>OX235271.1:126021011-126435568 GCA_944472155.2 Trichobilharzia szidati
TGTATTTATCTTGTAAATATACTTTTAATAATGTATTATTCATAATTGCATTCTATACCATTTTGCAGCTGCGCCAGATTTTCTTCAATTCCTAAAATAGCGTCCAAGCATTTGAAGGCATAGCACTCACACAAATATATGTTGTTTATCGATTGGTCATAACTATCATCGGGAAATGGAACGAATTTCGGGTTGTCGCTCAACTTCGATGGTGACCTTCGTGAAATATTTACAAATTAACATTTATAAGAATCTGTTCTGATTGCTTGTACTATAACTCAACAATATGAACTTTTTGAAAAAGTGACAATGTATGCTAATTAACAATTGTTATTCGTAACATAATTGATCGTGCCTGTAAAAAAATGGCATGCATTTCATGTAAACTTACCCGTTTATACGAAATATATATTATTATTAAACTCGAACATTATTGGACAAGATGTATTAGCTGAAGATTTACGCAGTCGTTTGCAGGTACAATGGGAATCTGGTATTTCTCATGCCTTTAGAAGTGCGTTTTTCAGTGTCTTAATGTTCGTACTGTCGGGCACATTGAAAACAATTGCATTATACATGCACTGAACCCGCTTGATCACTTCCGTGGAAATATGGTCTATAATTCTCTCACAAGACTGTAGCGTATCATAGTCAGGATAGTCAGCAGGCTTTATCAGATACCTAAGGGGTAAGAGATCATGGACTAAAGGAAGGATATTTGTGCTTTCCAGGCTATTGGCTTGGTTGGATGTGTTTTGCGTAGGCAAGGAGCAATTTGTTTTTTCAAATTTGGCATTAGGTTGGTGTCCATGGGTCACTGATGACCGATGGAAATTTTTGCGATGGGGGGCTTTATCGTTAAGAGTAGCGGTGGTGCTGCAATCTGCCCTCTGTGCCGGCATATGTGTAGCCTGCTCAAAAGCATCCAATTGAATGGAACTAGATGACAGTAAATCTGCCTGTGTATTGCAATGATTATCAAGGTCAACGTCTAAGGTTACTAAGCATTTGGGGGAGTTAACATTTCTTTTGACACAGTCAAAAGATTTGATATTAGTATGTATCGATGATAGTGAGGCCACATGTATGTTCGGACCTTCTGACTGACAATCCTGAGTAGGGGAAATGGAGGGTGTAGATTCAACCACATCAGAAGAGCCAGTGTCAGGCTTTTTATTAACAGCCAGTGTGACTTGGTAAGAATCCAAAATGCTTGGCTCACAACCTGTACTATTGCAAATATCCCTGATGAAATCATTTATAACGCAAGAAGGTGAAGAGGTAATGATATCCGATTTTGATATATTTAGCACCTGTGTCAGATCAGGGGAAAGTGTAGTAGCATGCTGTTTAGGTTTGCTAGATTTATGTCCTTTGCTGAAGTTTTCAGCCGATAATGAAGCACAACGCTTCGATAGCTTAACTGGCATTTTGTATAAATTCAATACAGAACTGTCGGACTGCAAGTATATGAGACTTAGGTTGTTTGATTTTATGTCAAAACAAAAGACAGGAGTAATATGGGCACTGAGAATCAGATGCTCGATGTGGTAATACCTTAATCAGTAATCTGAAACAGTAAAAGTAGCAAGGATAATATCCAGTGACTATAAAGGTAAGTTCAGATATAACACAAATATTTCTATTTGTATTAGTAATCGGTGACACTAAGGATATACCCTGAAAAGTGGGAGTACTAGACAGAATAATAAAAACGAAAACCACGCGGAAAAAACCGACAAACTTCGAACGAGGCGCCAGTTGTACTAATGTATTCTAATTTTTGTACATTAGGGACGTCAGTTTGCAGGTATATCAATATGATAAATTACACATACGATTAGTAAGCATATTTAACAATAATGATATAATAAAATACATATCTATTTCTGCCTATGTAGGACACGCCAATTGTACAGGCATGGAGAGGTATTATTTAAATCACATAAATTTGGTGTTTCGTGAAATTACATGGTTGCTGTCTTTTTGGTTTTAGTATGTAATAATAATAGTAATATTTTATTCACATAAATTAAGCATTTACATGATTGACATACCGTTTGTACAGGCATGATCATATTTGACAAGTGCAATTTCAAATTGAACACTGTTTTATGACATTAAAAATTTTTAAATGGACAAGAAACTTTAGAAACTTTATGGGAAGTTTGTCATGTTTAATTTTAAATGGAATAAGTTACGAGATGTTGGCTTAATTCCAAATTTTAGTCCATTAAATACTTACAGTCAATCGACTTCATGCGGGAATTACGAAAGGTTGCGTTAATGGAAGGTAAGACGAGAGTTGAAACACAGATGCTACAGTGAGTGGTGCAGGATGCAGAGCTTACGATCATTATCAGTTGATCAATTAATAAGGGCTCGGAAACTTATAAAACTATACAGTAGAGGGTAAATACAGCAGTACTTTGGTATTAGCATACCTTTGCGATGATAAACAGATTTCTGGATGGAATTTGTTCCGCTGTTAATCGTATGTGCTAACAATATTCTGAATAACGTTCAAGGGCCAAGTTAAACTTTAAGCACCAGTAACTACCAATCAGCGAACGACGTCGATTTATCCAATGAGATTCACGAACGTAGTTCAATGTTGTATAGCGGTTGATTCATTTCAAATGCGTGCCCTTACAAGGTTACGTTTGCAATTCGAGGAGGATACTGTTTTCCAGTATTGTCTGGATTTAGGGTTGCTGCGGAAGGAGCGAAGTTGTTCGTGTGGGGGTATAATGACCTTAAAAAGCTATAGTAGGGCAATTGATGGATTTATTCATCGTTGTGGTATATGCTCCAAGCGTATTAGCATTAGAGAAGGTAAGTTGATAATTTTAATATTTCGTAGGAACTTTTTTTGCAAGGTCACACCTCTCCTTGACGCAAATTTTATATATCTGCAACTACTGGGTATTAAAACAGCCAGTGAGAGCAGCAGCTGCGGAGACGGAGAACAGCCTCGTCTCAACAGTTCAATGGTACCAGCATTGCAGAGATATTGCATCCTGGAAAATGGAGAAGATCACTTCGTTGTTGGGCGGAGAAGACGTTGTTGTGCACGTGGATGAAACTGTATTGCTGAAAAAGAAATACAACCGTGGTCGCCAGCGTGCGAATAATATCTGGGTGATAGGTTTATACGATACTTCCCTCCGAAAGGGATTCGTTGAAAGAATACGAGATAGAAAGGCGACAACGTTAATACCTATAATAACGAGACTCGTCAAACGCGGTTCAATTATACACACGGATGAGTGGAAAGGTTACAATTCCCTTTCATCCTTGGGATATAGTCATCACCGAGTGAACCATTCAAACGATTTCGTGGATCCAGTTACCGGAACTCATACAAATTCTATTGAAGGATTTTGGGGCCGGTTGAAAAATCGGATAAGGGCTATAAATGGATCCCAAAAGGATCTCATTTATAGTCATTTAGATGAATATATGTACAGAATGTGGTGTGACTTTTCTATTGACAGTCCGATGCTGAATTGGGAAATGTTTTTGTCCCATGTCCGTGAAAGATACCCGTTGTAACTGTCTTATCCTATATTTTATGCATTTTTCTATGAATATACATTACCACTTATCATAAACGCCTCTTTCATGTGATTGGTCCGTTCAAGGTCGTTTGCTGATTGGTAGTTACTGGTGCTTAAAGTTTAACTTTGCCCGTTCAAGTAATACAAACGTAGAAAGCAGCATTGCTGTACATTTGCCGTGCTTCAATGCAATACCTTCGAGAAGAGAAGAAAGAAGAAAACAGAAAGAGAGGTGCAGGAGCAGCCAGCAAATAATAATAATTTAAGCAAACAATATGCAATAACCGCAGGGTTGTTTCTTCTTTTTTGTTACTAATAATTTATAGTCATTGAATTTCATGGTGTTACATGCTAATGGTTAGCTCAAATTTATAGAAGTAAAAAATATAATAATAAAACAATATAAAAAATTAGGGAGAAACGAGTGATGATTTGCACACCCATATAGGGTAACACTGGGAATAGGAATTGAAGAAGTTAAATCCAAACGCAAAGATACATTAAATATGTAGAAGAAAAGAGGAAGCAAAATAATATTTATTTATGCTTTTGTTCTGAGTTATGCAGCTGGATGTCCTTCTGAAGTAGAGAAATCATACCATGAACTTGTTTTCAAAGAGTTTATGCACAAGCTGTGGCATACAGGTAACTTTTCTTTTTCTTTTTGTTGAAGTTATTCAAACTCAGGAGCATTAGCAATAGAGTGCTTTCCCGCATATAAGGGTGGTTCTCTTAAGTCCTCACCATCATATCCGCTAAATAGTAGTCACTTATGATGCAGGATGCAACAAAAAATAATCTGTGTGTCTGAGAAAAAATGTACCTCAAACGCAATAAATCAGGTGGGTCACATCATCTTGGTATGTGAGATAGGTTGAAGATGTTCTGGGAATCTCAACTTTCCTCTATGGGGCGTCTTATTTTGTGTTCGGATACAAAATTCGGCTGGTTTCTCCGTTACAACTAACGGATATTCGGTTTCCCGGGTATTCTTGGGAAAGCTCAGTTCTAGGCACAAGAGATTGCATTCAAATTAGACCCTTTTCAGACGGACAATACTAACAGAGTCTTCACAGCAATTTTGTCTAGTATGAGGAATCTATCCACACGTTTATTAATGGTCCATTCTATTGAGGTTCCAAATTGCGATGTGGAGAGTCACGATGAACGAATACATGAGAGGAAGTTTTCAGACACGGATGAACAAAGATTTTAGTGGACTGTAGTCGGAGGGGATCAGGTTTAACTGAGCAAATTGCGTTTGTAAGTCCGCTGAGGCACGAGGCGTGACCTACTGCTGATAGGAGGCTAGGGGGAAAAACAAACTCACCTGACAGTTGTAGTGTTGTGCCATGTACAGCCTCGGTAGCAGTACAACCAGCATCAGTTTTTGAGGCACTTCCTTTGCCTTAAACAACCAGAATAGTGTATCAGTTTAATCAACAGTATTCTTGGCTGAAAACCCAGTCATCAACTGTCTGTATAGACGTTCTACCACACCATTTGCTTGAAGATGGCAGGCTGTTGTTCCAAAACGCATAAAACTAAGGATTTTAGTCAGGGTTGAAAACAAGCCGCTTTCAAATTTCCGCTGGCGATCAGTTGTTATGGAGGATGGTCATCCAAAACTTGTGATCCATCAATCGACAAAGACGCGTGCGACTGCTTCAGCAGACACATCCTTGAGAGGTACTGCTTCAGGCCATCGTGTGAAATGTTCGATGCAGGTTAAGATATAGGCATATCCATGAGATTCTGGAAAGAGTACAACAAGACCTATATGAACGCGTTCGAAACGAGTATCAGGGATAAGAAAGATGCCAAGGGGGTTTCTGGTGTGTCTCACTAGTTTGCACTTTTGGCAAGCTAGACACACATGAGCCCATTCCCTTACTTCCTCAATAACAACAGGACAGCAAAACCGACTAGCAATGACCTTGGCGGTAGTTCCTGTGCCTGGTACAGGTAAGCCATGCAACGGATTTAAGACGTTACGGATATAAGTGTTAGGCACGATCGGGTGGTGATCGCTCGTAAAAATGTCTAAAAGACTACTATTTCTACCTATGCCCAAGAGTTTATCAGCCAACTGCAGAGGTACTTTCGATAAATCATTTAGAAGCTTGGTATCTCTTTTTTGAAGACGAGCCTGTTTCACGAGGTCTGTGCCATCTACTTGGACGAGGGAGCAAAAAAACGATAAGGCATCTGCCAAAGCTATGTTCGTTCCGAATATATGCTGAATATCCTATGTTGACTGTGAAACAAAGTCCAGTTTTCGTGATTCTTCAAATGAATACTTATATGAGGTTGAGTTCAGGGAGTACACAAGAGGTTTGTGGTCAGTGAAAATTATGAATTCACGACCCTCCACTGGACGTTGGAAGTGGCGTGCAGCATAGAAGATAGCCAGAAATTCTCTGCCGAATGTGCTGTACTTCGTTTCTGCCAGTTGAAGGCTAGTGGTTGCCACTCCCTGTTGACTAGTTGTTACAGAACTGCACCGACTGCAGTGTCTGATGCATTAACCGCGATACTTAGCGGTGCCGTTAGATCTCGAAAAATAAGTAGGATGGCATCCGTGATGGATTTTTTGACTTTAACGAAACCATTTTCAGCAGATGCGCCAAGTGCATTGGACTGTTATTCCTTCGAAGAAGTTCTGATAGTGGCTGGATCATGGAGTCACAGTTGGTAATAACTTACCAAGGCGTTAAAAGTGCGAAGATTTTTCACTGTCTGTGGCTCCGGAATGTTCAGAATCGCCTCAGCTTTACAAGCCTACTGGCGGATAACCTTGCAGTCTATCCTGTGGCAGAAAAAATCTAGGGATTCTATTCCTGACACTTGAATATTGATGATAACACCATATCGACGTAGTCTTTCGAATGCCATATCCAAGTGTCTAAGGTGAGTTTACTTGCCTGGACTCGTTGTGAGGTAGTCGTCTAAATATGCGTACACAAAGTTTAGACCACAAAATACTTCGTCAGTGAAGCGTTGGAATGTGTGTGCTGCATTCTGGGGGCCAAATAGTATACGTGGAAATTCAAAACGTCCGAAATGCTTTAGGATAACCGTTTTTGGAATATCTTTTTTGCTTTTGGGATTTGGTTATACACTTCAAAGAAGTCTATTTTCGAGAAAATGTTTGCACCAAATGATGTTGCTGTCGAGTGGTATGTGTGAGGTAATGGATAGCAATCAGGGGTTGCATCAGAATTCACCGGATGGTAGTCACCAGTCATCGTCACCTTTTCTTCGATACCATATGGAGTGCGGAAGCCTGTGAGCCATTCGAAGGCAAGATGATACCAGGGGTGAACACATGGTCAAATTCATTTCCAGCAAGTTGTAGTTTGTCAGGAGCTAGTCGTTGGGATTTAGATGTCACTGGTTGTCCTGGAGTTATGATGTGACGTACAACACTGCTGAGGCAGAAATTAAACATCACGTACAAGGTCATTGGTGGAGTGAGACTCTCAAAGGTCATTTCCGCCCATGTTAGTCGGCCATGTTGGGTTGTAGTTCCGGAGCTGTTCGTTTACACATTGGCTTTTCCGTTTATCCAGCAGTTATTCACGACTTATCTTGATGCATACTGTTCACAAATGTTGCGTTTCACTGCATTATTGTTTCCGTTTCTGTTAAAATTAGTTATTTCGTTTGTTTCGAAAGTTTTTACCACCAGGTCAGTGCATTCGTTTCATTGTTATTGTTTCATACGTTGCATTCATGCATAGTTTCAGTGTTTTAGTTGTTTTTCAGTTATTAATGAATTAGTACTATGTAGAAATTTCGGAGATTATGCACGTGAACATGTTTGGGGGCAAAAACCATTGTTCAAGTTCATTATTGGTTGCCGTTATTGTTGCTGGCTCAATTGGTTACTTAATATGTAGGAATCTGGAAAAAATGTCTTTCACGTTCATGTTTACAGCATGCAACAATCTACCAGTGAATCTGGTGAAGACAGCACGATCAGGGTTGATATTAGCAAAGTTTTCGAAGAATAAATTAAACCTAGAGAATTTGGAACCTGGTTTGAAGTTGTAAAAGCTTTGAAGCTTTTCGACAGGTGTCTGTTGTCAGCTAAAAATCAAATATATTGCGAGAGAATCAAAATCAAGCAAGGATGAGCCGCATGTGAAGTATTAATGTTTGGTGTTTGTATGTACCTTTGGAAGCGAAATTAGGAAGTAATAGGAAATCCCTAAATGTTTGTTAATGCCTACTGTACTAGATCCAAACGCACGAACTAGGACTGCCTGTAGTAAACGTGGTGTTTACAACCATTTTATTCGTTTCAAAACGATTTGAAAAGCGGATAACATACGATGATCTGGTGAGTATTCGGTAAGAATTCAACTAGCAAGAATTACGTTTCGGATTTTGGTCTACAATCGGTGGTTTTTTCGAAGTTACAACAAGCTGAGAAGCTGATTATTATTCGAGGTGAAAAAATTGGCTGGTTACATATTGCTTGTTTCAGTTCAAATAATGCTTGTGATTTCTCCGTGGCTATAAACACGGTCGCTCATGATTTATAAGAAAACTTTAAATAAATTTTCTTTGAACCAATGGTCTTCTTTTTCTTGGCGAAGCATCTATTGAGACGATTAGGTAGCAAAGTAGAATGTGATTAAGAATCGTAGTCGTTGTGTTTCGGATTTATATCGCGCATCTAATTGCTATTACCCTATAAATAAAGCTTTTTCCTGATGGTGCATTATGATATCTAGAAACCTCTAAACGCTTTCTTGAAGAGACGAGGATATGTTTATTTTTTCGACTAGGAGACGATTTTTTTACCCAGAAAGCTCTCCGGATGTCCGCTTTAACTTTGTAATTCAAAGATAACGTTGATTTGCTCACTTAGGTAGTAGCAAGAGGAGATTACCTTCAGGGGGAACTACTTTTAGGTAGCTTTAGATAATGCGTCACAGAAGTAAGCAGTGTATGTTTATAGTGTCTAAATATATTAAACATTGTAAAGCTGGTCAAATCGTAGTTCTCGCATATGAATTAGTTTTTAAATAATTAGATGCATAAAGGCGTGAGTTATTTAATATTCATTAAGTAGATATGCAGACACCGCACTTTTTGATCATCGAAATGATGGGTATTTGATAACATCACATGATTCAACGGCATATTAGAAATAGATGAAAATTGTTTCTTTGCTCACTGTCAAGTGAACAGTCTATTTGATGATGTCACTGCATATTAACAGATTAGTGAAGTAGCTATCAAGCCTAAGTTACTACATTTACTTGTACTTCATACTTGGCGTTTAACAGTATGCGGACTTGCAACTGGCTAGATAAGGCAATTTTAGCGTATCGAACAGTACAGAATTATTACTCAGCTTGCTAAATCCTACTTAGTTTTTACAATGTGATAATGTATAGAAACAGACACGAAATCTTACGAAGGGCTAAGGTGCCAGTCTCATAATACTATAGTAAATCTCCATCCCACTAACTAAGCTTAACATGCATTGATCCGAATTCACTAATTACAAGAGCACATAGTATAGCGACGTACTGAAAAAGTCTAGAGGAAGAGTATATTAAACACTTCATTAATTTACAAAAGAAAATTCCGATGAAGAGTATCAACGTTAGTTTGACCGAATGATATTTGCGCTGATTTCATATTCGACAACCTCCGTTTACCTGAAAAAAATAAAGCACATGTAAGGACTAGCACAACATGAAGTTATGAAATATAATTCTACATATTAGCACACACTATGAATACACTGATTCTGTTAATACTAAGTAATATCTCATGCAAATAAATGTTATTGTAGTTTACAGCTGGTTTTTATATTGACACCATAATCGTCAATAGACCTCATATGTTTACCAGTATTAAAGGATTATATGCAAATATCAAAACAATCTTTGAAACTTCCATACTGTTGAGGCGCCATACTCTCATCAGCCTTACTTGCAGATCAACTTCACACTAAATACGTTTACATTAAATGAAGTATTGCAAATGTGTAACTTAGAAATTGATCCATAATCTCAGTAATGTCTAATGAGCATAGTTTCATGAATCCTACAGAAATTATATTCTCACATTAAGGAATCTGTAGCCATCAAATATAAGCTGAACATGCTTCAACTCTACACAGCTATGCACAGTGTTAGCAGCATAGAGAAACACTTAAAATACTGTAAGATACGCAGACCTGTTGTGTTGATGAGGATAACAATGACATATAATGCAACCTAAACTTTCACTCGTGGGACTGCATCTCAGGAAAAATTCATCACCACTATTGGTGATCAAAAACATTGCAGCATTAAGTTTACAGTGCTAGTGGGAATGGCATAACAGACAGTAGATTAACAGTAATAGAGCTGACTAGATTCAGTTCTCATAATTGACACAATCCATGTGTATAATAATACTATACACTGAATTAATGCACTAAGTGACACAGTAAGGAAATTTAAACGAGTGATTGCCTTCTCCACTGCACTGCACTTGCAATAATCATGACAACCACCTACGTTTGCTAACCAAGCAGTCAGCTTAGCAGTGGCACAATATTAATAAAGTTGAGATATTTTTTATGCATTGACCCTACATAACTGATATTACGCTACACCAAACAGTGCAAATATACATGAAATACACTTAGAAATAACCTCTTAACTTACAATAATTCCTATCCAAACACACATAAGGTGAGACACATCTACATGATTACTTCTATTCCCACAGAATGTTCTGTTAGCATTTACAGGTGATTTCCAAGTACTGATAGAATTCTTTTGTCAAAAAGGACTGTCCTTCACACGGAAATAGGCTGAATTAATATCCTGAGACGTGAAGTCTCCATTGAATGATACAATGCCGAAAGGTGCAGCATCTAAATAAAGTAGACTATTTGTGTAGATGACATTACCCTTCAACTATCCTATCTTTCTCATTATAGCAATATTTTGCTACAGTTCGCCCGAAACACTGACCAATGCAACCAATATGCTAGGGGGTGTCGCAGTCAGATTACATAACGTGGACACCAAAATAACTGGCCAGAAAATGGTAATTCCCATCAATCCAGATAAGATTTAGCAAAATTTTATTAAAAATTATTGACAAAAAATTTTCCGAGTGAAATTTTAACAGCTGTTCTAGAATGTGATATTTAACGTCTAACCACTGCTGATTGTGCATGGAAGATCGTTAGACAGGATATTTAGTTCTTGCGGCATATTAGCAAACGGCTAAAAGGTTGTGACAACGTAGGTAATGCCTTTAATAGACCGTCCAGAGGTACCATTCATCACTCTTTTTCGGCAGACATCTACGAGTAGATCATGATAGTCGAGTAGGCCAGTGCCAATGATGGTCGCTGTCATGCCAGCAAATAGAAAAATCCACCGAATAGGTTTGCGCAAACCTAAGTATAGATAGACGTATTTCCTCCGTAAGGTCTCAATAGATTCTTAATTCGCAGCCTGTAAGTTGAGGGTAGGTTCTTTCTGTTGATTTGCCCCTGTAGCAGAAAGAAGGCAGACTTCGGCTCCTGCGTCAGTCAAGTACCGGGTCTGGTTGACTACATCATGGATGTATAGTAGGCGACTACTGTCGCCGGTGCGTTTTCCCATAGTCTTGCAAAAATTACAAGGTTTTCCGCAACATTTTGCATCATGGCCATAGTCATTATTGTGCCAGCACCAGCCAGGGTTTGTAAGTGTAAATGGTTTGGATTTAGACCTACCACATGAGTTTCGCTGTTAAGCGGAATTCGATCGACGGCATTAAGAAATAGCTTAAGTGGTTACCTAACGAAGTTGCACAACTCTATCACTGCAGTATCCTCATTCGAAGACTGTTTAACAATCGAGCACATTTCCGTGACTGTTGTGTTATTTCTAGAACTTCATCGGCAAAAGTAACGAAGTCGTCTATGATTACACCTTGAATTGTTACAAGCACATCCTGTACTGACTGTGGTGGTTTGGATAAGAACAGCTCTCTGGAGAATCCTCAATCGAACTGAAGTTGGCCAATAACTTCCCGCATTCTCGTTAGCATGTTCACAGCCGACCGATCACCCAACTCGACGCTACAAAATAGTTAGTCAAGACGCTGGTACTCCGTGAGGTTGTTTTCCTATAAGAGGGTTGCTTTAAGCACCTCATAGGGATTGCTCATCTATGGGCTTGATGTATGCACAGTCACGCATTTGCTTTATTCCCGCGGTAGGGCGTGGACAACTGCAAGGAACTGTGAACGTTGGTCAGTGATCCCATGTTCACTGAAATCAGACTCGGCTGTCTGAAGCAATGATCCACATTATTTGGCGAAAATGGCACGAGCTGAATAGCTTGTTTAGTTAGTCGGATAAGGACGACCTAAGGTGTATGGTCACTCATGAAGAAATATATACTTCGAAAATAGTACAAGGACAAATACAAAGTGGAACAAACTCACTTGATTTGTCTGCGTGTGTACCAGAGATGAACTTCGTAATAGGGCGCGCCAGTTTAGAGGCTAAATATATTGATATTCATGGATGGTACGAAGTGTACAAACGCAAGATCTTGTACCCACAACTTCTATAGTATTCGTTCCGCTTTGACCAAAGGAAAAGGAAAACACCAGAATTGATCGTCCAAATTACGAAGTATATTTCGGGACCGTATCGGAGTGCGAGATGTTCATCTGATTAGCCAGGGTTCGTTCACGAAACGAACGTAACACGACGGCATGCCAAATGGCGTGGACGCTTAACCATATGTATTCAGCTAAACAAGGTGACTTCAACGGTGAGGGTCAGCGTCCAATGTTTAGTGATGAATACTGTGACTAACAATTCTGAAGAATTACCTGCAACTACACTGTCTATTCAACCACATCGGACGCCTAATAAGTAAAAGCACCAACTTCACTCATCGTGGCAACGCAGACTCAGCACAGCACATACTACGAACCATATATAATCAATCCCTTTGGGGTCAATCACACCTAAGGCAGTCGAGTAGCGGGACGAACTATGCAGAAGTTTACTGAAAACCAGGAACCTTTTATTCACAGCCAAGAAGCAAGCAGAAAGAAATCAAATTGGTTTACTGTAGCTGATATAATAAAGACTGGATTTTGGATCCAAGGCCAACTCAAGGCTATAGATTGTGCAGTTTCAAACTTTTATTTCCTGACACGCTTGGGATTTCTGAGCCAACCTACGGTTCCAGAAAGCGAAATTAGCAGGATTACCTTATCACTGCAATGAAATTGGCTTTTGTATGCTCACTTTAACTTCCTTGATGCAACGTATTTCTATAACAGGTAACAGGATCTAACAAGGGTATTGGATATAGCATTGTTGAACAACTTGCAAAATTTTACAAAGATTCAGGAGATTGGGATATTTATTTGACAGGTATTTAAATATTTCACTGTCAAATTTGGTAGCGCGAAACGTCGAACTTGGTCTGGAGGCTGTGAAAAAGCTTAGTAGCAAGGGCCTAGATGTCAAATTTCACCAATTAGATATAACAGAACCAGAGAGTCGTAAAAGTTTCCTTGAGTTCGTACGGAAGAATTATCCTAGTGGTATAAACATTGCGGTGAATAATGCGGCTATCGCGTACAAGGTAGTTTCAGGAAAGGATTTACCTACATTTTTAGGAAAACTCACCGGTTCCATTCGGTGAACAGGCACGGGTTACAATAAATACTAACTTCACATGCACTGTTGACTTTATTGAAGAGACTATTCCTTTATTGGCTGAAAATGCCAGGTATTGTGCATAGATAAGATTTATTCTCACTCTGTAGAGTTGTCAACGTATCTAGTTCTGTTTCATTGTTCAGTCTTAAGAAACTAAGCGATGAGTTGTACCACAAATTTGTTGGTCCGATGAATATTTCAGAGCTGAGAGGACTTATGGCCGAATTCGTAAAGTAAGTTTCGCGACCTGAATCACCATTTAAGGTAAACATTCATATATTAGGGATGTAAATAAATTAAAATTTGCATTTGGGTTAAAAAATCAACAAGCGGAATTCGCGGTATGAAATTGCAAAATGAGATGATCAGAAGAATGGAGAGTGTGTATAAGCGTCTGCGAAAGGCTTGCGTACTTTAACAGGTATTTGGACTGAGTCTTTTCATTCTTTATCTGCAAAGACTGACTTGGCTTTCTCACCTATAAAGCGAAAATTCGCGGTAAAAGTTCAGAAAACCTACATAATCAAATGAGGCATAGAAGAATTATTGGCGCTAGATAACTAGCCTATGAAATATATCAGGAAGTTCAGAAAACTCAACTAGATTATCGGAATTTAGCTATGTGTAAAGTGACTAGCTCAAAAATAACCCTACATGGAAGAAAACCTGGCTACTGTGATGCTTGTTGTATGATACTGTAGGGGCAGAGCTCCAACTGTGTAGATAATATAGATGGTTGAAGGGAGAGGTTGGTCACTGAGTCCTTGTTGATCTTACCTACAGCTAACACATCCAGTAGAACAATGCAAGACTTACATCAGAGACGTGGGGAATGTTACAAAAGAAAGGATAAGAAATAATGGGGCTGCATAAGGAGTCTGACTCATTTGATTACATTGCTTCTTATGGTGAGATGTGTGCACTGCTCAGCAGCTCACTTTGTCCATTATGATTGTGAGACCTGGCCGTTGAAATCTGAAGACATGAAAAAGTTAATTATCTTTGACCACAGGTGTCTTCGATCAATCTCGTACTAATTGGTATGATGAAGTGTGCAATAAACAAGGGTAGATATTGGAAGAAAGTTAGTTGATTAAGATTGTTGGGACATATGTTACGCTCTTTGCACTACATTAATGTAGTTCAAAGTTGATTACTGTAAAGGAACTCTCTCATCAGAACTTCCTGCATATTATCTGAACAGAACACTGGTCTAGAGAAAACACCTATCACGCCTCACTTATTTTAGTATTAGTTCATCAACAGTATTAGTTCTCAGTGTGAATAAGATCAATTTGTCTTTATCCCGACCGAAGTCGTATGAAGTTCTGATATCCTACTGGAGTTATTAATAATTAATTAAAAATGCCCATTAAAATTTTCAGAAGAATGGGTACTGAACAAAGAGTACTCTTTTCGATAACTTCATCATTAGGCTCTACAGTTATATATACATTATAGTGAATGAATTAGTGTTATGAACAGCATTAATGCTTAAATAACATCAAATCAATAATATTGATAGATTACAGCTCAATAGCATCAACATAAAATTAGCTGAATGTCAGAAAAATTAGAGAGATAATATTACAAATTCTACTTAATGTCAGGGCATTAGAAGTGGCTGGACTTGCTTCTTTTGAACACAAAGCACTAGTTGTTTGAGGGGAATTGCAATAGCCTCTGCTGTTTGGAGCATGCAGTGTTTCGATGATTTTAATAATTTCACATAAGAGTAGTCTTCGTACATGATTTAAACGGCGAAGTTTATAAAGTAGATATTCTTAGTAGTTGTAACCTGTGACTAGGTATTTTGCGTTCACCTAAAGTTAATATTCCCCTTCTTCTCGTGACACATCACCTGATATCCGGATTGTACTGAGTTTGTATTTCTTAATGAGTGATAAATAAATAATAACGTCATCCATTATGCTGAGTGAAGTATTGTCTTTCTCTGACCATTCTCCAAGATAATCGAAATTTGCTTCCACAAGATAATTCTTGAGTTTTGTATTTTTGTAGCAAAGTCATAACAAACACGTTATTTAGTCATTGTACGACTCTGTCTGGTACTCATTCGGTCTCATAAATCTCAACGTGTCCCACGTATTAATTTGATTTTCGACTTTTTCACATCACTTGTTCATTTTGTGATACGTGCGCATTTTAAGTCTTTTCCCCCTTGTGATCCTGTTCTTTTTTCACTGGTCAATAGGTGTGCTGAGGATGGAACTCACTCCGCGAAAGGTTGGCCTTCGACTGCATATGGAGTATCCAAACTAGGCCTAACGAAAGCTTCCTTCATTTTCGGAGAGATGTTGAAAGATGATCCCAGAAAAATTGTGATGAATTCAGTTAGTTAACCCCTTAATACTTTGTCGTTTTCGCATTTACTTTAAATTAATTTCATGTTTATGAAACTGATGCTTTGTATTGAAACAATACATAATCGGTAGGTAGTAGCTGTAGTACGCTGCAGTGAATAACTTTTCTCCTTTAAAAACATAATATTGATTGAAAGTTATTGTACCACTGTTATATATGCAGTTGTATGTGAATGCTTCTATGTATGTAAATCAGTTGCTCACCTTTGTGATCCAGAATGTGATTGGTTTTATTGGCTGTTCTGTCATCACTATGTCGCTCTAGAGTAACACGAAATGATTCATCAGTGAATTACCTGCAGAGTTGAATTTGACCAGTAATTCCTGGCGTTGTCGTTCATGTAACAGATGCTTTTAATTTATTATTATGTACATTTAATGTTGTAAAAGCAGGAGTCTTATTTTTCAACATTTGTACTGTATACGTTAATAATAATAATATGCTTTATTCCAGAAACGGTACTAGTGGTACAGTGTGGAATTTTCAGCACATATCTACAATATTTGCATCTAATTTTACCGACATTTATAATAAGTATTAGACAAACAAAAAAAAATAAATCTGAAGACACCAACAGCAAAAAAAAACAGGATAAACACAAAATAATTATAAATGCGAAAAAGTACCAAAGTCTACCAAGGTCTAATGCAGTGTTTGTGGTGGTAGTGTGAGTAATCCTGAATAATACAAAATTTTTTAAGGTGGTGACTATGGCGTTCACAACCAATGATTGTCAGTTTAATATTGCCGAAAAGTATAGAAAATAAGAAAAAAACAACCACAAAACTAATAATTACATGATGGTTAATGACAGGACAATTTTGTAATACGCATAGTGCTAATAGAATCGGAACCAGTGGATACACAATAGAAGGAATATAGTAAAGTACAAAAAAGGAAGCCAATGTTAATAATTTAGGTAGCTAAGTATTTTTGAGAAGGAGTTCACTATAGAATACAAAATAAGAGAGAAATAAAAGAGCCTAAAATTATGTTGTTAATAACAAAGCAAGTCATAGGTTTCACACTTAACATTGTCTCTGTCGCTTAGAACACGGGCCAAGTATGGTATCGTTGAGTTCCTGTACTTGGTTGTACGAGCATAGATTATTTTATACTGATTTCTGGTTTTACTTGATGAGATACAAGGAGAGAGTTGGGAATAGAGGGGGTGTTGGGGGTCGGAGAGTATGGTTTTTGACCATTTTTCGCATGTATTCAGATGCCTGTCAACTAAAGTAGTGACGAGCTGACTGAGATTTACACCACTAGTCCTACTGACTACCTTCAACATCCTTCTCAGGATGGTTAACTAATGCTTAAATCAGCCTTGGATAGGTTTGCTGCAATAGATGAGTAATAAGGACGCAAAATATTCGCTGCCACAACATGATTTGTAATGCATAAATAATTCCTTCGAAATTTAGCCTAAACGACCACGTAGTGGAGAAAGTTAACACATGCACCCATTTTTTTTCTCACGTCACCTATCGTAAATATGGTATGATAAAGTGGGAGTCACCTTGTCTTTAATCTTGATCATATAGGGAAATTAAAAGGGCACATGGCCCTTGAAGTAGTTTTAGTTGGATACTGTTCAATGTTTCTTTTGTGAGCGTAGAGTAGTCAATATTAACAAGAACAATGGTGTGGGAAGTGTAGTAAGTATAAAAAGATGACTGAAACCTTATCACTTTGACTCATTGTCGGTGCCTATTTTACAGGTGCTTCGACAAAGTTCTGAGTTTTGTTGTGCAATTCGTGGTACATATCTGCAGAATTGTAAAAGACTCATGATTTTGTTCTCACTTTCGTGATACAGTTTATGTGTTACTCTTTCTGTAGTTTGAATTAGATGTTCATTTGTGCCCGTATGTGTAAATGCGATACTTTGTAATTGTAATCTTCAATGGCCGAATACCAGTTTGTCTGAGAACAATACGGTGAGGACCGGAATCCGAAATTGATATTTATGTTTTTGCAGTAAAGAGAAACAAACACTAACAGACATTTAAACAATACAGTAATAGAAATAGTCAATCACTACAGTAAATCCGAAATGTATCCGATATTCGTAGTGATAGTTTGTGCTGGACTTTGTAATATGCTACTGTGTTCATATAGTGCTCACTCTAAGGTAACTAGGAAGTAGCTAAACCTCTGTACTATGTTATCTTTTGTATATTTCTACACACTGGAAATTCGTTACTTTATTCCTCTTTGTTTTGTGAATTTGACAGTGTTGCCCTGGTTATGTTGATACCGATATGACTAGTCACAAAGGAGTGAAAACAACTGATGAGGGTAAGTCTGTATGTAACAATTCACTTCCTGGAACGTTTTGTTTATCAAGAACAAAAGTTAGTCTTCATAATTAATATTTATCTGGAGGCATGGTATCTCAGTATCTCAAATGAATTACAACAGATTTTCGCACCACTGTGTACCGTTTCAAATTGAAACGACCCACTGGAGCTGACATGCAAAGTATCAAAAGTGTTATAATTACTTTATCTGTAGTTGGGAAAACTCATATAGCCATGAAAACCTAAAGTGAACAACAGTGACAGTTACTGCTGAGACGAACTAACTTTCAAGTGGTTCTCTAACTGATGTCAACTCATGATGAAATCCTCCATGCCAACTAACTTTCCTCAAGATTTTCTAGAGGTGTAAATACTGGGGCAATAATTTTGTTCGAGAACTGTGCTGACACCCAATGAGGAGGTGTTTGTAGTTAGTGTTCAAAGCCATTGGTAGTCACGAATGTAGAAATTCTAGTTAGCCTCTTTTGAACTGGTTTGACTAGAGATTCCCGCATTGAGTTTGGCTTATTTACTGTAACTGCTTCATTGGTTACTGTGTATTGGGACGTTATAGACTCACTCAGTATGTGTTTCATGCGAGCATTCGGTTATCGGATTTAATCAAGTAATACACTGACCACAATATGCTGCAATTATCGAGTTGCTTATGATCTTGTATTTTAAATCGGAAATTCGTGTTTCTGACTATAGTTTCGAGTGAGTGAATAACTGTGTGTCATTGCAGTTATTTGAGAAGGAATGTTTCTTGAGTTCCGCACGCATGAAGCCAGTTCTGTTGTCAGGTTTTCTATTGAGAAAATATCAAATAGTTAAGTATGTAAATCACTTATTCTCCCAGTAGTGTGCGTAACACTTAAGTTACTTCTGTTACACAGGTTGCAAATGTTGAATATCTGAGAATTCTTATTTGTTTATTTATTTATCAGTAAATAGGGACCTGGTGATGTACATACTCATGTAAACATTTAGCTGGTTAAATAAAATGCTTAACGCGAGATTGTAATGCTAGTTACACGCAAAAATGTAATAAGAAAATCTTGAAATAAAGTGAGTAACTTAATAATTTATTACGATAACAGTCTATCCAAGCATACTAGATCAAATCGCTATCTGTAAATAAAATACAGACAAGAGATACCACAGTTTTCACTGCAATATAAATATGAAGACGTCTAACTACTCAAATGGGTATTGTTCATCGTCATGTCCAATTATTTGATCGTTGGGAGTTCGAGTTGACCTTCGGTTTTGTAAGTTCCCAAAACAATGATTTATTAATAGGTCTGTGACGAAGCCAAGTAGGTCAGAACGTGGAGGTATTGGAAGTTAAGTATACTTGCATACTTAAGTGAACCAGAGTTGGATAGTTATCCGACATGTTTCACTTATTCAAAGACTATTGGCTTAGAAACAGTATGTCATCTTCAATAAACGTCATAAGCATTAATTTCGTTGAGGAATGATGAGTTTGTCTATTCCAGCCGTGATGGTCGGTAGTTAGTAGACTGCAGTTACATACGTCTCATGGGTTCACTGTTTACTGTGTCTAGCTTCTCCTCATTCAGACTCTACGTTTTTCTCCAGCACAGTTTAACCTCATTCCTATTTTCCACTGAACTGTACATATCCTTTTTTAAGTACTGTTTTATCCAAAACAGATCTCACCGACTGTTATTCTAATAAACTGCTTTGCTACTAAATAGTGTGATAATTTATTGTTGGTATAGCATAAACACCCAATTATGTTTCTGGTTATTTTAGGAGCTGATACGCCGTTTTACTTGTCCACATTACCAATTGGAGTTAAAGAACCGATTAACCAATTTGTCTACGAAAGGAAAGTGGTCAATTGGCGCAAGTGATGTGCTGAGGAGCCTTTCAACTAATGTTTATCTGACTCGAGGTTATTGATAAAATTGTGCTATTTGTGTCAGTTGTGTGATTGTTACTTCACTCTTTTCTGTGTAGAATGCAAAACCTTGTACTGAATTGATGCCTCAAGATGAATACTGTAAACAATTCAGTAAATAACGTTTTTATTCATAAAATACTGTGTTCTTTTGAATGTTACAGCCGCATTATTTTGTCGAGTTGACGGATTTCGTATAAAGATTTCATATTTTCATAGGGAAGTAAAAAGTTGTGCGATGGTGTTATGTGTGACAAATGACTGATGAGAACATTGACTAATCAAAGTTCTAATTGTACAACTATACGTAAACGTCACTACCGAACAGTCAGATTTCAGATTGTCATGCAATAGCAATAAATATGCTTAAAAGTGTCTATTCATATACGCGAGATGACTGTCTTCAGGGAACCGATTATAATCAGTATGAGTTCGATGTTTTTTTATATAGCTGAAAATAAATATAACTTTGAGGATAACTTTCAATCTGAGTGACATTCAGGAACCTTACACTTTCCTACTTAACAAGATTTGCTTTGGACATATATAAAATTCGTGGTAGTTAACCAGTGAATTGTCAGTTTGCGATTGCATGTAATGTGACGGAAAATTGACCTCGGAACTAACCACAAGTATTGATTTTAGTTAAGTTGACCTATTATTTAACAAATCGGGTCCCACAAATATTTCATCAGTACACACGAAAAAATTTAAGGCAGAATACAACCAATCAGAAGACGCTAATTGTCTGCTAAAATTAACATATAAATATGTACATGAAAATCTATAAATACCTGTTGATTTTCTCAATAAACGATCTAATGACTGGCCCCTTTCTAATGTCGTCACACAATGAGCTGCAATTCACCAAAATCTCGCCGTCTATTTCAACTCAATACGCCTACTGATATTTTGAAACGAGTGTATGTTGAAGTTGGAGTATTTGTTTGTGTCACTGATGAGATGAGAAGGCGAGTGCTGTCGAAGTTACCACTGACAGGAGAATTGATACACTTACTCGCCAACATATTATTTCTACACATACACACGTAATACGCGCTTTCGATATCAGAGGTGTTTGCTAATGAAATGGGAGTGATTGTCATAGCAGATGGTGAACAGTGCAATGTGTCGCCCTCTTTATATAAGGTTGAATATGAGTATATAAATTATTGTCATAAGTGAGAAAATTCGTGGTAGTTAACTAGTGAATTGTCAGTTTTCGATTGCATGTAATGTGACGGAAATTTGACCTGAGAACTAACCACAAGTATTGATTTTAGTCAAGTTGACCTACTATTTAACAAATCGGGTCTCACATACTATATCATCCATACACTGACACACTAAGCTTGTTTGTGAGTTGCTAAGCCTAATTCACTTGATTAATCTCAGGTGAGCACGTCCATTCAGAAATATGAAGCTTTCTTTCTTACTGAAACAAACCCACTAGTTGAACAAGTATGCATCATACAAGTATGTGAAAACAGTTTGATTTATACTCATCATCAGCTGATAATATGAGTGAAACACAAGCCACCCGGTAACGATAAGAAGCTGGAAAGGTGTAGAGTAATGCTACACTAGAGATATTCTTCCAAAGTCATTGGGCTTCAGATAAGCCTTTTAGTAACCGAAAAGCAGATCCAGTGTCTAGAAAATCGACTCCAACAATCCCAATATTCATAATAAAAATAATGCTAATGATAATAGTAGTATTAGTTTTAATTTGAGAGAAGAAAATCTAACTAACTAACTAGTGGATCTTGGAAGGCAGAATGAAACCACGAGGGCTTGACGCATACAAGAATATAGATAGATAAAGGACGAGGGTGAGGTGAACCATGGAAGGGTAGACAACTATTTGCACACTACTTTTGATTTCCTTCTATTCCACTCGAGAGTAGTGTTGTTTGTATCCAGGAGTCAAGTAGAACAACTTGTCCTCATCAATGCAAAAGTGTGCATTTGAATAAATTGAATTACACCTGATTCATATGTCTGCTATGAATTGTATTCTAGACTTCAGCTCACAGCTAGCCAGCCGCTTGTATTCAAAGAGACAAAGAAAGTATTAGGGAAGCATGATTCTGAAATTTATCTCATTCCATCTTTTCGACGTGCTTACAGCTGATAATTTTTAAGATGCTTTGAATACTGCATTTTGCATCTGTCAACAATCTACTAGATTGTCAGCACCTGGTGTCATAACAACGACGCCACAATACTATCTTCACACAATGCAATCTAAAATTGGATTTCATGCATACTCACTTGTTTTATTCATCTATTGATGAAGGAGGCCGTTATATTTGGTGCCTCACGACCTCCTCACGCATGAGAATTTCTGACAAAAGTCAGCTAGCTAACCTTGAAGATTTGTGATACTTGGTGAGAAATATTCGTAGTCACTGATCGAGGGTTGTACTCCTCTCCTAATCATCAATCAAAACTACTCACTGATAGATATTATTTATGCGAATCACCTAGCATACGACAAACATCGGATTCATGAATAGTGGAGACTCGCATCAAAGAGATTCGGAGACGATTCATCGCTGAACTGGTAGATAATATCATCATCAATTCTGATTAACTCAGGTGGTGATCAAGCGGATCATAGCAATACATCTGATATTCTAATGAACCGATGGTGAAATCCTCGCTTATGTGTGTATGTGGAGAATTAATGTGTGGATGAGTGAACGTATCAGTTCTCTCGCCAGTGGTAACTTCGACAGCTCTGGCCTTCTCATCTCACCAGTGACAGTAACAAATACTCCGACTTCAACATACACTCGTTTCAAAATATCAGTAGGTGTAGTGAGTTGAAATAGACGGCGAGATTTTGGTGAATTGCAGCTCATTGTGTGACGACAGAAGAGAATGGCCAGACAATAGATCGTGTATAGAGAAAATCAACAGGTATTTATAGATTTTTTATGCACATTATTATATGTTATTTTTAGCAGGGAAACAGCGTCTTCTGATTGGTTGCATTCTGCCTGAAATTTATTTCGTGTGTATTGATTAAATACTTGTAAGACCCGATTTGTTAAATAGTAGGTCAACTTGACTAAAATCAATACTTGTGGTTAGTTCCGAGGTCAATTTTCCGTCACATTACATGCAATCGCAAACTGACAATTCACTGGTTAACTACCACGAATTTTATATATGTCCAAATCATGTTCACTTTAATCGGTTTGAAAAATGTTGGCATTGGATACATGATATTCATTATGATAAAGGTTTTTGTATTTCCCAATGAATGAAAAACAACACGATATTGTTTATACTGACGTTTCGCTATTTTATGCTAATGGCTTTATCAAAGTATTTTTAAACCGGAATTCGCAAAATCTCAGCATATATAAAACAGAGAGTTTAGGGGTGAGATGATAGACTTAGGTCAATTTTAAAGGACATCTTGAAAGTTAAAATACCAATGAAGATTACTAAACAAATTAACAAAGGTAATAGTAGATCTGTTATGGTATCAAAACAAAGTTAACTAAGACCCGATTCAATGGCTCATGAATTCTAACCTTTACCAATTCGTGATTTTAGCGCGACCCCAACTATTGTCGTTGGTGGAAATCCATCCACACGTGACTTCTAATTGGACCTCATTGGTCACGACTTCTCACTAGAACTGCAGGAAGCTCCAACCTGTAGCAAGTCACTAGCGAGCATCAGAATAATTTTCTATAGTTTGGTTTGTAAGGATTAGTTATGTTTTACGAGTTGATCACGGACTGATATCAGTTAGAGAACCATTGAAAACCAGGGAGTACTGGACAGCTGCTGTTTCATCCTAGTTTTGGGGATCATCGGCAGTACGCACCCACTGGGATTCGAACCCAGGACCTTCCGGTTACAAGGCAATTTCGTATACCATTCAGCCACTGGGACCCGATTCAATGCCGATGATTCCCAAAACTAGGATGAAACAGCAGCTGTCCAGTACTCCCTGGTTTTCAATGGTTCTCTAACTGATATCAGTCCGTGATCAACTCGTAAAACATAACTAATCCTTACAAACCAAACTATAGAAAGTTAACTAACATGATTATCTTTCGTTAATCTGGGGTCACTTTTCGTTGTCAAGTTGGTCATCTGGAAAGGATAAAAAAACCAAGTGTAGATTGTTGGATTTGTTCAGTGTTTAAAATCATAAAGGTAGTGTGTGTTTACATGGTGAACTTGGTTATCACATTCGTGTTGTAACCAGGTCAGATTCTGTTTTAGTCCATCATTCCTATTCAGGCAATTAGGATTCCACTTGATGTGAAGTGCTTCTGATATTAGACGTTCTTTATGGTTTCTGAAGTTTTTCTGGATTATTTCAATTTTGTGGCCTGATTCTATAGTATGTAGACCTATGGCTGAAGATTTTTCAAGCTTTTTTAGTTCAACCGGATTTCTCAGTGGTCGAAGAGATGCTCTACGGTGTTCATTTCTTCTGATTTTGATTTCTCGAGATGTTTGTCCGATGTATATCGCATCACATTCCAAGCACGCATTTGATTTTATAGACACAATGAGATAGAGAATCTTTAGGAATCTGGTCTTTTATATGGACAAGGTTGTTACGTAGTGTGTCTGATTTTTTCAAGAAAAATCTAACATCGAGGTGATTGAGTACATTACTGATATGATCTGATGTCTCTCTCTCTTTATATAATGTTGAATATGAGGATATAAATTATTGTAATAAGTGAGAAAATTCGTGGTAGTTAACCAGTGAATTGTCAGTTTTCGATTTCATGTACGCATCAATTCTCACAGCAGTAATAAAAAGAGGCGAAATTTTGTCATCGCGAACATTCCTCGACATGCAACATGCGTCGAAGTAATCAACATAATCGGTGATTTCCTGCGGTGAATCATTCATAGGAAACACTCCAAGATTATTTAATTCCATTTCCACGCGAAAACGTTATAATTAATTGCAATAGTAGTATATCGCAAAGAGGGAATTGAAAGAAATCGATCAACAACACAGATGGAACATTAAACGAACCTGTATTTCGCGGAATAAATTTAATTTATCATAAAAAATATATAAATATACTACAGTGAGCAAGAAAATATACAGCCATAAAACTGATAGTCACAAAAACATTTCGAATGAAGAAATAATCACCAAATTCCCAAGGTGTTATCCTTACATTGTGGCTTGTGTTTCACTCATATTATCAGCTGATGATGAGTAAAAATCGTCAGTGGCATAGCGGTTAGGAGGCTCGCCGACCATGCACATGCTCCGGGGTTCGAGCCCACGCCGAAGGACACCCGAAATCTACGGTCGGCCTGCAAAATTTGGGCTACCGATATCCATGCTGAAAATCCCATACTTGTACTGAAAATAGGGTGTGGCATAAAGCTGTAGTCAAAAATATAAATATAAGTTGTCTTCATTTACTTGAATGATGCATACTTGTTCAACTAGTGGGTTTGTTTCAGTAAGAAAGAAAGCTTCATATTTCTGAATGGACGTGCTCACCTGAGATTAATCAAGTGAATTAGGATTAGCTACTCACAAACAAGCCTAGTGTGTGTGTGTGTGCGTGCGTGTGTATTGATGATACAGTATGTGAGACCTGATTTGTTAAATAGTAGATCAACTTGACTAAAATCAATACTTGTGATTAGTTCTCAGGTCAATTTTCCATCACATTACATGCAATCGTAAACTGAGTGATTTTCATAGGAGATGGTACAAAGTGGAGTGTCTCGCTCTCTTTACATAATGTTGAATATGAGTATATAAATTATTGTCATAAGTGAGAAAATTCGTGGTAGTTAACCAGTGAATTGTCAGTTTTCGATTGCATGTAATGTGATGGAAAATTGACCTGAGAACTAATCACAAGTATTGATTTTAGTCAAGTTGACCTACTATTTAACAAATCGGGTCTCACATACTATATCATCCATACACTGACACACTAAGCTTGTTTGTGAGTTGCTAAGCCTAATTCACTTGATTAATCTCAGGTGAGCACGTCCATTCAGAAATATGAAGCTTTCTTTCTTACTGAAACAAACCCACTAGTTGAACAAGTATGCATCATACAAGTATGTGAAAACAGTTTGATTTATACTCATCATCAGCTGATAATATGAGTGAAACACAAGCCACCCGGTAACGATAAGAAGCTGGAAAGGTGTAGAGTAATGCTACACTAGAGATATTCTTCCAAAGTCATTGGGCTTCAGATAAGCCTTTTAGTAACCGAAAAGCAGATCCAGTGTCTAGAAAATCGACTCCAACAATCCCAATATTCATAATAAAAATAATGCTAATGATAATAGTAGTATTAGTTTTAATTTGAGAGAAGAAAATCAAACTATCTAACTAGTGGATCTTGGAAGGCAGAATGAAACCACGAGGGCTTGACGCATACAAGAATATAGATAGATAAAGGACGAGGGTGAGGTGAACCATGGAAGGGTAGACAACTATTTGCACACTACTTTTGACTTCCTTCTATTCCACTCGAGAGTAGTGTTGTTTGTATCCAGGAGTCAAGTAGAACAACTTGTCCTCATCAATGCAAAAGTGTGCATTTGAATAAATTGAATTACACCTGATTCATATGTCTGCTATGAATTGTATTCTAGACTTCAGCTCACAGCTAGCCAGCCGCTTGTATTCAAAGAGACAAAGAAAGTATTAGGGAAGCATGATTCTGAAATTTATCTCATTCCATCTTTTCGACGTGCTTACAGCTGATAATTTTTAAGATGCTTTGAATACTGCATTTTGCATCTGTCAACAATCTACTAGATTGTCAGCACCTGGTGTCATAACAACGACGCCACAATACTATCTTCACACAATGCAATCTAAAATTGGATTTCATGCATACTCACTTGTTTTATTCATCTATTGATGAAGGAGGCCGTTATATTTGGTGCCTCACGACCTCCTCACGCATGAGAATTTCTGACAAAAGTCAGCTAGCTAACCTTGAAGATTTGTGATACTTGGTGAGAAATATTCGTAGTCACTGATCGAGGGTTGTACTCCTCTCCTAATCATCAATCAAAACTACTCACTGATAGATATTATTTATGCGAATCACCTAGCATACGACAAACATCGGATTCATGAATAGTGGAGACTCGCATCAAAGAGATTCGGAGACGATTCATCGCTGAACTGGTAGATAATATCATCATCAATTCTGATTAACTCAGGTGGTGATCAAGCGGATCATAGCAATACATCTGATATTCTAATGAACCGATGGTGAAATCCTCGCTTATGTGTGTATGTGGAGAATTAATGTGTGGATGAGTGAACGTATCAGTTCTCTCGCCAGTGGTAACTTCGACAGCTCTGGCCTTCTCATCTCACCAGTGACAGTAACAAATACTCCGACTTCAACATACACTCGTTTCAAAATATCAGTAGGTGTAGTGAGTTGAAATAGACGGCGAGATTTTGGTGAATTGCAGCTCATTGTGTGACGACAGAAGAGAATGGCCAGACAATAGATCGTGTATAGAGAAAATCAACAGGTATTTATATTATTATTTTATTTCAATAATTTACACAATGATAAGTTTTGTTATTGGTAATATTTCGAGCAAATTTACTGGCGGTGTTCACACCACTGTTGGAATTGTTTGATTCACACATTTGTGATTTGTACTCATATATATTTTTCATTATTTTTCTCATTCATGTTTTTTTTGTATTTGAGTTATATTCCACGTTTACTCATGTGTTTGTATTCAGTATTATATTCCAAGTTGTTGATAGTTGTACTGAATCACCCTTGTTACATGTATCCGTTGTGACTTAAATGAATATCGATTCTGTTATAAGTCTTTCTTTCCATTTGTTCATGTTAGTTTTTAGAATACACACATTGTCCCGATCGATATTGTGGTTTCTGTCCCATGCATCTGCAGTTGAAATTTTTTCAAGGCTTTTGTAGGCTTGTGCTCCTGTTGGTTGACTTTTGGTCAGGCGTTAATGTTCATTCACTCTTATTTTGAGTGATCTGGACGTTTGCCCCACATATTTATTTGGAGAGTCAGCACAAGATATTTTGTAAATCAAGTTGTTTTTATCCATCATTTTTATGGGATCTTTCAGTTGATTTATTTTATTTTTGATTAGATTTGTCGGTTTGAAAGTTGTGTGAATGCCGATATTTTTGAGGTTTCTTTGAATTGCCTCTGATGTACCATTTGTATATGGTATTGTGACTGTCTTTTTGCATTCTTCCATCTTGTTATTCTCCGGTTTTACCCTCTTTTTTATATTATCTTTTATAAATTCTTTTGGGTAGTTGATTTCGAGTAGCATTTTGAATAGGACATTTATTTCTTTACATTGGTCCTCTGGAGTTGTAGTAAGTCTACGTATTCTATCTGCAAGACCTTGTATTAATCCTCGTTTCACCGTAAGTGGATGAGCTGAGTGATAATCAAGGAATCTTCCAGAAAGTGTGCTATATAGAAAAACCACACACTCAGGAATATTCCTTGATTATCATATATATATATATATATATATATACATATATATATATATATATATATATATATATATAATATACACTGTTATAGGTTATACTTAGCAGAGAAACAGCGTCTTCTGATTGGTTGTATTCTGCCTGAAATTTATTTCGTGTGTATTGATTAAATATTTGTAAGACCCGATTTGTTAAATAGTAGGTCAACTTGACTAAAATCAATACTTGTGGTTAGTTCCGAGGTCAATTTTCCGTCACATTACATGCAATCGCAAACTGACAATTCACTGGTTAACTACCACGAATTTTATGTATGTCCATACCAAGTTCACTTTAATCGGTTTGAAAAACTTTTGGCATTGGATATATGATATTCATTATGATAAAGGTTTTTGTATTTCCCAATGAATGAAAAACAACACGATATTGTTTATACTGACGTTTAGCTGTTTTATGCTAATGGCTTTATCAAAGTATTTTTAAACCGGAATTCGCAAAATCTCAGCATATATAAAACAGAGAGTTTAGGGGTGAGATAATAGACTTAGGTCAATTTTAAAGGACATCTTGAAAGTTAAAAAACCAATGAAGATCACTAAACAAAATAACAAAGGTAACAGAACATCTGTTATGGTATCAAAACAAAGTTTACTAACTTGATCATCGTTCGTCATTCTGGGTTCATTTTTCGTTCTCACTTGGTCATTTGGTAAAGATAACAGAATCAAGTGTAGATTGTTGGATTTGATCAGTGTTTAAAATTATAAAGGCAGTGTGTGATTACATAGTGAACTTGCATATCACATTCGTGTTGATTTTGTCACTTCATGGGGGAGGGAGGTGTTGTAACCAGGTCAGATTCTGTTTAAGTCCATTATTCTTATTCAGACAATTTGGATTCCACTTGATATGAAGTGCTTCTGATATGAGACTTTTTTGTGATTTGTGAAATTTTTTTTCTGGATTATTTCAGTATTGTCAAAATCAATTTTGTGACCTGATTCTATAGTATGTAGACCTATGGCTGAAGATTTTTCAAGCTTTCTTAGTTCAACCGGATTTCTCGGTGGTCGAACAGATGCTCTATATTGTTCATTTTTTCTGATTTTGATTTCTCGAGATGTTTGTCCGATGTATATCGAACCACATTCCAAGCACGCATTTGATTTTATAGACACAATGAGATAGAGAATATTTAAAGATTTGATCTTTTATATGGACAAAGTTGTTACGTAGTGTGTCTGATGTTTTAAAGAAAACTCTAATGTCGAGCTGATTGAGTACTCTTCTGATATCATCTGACTTCTCTGCTCTATATGGAATGACGACTATCGACGTCCATGTTTTCGGAATGCGTTTTCGGCCATACTTAATTTCGGTGTTGATTTTGTTGATGAAGTTCCTTGGGTAGTTGTTTTGCTTGACAGTTCCAGTAATGTTTGATATTTCTTCTCCTTTTTCCTTCTCATCCGTTATCAGAGAGTGTGCTCGTCTCAGAAGACTTGAAACAACTGAAACCTTTGCGCTGATGGGGTATGATGATTTGAAGTCTAAATATTTACTTGAGTGGGTTTTCTTCCTGAATATGGATATAGTAAAATGTCCGTTTCCCCTTCTCTTAACTAGGCAGTGTAGAAATGGTAGTTCACAGACGTCTGACGCTGCTTCGGAAGTAAACTGTATTCTGGGAAATACAAAGTATATTTTCTCCAGGAATAAATCGTGTAGATCTCGTTTTAGTACTACAAAAGTATATTCAACAAATCTTAACCATATATTAGGAGTGAGTACACTTAAAGACAAGCAATTTTCGAAACTATTTATGAACAAGTCGGCGACTATTATAATGAAAACCAGAAATATTCTCACTTATGACGATAATTTATATATTCATATAAAAAATATATAAAGAGAGCGACACACTCCACTGCTCACTATCTGATATGACAAACACTCCCATCTAGCTAGCAAGTACTACTCGTTTGTTAACCTCTTTGATGCGAGTCTCCACTATTCATGAATCCGATGTTTGTCGTATGCTAGGTGATTCGCATAAATAATATCTATCAGTGAGTAGTTTTGATTGATGATTAGGAGAGGAGTACAACCCTCGATCAGTGACTACGAATATTTCTCACCAAGTATCACAAATCTTCAAGGTTAGCTAGCTGACTTTTGTCAGAAATTCTCATGCGTGAGGAGGTCGTGAGGCACCAAATATAACGGCCTCCTTCATCAATAGATGAATAAAACAAGTGAGTATGCATGAAATCCAATTTTAGATTGCATTGTGTGAAGATAGTATTGTGGCGTCGTTGTTATGACACCAGGTGCTGACAATCTAGTAGATTGTTGACAGATGCAAAATGCAGTATTCAAAGCATCTTAAAAATTATCAGCTGTAAGCACGTCGAAAAGATGGAATGAGATAAATTTCAGAATCATGCTTCCCTAATACTTTCTTTGTCTCTTTGAATACAAGCGGCTGGCTAGCTGTGAGCTGAAGTCTAGAATACAATTCATAGCAGACATATGAATCAGGTGTAATTCAATTTATTCAAATGCACACTTTTGCATTGATGAGGACAAGTTGTTCTACTTGACTCCTGGATACAAACAACACTACTCTCGAGTGGAATAGAAGGAAATCAAAAGTAGTGTGCAAATAGTTGTCTACCCTTCCATGGTTCACCTTGTAGTGACCCGTTTTATTAATCATCATCGCAGTATACTTTCATTATGCAATTGTACTTTGATTTGTTTATTACTCTAAATCTTGCATGTTAACAATTGATACGTTTGTACTCGCTCGATTTTTAAATTGTTGATTGCTGCAATAATACACTATCGTATTCCTTCGCAAGTGCCTTTTGAATTACGTTGCGGATGTCGAGTAAAAGCAACGTTAGGGCACAATTGTAAACGCGAAGAAATACTAGAAGATACGTGTACTCTAGATCAGTCAAAACAGAGCAGCAATAAATTGGTGAGCCCTACGATAACTTGCTGACTCCGACGACGACGACTTTTGACCTCGACGCGTTGTTACACTTGTTGGATTAATAAAACTTTAACCTTCGTGGATCTATATATTTATTAGATATTCCGAACTCATTCTTGTGTTTGCTCATAGCACAACAAATTGGCGAGCTCGCCATAGCTGATTGATGGACTACATCATTTCGAAGTATACACAGTGGAATAAGTCATCTTTGCCATCGCATTAACTTTTATAACTTCATAACATTTGGATGTATAATTACTGATATTTCTGCTAAATGTACCTCCGGACCTGGCGGCACAGCGACTGCTATCCCAGTTCACCCTGATACTCAAGCAGCTGGCTGTTATGCAACACCTCAATTCCAATTCTCTGTCCTCAAGCTTCAGCATTGTCTACAGTTGTGCAAACACTCTTACAATGGTCTGCAACTCCATTTACTCAAGCCGGTCCTACAGCTGTTCAATTACAACAGTTTACCCAATCACCTCAACAACAACAGATTCAAGCACAAGCTCATCAGTTACAACCAGCTCAACAGCAAGCTTATATCCAACAACATCAGCAACAAGCAACAATGATGGCAACTGACGTCTCTGTCAGTGGTCAACCGTGTACTGTAGCTTCACGCTCCTATGCTACTCCCCAGTTTATCATTCTGGCACCAGGAGCTCCATTAAAAGTCATGACTGTTGGTCCTAACGGTCAATTGATTCAAATCACTAGTTTACCACAGTTTATGCCAACTGCTCTTGTTGGAATGGTTATCAATCAACCAACTTCTACTCTCCAACCTCAGCAAACATCAATTCAAGTTACTCCTCAACGCCGAGTAACAACACCCCAGCAACAACAACATGCTGACGGACGTTCACTTTCAACCGTATCAGCAGAAACAGCTACTGCTGCACTTTTCTCTGGCACAGCCATCTCTTCTTGTACAATTCCACTTGTACAACCAGCTTTCATGGAAATAGAGGTAACTGAATGTTTACCCAAGTCATTTCCATACTACATTATTACGGTACTATTAACTGTATGTTAAGATATAAATCTATTCTATAACTCTTTACAATAACAACCTCATTATCGAAAACTGACAATTCACTGGTTAACTACCACGAATTTTCTCACTTATGACAATAATTTATATGCTCATATTCAACATTAAGTAAAGAGAGGGAGCAGTCCACTTTGTACCATCTCCTATGAAAACCACTCAGTTTACGATTGCATGTAATGTGATGGAAAATTGACCTGAGAACTAATCACAAGTATTGATTTTAGTCCAGTTGATCTACTATTTAACAAATCAGGTCTCACATACTGTATCATCAATACACACGCACGCACACACACACACACTAGGCTTGTTTGTGAGTAGCTAATCCTAATTCACTTGATTAATCTCAGGTGAGCACGTCCATTCAGAAATATGAAGCTTTCTTTCTTACTGAAACAAACCCACTAGTTGAACAAGTAAGCATCATTCAAGTAAATGAAGACAACTTATATTTATATTTTTGACTACAGCTTTATGCCACACCCTATTTTCAGTACAAGTATGGGATTTTCAGCATGGATATCGGTAGCCCAAATTTTGCAGGCCGACCATAGATTTCGGGTGTCCTTCGGCGTGGGCTCGAACCCCGGAGCATGTGCATGGTCGGCGAGCCTCCTAACCGCTATGCCACTGACGATTTTTACTCATCATCAGCTGATAATATCAGTGAAACACAAGCCACAATGTAAGGATAACACCTTGGGAATTTGGTGATTATTTCTTCATTCGAAATGTTTTTGTGACTATCAGTTTTTATGGCTGTATATTTTCTTGCTCACTGTAGTATATTTATATATTTTTTATGATAATTTGAATTTATTCCGCGAAATACAGGTTCGTTTAATTTTCCATCTGTGTTGTTGATCTATTTCTTTCAATTCGGTCTTTGCGATATACTACTATTGCAATTAATTATAACGTTTTCGCGTGGAAATGGAATTAAATAATCTTGGAGTGTTTCCTATGAATGATTCACCGCAGGAAATCACCGATTATGTTGATTACTTCGACGCATATTGCATGTCGAGGAATGTTGGGGATGACAAAATTTCGCCTCTTTTTATTACTGCTGTGAGAATTGATGCGTACATCCTAGTGAAAACTCAGTCATTTATTAGATAAACAAATTTCTCTGTCATATGATAACCCTCGTGGACTTCTAACAGATCATTTCCATAAAAAAACTTTCGTAACATGAGAGAGGGCTCAGTTCAACAAACTTGTTCGTGCTCCTAATCAAGAGATTCGAGCTCTAGATACAAGCTTAGAAGTGCAATTTCGGGGATCAGCTCCATTCTCAACTACGTGATCGGTTAATTACTGGGATCAATATTCCGAATATAGAGAAAGAGCTGGTTCAGATACCTTCCTGAATCTTTCAAGCTGCTAATGATTTATTCATTGCATATTAAGATGTCAACAGTGAATAGCCAGCTCCCACTGCGTCGGTGTCTGATATCATGCTGTCCAAATTTGATAGTGCAAGTGTTCATAAAACGAAATCGAAACTGTCATCCACATGCGACGGAATACAGACAGAAAGCAAAAATATCAAACCGTGTATTTCACATAGAAAGATTCATCTATGATGCACTTCCGGTTTTTGGGTTGCCGAATGCCATAAATGTGGTAAAACTGAGCACATGAAGTATGTTTTCAGGATTTCGAACACTTATGCTACTCAGAATTCTCGTGATTCTCCCAATTTGTCCAGTGAAGTGCAGTCAAAGTTTCTTTCAACTTTCCACAGCGTCTCCACTTCTTTGAGTTTGAGATGAAGTCAATTTGCTTTTTGGTTCGCCCACCTAGTAACACTCATGTAGCCTTACATACCTTCGTGTGCTTTTATACTCTGCCCCTGATCACTGGTTCATTGAAGGTAGTGAATTCATCGAAGAGTTCTCCTTCTCCATTCATTTATTCAGGTGCTTATCGACACACAGTGAGTTCTCTTCTTCTGTTGTCTGGTCATGCTTTGGCGTTCATGTTGCCCATTAGAATTTTAATTTCACCCACTGGAGTATTGTTCATTGTCGCCTGTGATTGCCTTTAGAACTCTTTCTTCTCAACACTCGCTTTGTTTGTGAGTGTATAGCATTGTATAACTCACTCTCTTCGGTTTTGAGTGAAATCAAACAGTTATTATCCCGGGTGAGATCGCCTCCCAATGTATCCGGGCCTTCGTTTCCGTTGGTAAGATCATAATAGCCACGCCCTCGATTCGCTCAAGGTTGCCTTCTCAGTTAACGGATTGGATCACTAACTCTCGCGTCATAATTTTGTTAGTCCACTCTCATTACATCTGCTCTCACGTATTCTCAGTACTTCATTACCATATCTTTTATTAGCAATCTGAGCGGCTTTGCCAGTCTCATACATAAGGCGGACGTTCCATGCCCCACGCATACTTTCTCTTTCGTCACAAGGAGACTCATCGTACTTAAGTTTCTGTAGCAGTTTTGTTTACGGGGTAGGGTTGCTAGCCTCAAAGCTGAGAAGGGCGTTGCTGTATAGAGATGTAAGTTATAGAGGAACGACTTTTCAAGTTTCTACCTTTAGAATCAGAAAATTAAGAAGCAAAGCAATCGGAACAACAACAAAAATCACAGCAAGGAAGGCAGCGGAAATAACACCTACAAAACCCGTCATAAAAATTACCACTGGTAAAGACGATTACCAAAGGATCCATGTTGGAAAGTAAACCAAATAAACAATCAATGTAAAATTTACCAGAAAAACAAACAAACAAGGAAATGTAAAGTTTCGAGTTGTGAAGCAATTCTTAAAATACATAAGCCATTACACTGACACAAAGGCGCGGAAAGATGTTGAAGAGTACTTTCAACATCCTTCCGAAAATCATCAAGTGTAAAGATTAAATTACAGTCCAGAATAAAATACATAGCAGACATATGAATCAGGTGTAATTTTATTTTTTTTTTTTTTTTTTGATTTACAGCTTGATTTCCACACTGTATTTTCAGTACAAGTGTGGAATTTTCAGCATGGATATCGGTTGCCCAAATTCAGGCATACCATAGATATCGGGTGTGCGCCGGTAGGGGATCGAACCCCGAACCATGTGCATGGTTGGCGAGAGTCCCAACCGCTGTGCCACCGACGCACACTATTCAAATGCACACTTTTGCATTGATGAGGACAAGTTGTTCTACTTGACTCCTGGATACAAACAACACTACTATCGAGTGGAATAGAAGGAAGTCAAAGGTAGTGTGCAAATAGTTGTCTACCCTTCCATGGTTCACCTCACCCTCGTCCTTTATCTATCTATATTCTTGTATGCGTCAAGCCCTCGTGGTTTCATTCTGCCTTCCAAGATCCACTAGTTAGTTAGTTAGATTTTCTTCTCTCAAATTAAAACTAATACTACTATTATCATTAGCATTATTTTTATTATGAATATTGGGATTGTTGGAGTCGATTTTCTAGACACTGGATCTGCTTTTCGGTTACTAAAAGGCTTATCTAAAGCCCAATGACTTTGGAAGAATATCTCTAGTGTAGCATTACTCTACACCTTTCCAGCTTCTTATCGTTACCGGGTGGCTTGTGTTTCACTCATATTATCAGCTGATGATGAGTATAAATCAAACTGTTTTCACATACTTGTATGATGCATACTTGTTCAACTAGTGGGTTTGTTTCAGTAAGAAAGAAAGCTTCATATTTCTGAATGGACGTGCTCACCTGAGATTAATCAAGTGAATTAGGCTTAGCAACTCACAAACAAGCTTAGTGTGTCAGTGTATGGATGATATAGTATGTGAGACCCGATTTGTTAAATAGTAGGTCAACTTGACTAAAATCAATACTTGTGATTAGTTCTCAGGTCAATTTTCCATCACATTACATGCAATCGAAAACTGACAATTCACTGGTTAACTACCACGAATTTTCTCACTTATGACAATAATTTATATACTCACATTCAACATTATACAAAGAGAGCGAGACACTCCACTCTTCACCATCTGCTGTGACAATCACTCGCATCTGGCTAGCAAGCACTACTCCTTGATGTGCGTTGTATACAACTACTCGGCTCAATCCCTCATTAGTGTGTAGCCACTTGGATTTATCCTTTTTTTTTATTTACAAGTTGTGCTATTGAAGAGATGACATGTAGTTTACACTCAATAATCTCGGCTTCTCAAGGAAGAAGCAGTGGTGGGAATTGCGAGGTAGTTTGAGAATTATAAATGTGATTCCTAGACACAGCCTCAAAGTCAACCAATATTTAGATTTGTTCTGCAGAAAAGTGTGATATGCATGCTAGTGTTTTGTCACCACACACATTCTCAGTGCTTATGAACATACCTGTCGTGTTTCTGAAAAGACAGGTACTCATTCATGCAATGGTGTGTGGGTGGATTGTTGGAGACAGTCTACAAGAAGCCGTGTTTCCAATACACCTTGTACTGACCATGACGATTATGCAATTGTGGTGAGAGCTATCTGTTAGCCAAAATTGCTATACAGCAATTTACGTCAATGTTTACGTCCCAAATCTTGGTCATGAGTGAAACAAGAACAAAAACTAACTAACTAACTCAGCAACTAATCACAGAAGACTATGCGTGGGCGGATACGATTCGCAGATATGTGGTCTGACATAGAAAGAAACGGCCACAGAGAGATGATCGAATAAATTTCGGGGAGAAAACAACCAATCAGAAGACGCTGTTTCCCTGCTAAAAATAACATATAATAATGTACATGAAAATCTATAAATACCTGTTGATTTTCTCAATAAACGATCTATTGCCTGGCCCTTCTCTTCTTTCGTCACACAATGAGCTCCAATTCACCTAATTCTCGCCGTCTATGTCAACTCACTACGCCTACTGATATTTTGAAACGAGTGTATGTTGAAGTCGGAGTATTTGTTACTGTCACTGGTGAGATGAGAAGGCCAGAGCTGTCGAAGTTACCACTGGCGAGAGAACTGATACGTTCACTCATCCACACATTAATTCTCCACATACACACATAAGCGAGGATTTCACCATCGGTTCATTGGAATATTAGAAGTATTGCTATGATCCGCTTGATCACCACCTGAGTTCATCAGAATTGATAATAAATTTATGTATCAGTTCAGCGATGACTCGTTTCTGAATCAGTTTAATGCGAGTCTCCACTATTCATGAATCTGATGTTTGTCGTATGCTAGGTGGTTCGCATAAATAATATCTATCAGTGAGTAGTTTTGATTGATGATTAGGAGAGGAGTACAACCCTCGATCAGTGACTACGAATATTTCTCACCAAGTATCACAAATCTTCGAGGTCAGCTAGCTAATATTATCAGAAAAATAGATATATGCCTGTTGATTTTCTCAATAAATGGTCTATTGCCTGGCCTTTCTCTTATGTCGGTACACAATGAACTCACTCATCAACTTATTTCTCCTCATATCCACATGAACGGTGCATTCACCATTGATTTTTGAGATGATACTTTGAGTACACGTCGCTATATTTGTGGAATATTATTTGGACCAGGTGTTTTTCATTTCAGTTTATCTCTACACCCTACGACTTGGGATAACTTGTGAGAGATGTATGTCTTATTCGGTTTATATGTTACTGTATTTCGTGTGCAAGCATCCTGACTCCTTCGAAGTTAAAACACGCAGGCGAATTCACCTTTTTAATTATCAAGTTACGCTGTTTCAATACACACACATAACCAACCATTTCTTCACTGGTCTATTTCAGTATTAGACGCAAACACATCACCACTGGACCGTGAAGGCATTTCAAGTTCAGTCAGTGAATTCCAGAAATCCTACTTTCTTCAAATCTTGTCAATTAAGAAAAGTGTAAGGTTCCTGAATGTCACTCAGATTGAAAGTTATCCTCAAAGTTATATTTATTTCCAGCTATATAAAAAAACATCGAACTCATACTGATTATTATCGGTTCCCTGAAGACAGTCATCACGCGTATATGAATAGACACTTTTAAGCATATTTATTGCTATTGCATGACAATCTGAAATCTGACTGTTCGGTAGTGACGTTTACGTATAGTTGTACAATTAGAACTTTGATTAATCAATGTTCTCATCAGTCATTTGTCACACATAACACCATCGCACAACTTTTTACTTCCCTATGAAAATATGAAATCTTTATACGAAATCCGTCAACTCGACAAAATAATGAGGCTGTAACATTCAAAAGAACACAGTATTTTATGAATAAAAACGTTATTTACTGAATTGTTTACAGTATTCATCTTGAGGCATCAATTCAGTACAAGGTTTTGCATTCTACACAGAAAAGAGTGAAGTAACAATCACACAACTGACACAAATAGCACAATTTTATCAATAACCTCGAGTCAGATAAACATTAGTTGAAAGGCTCCTCAGCACATCACTTGCGCCAATTGACCACTTTCCTTTCGTAGACAAATTGGTTAATCGGTTCTTTAACTCCAATTGGTAATGTGGACAAGTAAAACGGCGTATCAGCTCCTAAAATAACCAGAAACATAATTGGGTGTTTATGCTATACCAACAATAAATTATCACACTATTTAGTAGCAAAGCAGTTTATTAGAATAACAGTCGGTGAGATCTGTTTTGGATAAAACAGTACTTAAAAAAGGATATGTACAGTTCAGTGGAAAATAGGAATGAGGTTAAACTGTGCTGGAGAAAAACGTAGAGTCTGAATGAGGAGAAGCTAGACACAGTAAACAGTGAACCCATGAGACGTATGTAACTGCAGTCTACTAACTACCGACCATCACGGCTGGAATAGACAAACTCATCATTCCTCAACGAAATTAATGCTTATGACGTTTATTGAAGATGACATACTGTCTCTAAGCCAATAGTCTTTGAATAAGTGAAACATGTCGGATAACTATCCAACTCTGGTTCACTTAAGTATGCAAGTATACTTAACTTCCAATACCTCCACGTTCTGACCTACTTGGCTTCGTCACAGACCTATTAATAAATCATTGTTTTGGGAACTTACAAAACCGAAGGTCAACTCGAACTCCCAACGATCAAATAATTGGACATGACGATGAACAATACCCATTTGAGTAGTTAGACGTCTTCATATTTATATTGCAGTGAAAACTGTGGTATCTCTTGTCTGTATTTTATTTATAGATAGCGATTTGATCTAGTATGCTTGGATAGACTGTTATCGTAATAAATTATTAAGTTACTCACTTTATTTCAAGATTTTCTTACTACATTTTTGCGTGTAACTAGCATTACAATCTCGCGTTAAGCATTTTATTTAACCAGCTAAATGTTTACATCAGTATGTACATCACCAGGTCCCTATTTACTGATAAATAAATAAACAAATAAGAATTCTCAGATATTCAACATTTGCAACCTGTGTAACAGAAGTAACTTAAGTGTTACGCACACTACTGGGAGAATAAGTGATTTACATACTTAACTATTTGATATTTTCTCAATAGAAAACCTGACAACAGAACTGGTTTCATGCGTGCGGAACTCAAGAAACATTCCTTCTCAAATAACTGCAATGACACACAGTTATTCACTCACTCGAAACTATAGTCAGAAACACGAATTTCCGATTTAAAATACAAGATCATAAGCAACTCGATAATTGCAGCATATTGTGGTCAGTGTATTACTTGATTAAATCCGATAACCGAATGCTCGCATGAAACACATACTGAGTGAGCCTAAAACGTCCCAATACACAGTAACCAATGAAGCAGTTACAGCAAATAAACCAAACTGGATGCGGGAATCTCTAGTCAAACCGGTCCAAAAGAGGCTAAGTAGAATTTCTACATTCGTGACTACCAATGGCTTTGAACACTAACCACAAACACCTCTTCATTGGGTGTCAGCGCAATTCTCGAACAAAATTATTGCCTCAGTATTTATAGCTCAAGAAAATCTAGAGGAAAGTTAGTTCGCATGGAGGATTTCATCATGAGCTGACATCAGTTAGAGAACCACTTGAAAGTTAGTTCGTCTCAGCAGTAACTGTCACTGTTGTTCACTTTAGGTTTTCATGGCTATATGAGTTTTCCCAACTACAGATAAAGTAATTATAACACTTTTGATACTTTGCATGTCAGCTCCAGTGGGTCATTTCAATTTGAAACGGTACACAGTGGTGCGAAAATCTGTTGTAATTCATTTGAGATACTGAGATACCATGCCTCCAGATAAATATTAATTATGAAGACTAACTTTTGTTCTTGATAAACAAAACGTTCCAGAAAGTAAATCGTTACATACAGACTTACCCTCATCAGTTGTTTTCACTCCTTTGTGACTAGTCATATCGGTATCAACATAACCAGGGCAACACTGTCAAATTCACAAAACAAAGAGGAATAAAGTAAAGAATTTCCAGTGTGTGGAAATATAGAGAAGATAACGTAGTACAGAGGTTTAGCTACTTCCTAGTTACCTTAGAGTGAGCACTTTGTGAACACAGTAGCATATTACAAAGTCCAGCACAAACTATCACTACGAATATCGGATACATTTCGGATTTACTGTAGTGATTGACTATTTCTATTACTGTATTGTTTAAATGTCTGTTAGTGTTTGTTTCTCTTTACTGCAAAAACATAAATATCAATTTCGGATTCCGGTCCTCACCGTATTGTTCTCAGACAAACTGGTATTCGGCCATTGAAGATTACAATTACAAAGTATCGCATTTACACATACGGGCACAAATGAACATCTAATTCAAACTAGAAAGAGTAACACATAAACTGCATCACGAAAGTGAGAACAAAATCATGAGTCTTTTACAATTCTGCAGATATGTACCACGAATTGCACAACAAAACTCAGAACTTTGTCGAAGCACCTGTAAAATAGGCACCGACAATGAGTCAAAGTGATAAGGTTTCAGTCATCTTTTTATACTTACTACACTTCCCACACCATTGTTCTTGTTAATATTGACTACTCTACGCTCACAAAAGACACACTGAACAGTATCCAACTAAAAACTACTTCAAGGGCCATGTGCCCTTTTAACTTCCCTATATGATCAAGATTAAAGAAAAGGTGACTCCCGCTTTATGATACCATATTTACGACAGGTGACGTGAGAAAACAAAACGTGTGCATGAATTAACTTCCTCCACTACATAGTCGCTTAGGCTAAATTTCGAAGGAATTATTTATGCATTACAAATCATATTGTGGCAGCAAATATTTTGCATCCTTATAACTCATACGTTGCAGTAAGCCTATCCAAGGCTGATTTAAGCATCAGTTAACGTATACAGTACAAATGTTGAAAAATAAGACTCCTGCTTTTAAAACATTAAGTGTACATAATAATAAATTAAAAGCATCTGTTACATGAACGACAACGTCAGGAATCACTGGTCAAATTCAACTCTGCAGGTAATTCACTGATGAATCATTTCGTGTTACTCTAGAGCGACATAGTGATGACAGAACAGCCAATAAAACCAATCACATTCTGGATCACAAAGGTGAGCAACTGATTTACATACATAGAAGCATTCACATACAACTGCATATATAACAGTGGTACAATAACTTTCAATCAATATTGTGTTTTTAAAGGAGAAAAGTTATTCACTGCAGCGTACTACAGCTACTACCTACCGATTATGTGTTGTTGCAATACAAAGCATCAGTTTCATAAACATGAAATTAATTTAAAGTAAATGCGAAAACGACAAAGTATTAAGGGGTTAACTAACTGAATTCATCACAACTTTTCTGGGATCATCTTTCAACATCTCTCCGAAAATGAATGAAGCTTTCGTAAGGCCCATCTTTGAAACGTTATAGGGAGCAGCGGGCCAACCTTTTGAAGAGTGAGTTCCATCCTCAGCACACCTATTGACCAGTGAAATATGAACAACATTACATGAGGAAAAACCTGCACAAATTTTATGCAAAGAATAACAAGTAATATGAGAAAATGAAGATTTGGGACACGCCAGGATGTATGAAACCAGAATACTAGACCAACTCATACAATGGCTTAATAACATGTTTGTTATGAATTTACTGCAACACAAAACTCAAGACTTATCTTGTGGAAGCAAATCTCGATTATCTTGGAGAACGGTCAGAGAAAGACAATACTTCACTCAGCATCATGGATGACGTTATTATTTATTTATCATTCATTAAGAAATACAAACTCAGTACAATCCGGATATCAGGGAATGTGTCACAAGAAGAATGGAAATATTAACTTTAGGTGAACGCAAAATACCTAGTCACAGGTTACAACTACTAAGAATATCTACTTTATAAACTTCGCCGTTTGAATCACGTACGAAGTCTACTGTTCCGTGAAATTAATAATAACTCGAGTAGGACATTAGAACTTCATACGACATCGGTCGACATAAAGATATATTGATCTTATTCACATTGAGAACTAATATTTTTGATGAACTAACACTACAAAAATGAGGCGTGATCGATGTTTTGCATAGACCTGTGCTTGGGTCAAAGATTTTTAGATGCTTAGTTGATACAGCACGGATGTCATCAGAATATATAAGAACATAGAGCCTTCAATTTCCACAATCTAACACTCACAATTATATAAACAACTACAATAACAATGGCGTGATTGGAACTAAATGAAAAAATGTAGAAGACTGATTGTTAAGGTCTAAGAGACACTGTCTGTACATCCTACGTGCATGTAGACTACAATCTAATTTAACTGTCTCTCATTCCACCTTCTAATCCAATCGCACTTGGATCTAACTACGGTTTTATCTATACAAGCTATTGTATGAAAATTCTTACAGATTTATAACTATAGGGCTTAATCGACTTTGCTTCATGATGATGAAGTTTTGAGTAATATCATTTCTGATGATGTCGTGACTAGAGAATATCCTAATTCCAATAGTTAATTATGTGCGATGTAGTTAGGGTTTGTGAGGCGTTATGAATTTTGATAATACTCTGGGCAACTTTTGCAGACGAAAGAGGTCTGTACTAAAGCGTAAAATCCTGATTCTCAAGAATCTTGGAAATTTTTTCATTCGAACAAATTCATACCTAAATTTGTATATTTAAAATCTCGTCCTGAAGAACATTTCCTCGCTATATTATTTTATATTTTCTGCACTAATAAACATTGTCAGGAACTCAGCAGAGGATTCCGGCGCTTTTGTCTTATTCTGTTAACGTATATATTTTAATACCCTTGTAATAGCGTTGGAAGCATTTTCTCAGGTTTTGAAGCAACAGAACCAGATGACTCGACTAATCGTCCATTATACTACACTTAAACAGTACATAAAAGTTGAGAAACTTACTTTACGAACTCGGCCATAAGTCCTCTCAGCTCTGAAATATTCATCGAACCAACAAATTTGTGGTACAACTCATCGCTTACTTCCCTTAGACTGACCAAAGAAAGAGAACTAGATACGTTGACAACTCTACAGAGTGAGAATAAATCTTATCTATGCACAATACCTGGCATTTTCAGCCAATAAAGGAATAGTCTCTTCAATAAAGTCAACAGTGCATGTGAAGTTAGTATTTATTGTAACCCGTGCCTGTTCACCGAATGGAACCGGTGAGTTTTCCTAAAAATGTAGGTAAATCCTTTCCTGAAACTACCTTGTACGCGATAGCCGCATTATTCACTGCAATGTTAATACCACTAGGATAATTCTTCCGTACGAACTCAAGGAAACTTTTACGACTCTCCGGCTGTGTTATATCTAATTGGTGAAATTTGACATCTAGGCCCTTGCTACTAAGCTTTTTCACTGCCTCCAGACCAAGTTCGACGTTTCGCGCTGCCAAATTTGACAGTGAAATATTTACATACCTGTCAAATAAATATCCCACTCTCCTGAATCTTTGTAAAATTTTGCAAGTTGTTCAACAATGCTATATCCAATACCCTTGTTAGATCCTGTTACCTGTTATAGAAATATGTTGCATCAAGGAAGTTAAAGTGAGCCTACAAAAGCCAATTTCATTGCAGTGATAGGATGACCCTTTCAATTTCACAGTCCTTACCGTACACGGTAGCTGCTTGTCTGAAATCTAATTTTTGAAAAGGCAGAATTTATACTCATGAGTTGGCCTTGGAGAAACTAAACATCCAATATCCAATGTCTTTTCGAGGATCTTAAAGAAGCGTCTCTATTTCTTAGTGTTCTTTTCCTGTTTTTTATGGAATTATTAGAGAAGTTTCGTGGATTTAAGGATGAAGAAACTATTACTGAATGCTACATGTCCAGTGAATAATATAAGGGTAGGCAAGTTGTTTATCCTGAACGGAAAGCGTGTTTTGAGTCAGGACAGTGGCACCGCTGGGAATTTATGGCGTCATTCTGCCATGGAATCCTTCAGACAGGCTGGGTAAAATTCGGAAGGAAGTAACAAAAGTGAGCTTTGAAAAAGGTGTGAATTTTCGTTGTATTATACACCACGAAAGCTTTCAAAAACTAACTCGAGTTATTGTTGTTGAAGTTCGTTTTTAATAAAATTGCGGTAATGAGACACTCTGAAACTGCTTATTCACAAAAGCTGCGTTCTTTTAACTGTCTTGCTTCCAGATTTTCTTAACTTTGTAAACCTTTTGCGTATTAGAACTGCAGTCTCTTCCCCAGTGTCCTGATTCGCCACATTCAAAGCAATGGTCCTTTCTGGCACTCATTTGCAGCGTCGGTCCTCCACACTGCAAATCTTCGATTTCCTGTTCCCGCTGGGTCTGTTTTGGCGGCTCTGCTGCGGCTATGGTTATGCTCAGCATGTGTCTCATTACCTTCACGAGCTTACTGATATCGATAGGATTTGCAGTTTTGGCCAGTTTTAATTTCCGAGCAATTTATCTCTTTCAAAAAACATGGAAAGCAACAAACAACTCTCGGATTCCTCATCGAATGTGAGAAGCTCGCGACGAAGTGGACTCGTCAACTCTACTGCCAGTGGTAGCATGCCCCCGTCCGCCTACAGCCTCACGCCACGGAACTGCCGCACCTCTTGCTGCCCGACAGTTGGGCTATCGAGCCCCGCCACTAATCGTTTCAACAGTACATTCCCGTTTTCTCCATCACCTCCACGCTCCATACTATACTGTCTTTGCCTGAATTCTCAGCAGCGTCCCCAGCACAACCACCCCCGCCGCAGACTTCTCGACTCCCGTTCTATCAGCAACAGTTTCCGAGTCCCATTATAAGCTCCGTATATTTCCTCCTTCGAATTCAGCAGACCGTGGGATCTTCATTTTCTGAAGTCAGTAAAACCGAGCGTGACACCAGCAGACGAAAGGATTAGTTAACAGGTTCATTTATTGATATCTTTTTATATGGGTGTAGTCAAAATGAGTCAACCATAATTGAGAATCACAATCTGTACACATCTTCAGTGGCGTAGATATGGGTCCTGTTCTAAGACATCACTTCGCAGAGTATTTTGTGGCCAACCAGAAAAACAACTTATCATCATCGATGAATGTGCTTCATTTCCGCGAGAGATCCATTGACGAGAGTTTCATTATTTGTGGTGAGAATATGGATCATGGAAAGCTACCCCAAATTTTTATTAATACCCACCAAAACATAAACTTTACTCCAGAAGTTGAATCCGATGCAATTTTGCGATTTTTCCATGTTCAGTGGCAAAGAAACGCTGACGACTCACCGAGGAGACCCCGAAACAAAAGCCTACATGGAATGGATAGCTTAGTAATTTTCGAAGTTGTGTTTCACCAAGCAGAAACAGAAACATAATAAATTCCACTTCCTCAAGGATCTGCACAATATGTAGCAAAAAATTTGCCGATTACTATCTATGGAGTTCACGAGGAATCTTAGTGGTAATGGGTTTTACATCCAGATCCTCAGAAAATAATCTTAAACCGATGAAAAACTTCTGTCGTATTTATATAACAGAAAAGGTCATTAAGTGGCAATAAATAATTGCTCAGTCAATATACATATATGTGATAAGAATAACGATAATTAAAATGTTATAAGGGATAGAGTTGAAGTGGATAAATTACAAAATTATTAAAGATTGTTTTATAAGTGAATTGAAAAATGTTTTAAAAATGTCAAATGTTGTCTAAAAATTTTAAAAAACAAGAGTACGATTACGATAAGAATGAAGATGTGAAGTGAAGTGGAAAGAATTCAAGTGGTAAAATAAAATAAAGTAAAAACTAGAAAGAACATTACTATGACCAAGGTAAAGAAAGGGGTTTGACAAAACGTTTTTGAACACATAATTTAGGTTTCTGTTCATGTATAGCTAAAGCTTCGGCTATGCATAAGTGAAGAAAACGTAAACTTTTGGATCGATTCGATTTTGCCATGTAGATAACTTTGAAAGATGAATCACGTGGGGCTAAATGATCTGACTCTAAAATGTGATCACAGATAGACGACTTCGCAGTTCTACGTTCACCTTTCATTAACAAGACTGGATAGTGTTCAGCTACATGTTTTCGGAGATTACGCTTACAACGTCCAATATAAACAGCTCCACAAGAGCAGTAATTTATCCACTTCAACTCTACTCCTTATAACATTTTAATTATCGTTATTCTTATCACATATATGTATATTGACTGAGCAATTATTTAGTGCTACTTAATGACCTTTTCTGTAATATAAATACGACTGCACAGCTTGAAAATGAAGTCGTTGAAAAGAAATTTCTTCGTTGAACAAAAACTGTGTTTTTACTTATGAATAAATGGGTATTTTTTCGTGATGAAAAACTTCTGGACAGTTCTGAGTTGCCCATAAAGTGATGCTGCTCGACTTCGAATTTAAAATGACACTTTGTCTTCAGCCTTCGAATGTCGTTTCCCTGCAGGAAATCATTCAGCCAGCAAGTGAATGACAAGCCATCACTTTGGACCACTTCAACATGCATATGCTAGTGCATTTGTTCATGATGACTTGGATGTATTGGCTGTACCATGCACTTTCTTGTAAAACGTGCTAGGGAACACTATCCGACCTCTCTGGCAGATGGACGACACAAGTGCGTTTATATTTCGGTGAACTCACGATCTTCAGATACATTTGAAAAGTCCTCTAAACTGATGTACAAGATCCGGTTCTCAAAAGGAATAAGATCAAGGCATCGATGTGTAGATAAGGCACTAGCGATTTAGAAGTTCAGGCCCACGCCATGCATTCAAAAGAAATACGTTCAGCGTATTATAATAAGTCAATCCCCTCAACAATGACAATCCTGTTACGTCTCCTACCGAAACATTCTAATTGCCTCTGTTACCTTTACTTTTTAACCTCTGTTAGTTCTACTACTTCCTTATCCAAGCTTCCTTTCTATATTGCTATGGCTGCTTCTTTAATCCTTACCTGCGCAGCAAGTCAAATTCCGCAGTTATAATGATGCCACCATGTTCCTATTTGGTCTTCTTCTCCTTTCGAGAGTACTGCCTTCAACGAAGGCACTGATATAGTAACAATAATATATTTATACCTAACTATGTAGGACGCACCAATTGTACAGGCATGGATAAGTATTATTTACATTACATGAATTTGATTTATGGTGAAATTACATGGTTGCGGTCCCTTCTGATATGTTTGTGAGTACAATCTGATAGCTAGTCATTCAGTGGAGCACACTAAGAAATATAGGAATATTGCCTTCGCATTAACAAAAAAACCCAGGTGGGTGTTGAATGGTTTACAAATATTTGGGAAAAAATAAAGCTTGAAATCAATTCCTCCATATAACTTTGATGTATGCGGCATCGTGTCTCGTTCTTGTTTTACGTTCAAATTGGGTACTAGTTTCAAATGAATGATTTACTTTTATGATTTTGACATCATTTTTATTGCAAGTAACACCAGATGTGAATTCTACTGAATGCAGATTAATATTGGTTATTGTCAGGCAGATTTCTTTTACTACACCCACGTCGGCCAAAGCCCGCCATTTGTAACTGCATGGTTGTTCCGTACGAGTAAGTTGATTAACGTGTAGAAAGCTATATGTAAGCCATTTTAGATCATTGACAGTTCTTGTATAAGATGCCGTACAGCGTCTTGTTATGGTGACAGTGGATTTAATCAAGGATGCTGAGCCATTACTAGCCAAACCTTGAAGGATGATATATGAGTGAGTGATTTCAGTTGTTTCTCAGCTTCAGTTTCGATGTAGATCAATGCAACTTCTATTACAAGGCAAATACAACAGAAGAGGCGAGCAGCGAATTGGCTGTTGTTAATTTTCACTACATGAATTACAATTAATTCTGCCAAAAACGGATTCCCAAATTCTACCTTATGTGCTGTTTTTTGGTTTCCTGTGTTTCGGTCGTCGCGAAATCTTATCGTCGCCAATATTATGGTGTGGCCAAGTGTAAAAATGCGCTAATGAGATATACCGGACGATAACGTACAGACTGGTATTGCTGAATAGTTCATTTGTCCCGACGCGAAGAGGAAAATCAGGAGACCACCACGTTCCCGAAGATACGTGTATTTTCCAACAAGGGAAATTAACTGTCACACAAGAGTGTGAGTGAAAAAGTACAAAAGTGTGAATTAACTGTACAATACAAGAGTATATAAAAATAACTAACACACATGAACCAGTAAGACAGATAGTAGTTTTTCTTACCACCACTGGATTCTGATTGGTTGTAATGTCATGTGACGAAGATGATACATTGTTTACTTAGTTAACGGACAGACAAGATATATTGTGAATTATAATGGAATAACGATCAATATACATATAGCAAATATATCAGACTGGCAAAACAAAGGCAGACATCATGTGACTGCATATCATTAATGGAGCAGCTATTCAAGATGATGTACGTTGCTAGGTGGTTCGCATATATCATCCTCAGCCAATCATAACTCCAGTCCCAACATATCAGAATTTCCCTCTGCCTCAGACACCTATGTGACGCTGGACATATGGTTTAGTGAATGTGGAGATCCGCTGGAAGATTTCGCGAAAAGTATGATAAATAAATAATAATATATATTTCATATAAACGGGTAAGTTAACATGAAATGCATGCCAATTTAACAGGCACGATCAATTATGTTACAAATTACAATTGTGAATTAGCATATATTATCACTTTTATAAAAGTTCAAATTGTTGAATTATAGTACAAGCAATCGGAACAAATTCTTATAATTGTTAATTTGTAAATCTTTCACTAAGGTCTCCATCGAAGTTCAGCGACAACCCAAACTTTGTTCCGTTTCCTGATGATAGTAATGGCCCATCCATAAATAACATATGTTTGAGTGAGTACTGTGAACCCACGTGCATGAACGCTACTTCAGGATTAGGAGAAAATCCTGCACAGCTACAAAGTGGTATAAAATGCAATCATGAATAATACATTGGAAGTATATTTACAAGAAAAATACAAGAATAAGCTATACATTACTTGATATGATAGTGCACATTTGCAATGTATGATGCTTACCATATTGGTCTTACCATGGAAAACTATGACGTTTTCTATGAAAATATGGTTATTCTCAAACATGAGTGTTGTTATGTTTTTTATCATCAGAGCAACCGAACTTTATGTGAGAGAAGAGTGTAAATGAGAAAAAAGAAAAAAGTAAGTTTCAGGTTTATTAAAGTCGTAGGAAGTTGAGATAAAATAAAGTATAATAGTAATTAGATAGAAGGATTGTCGTGAAGTATATAAGTGACATTTCAGATAGAAGTGGCTTGAAGGATTAGAACCTGTTGGATATCGTGATCCGTAGGATGTCTGGCGAACTTGTGTATGGCCCATGGGGTAGCATCTTGACTAGAAACTGAGCAGGCTTGTAGATGTTAGAAGCGAAAGCATCATTTTTTTATAAGTTAAATCTGTACAGTCATTATTGTTTAATATTTCTATATTTTTTTAAAGTCTAATTTTTTTACATTTTTTATACATTCAGTATCTAAACGCATGTTTAAATTCCCGAGCTGCCAAAATAATGCATGTTGTTGTCCTACAGATCGGAGCGATTCACATTTGTGACCACTACCAAATCTGCTGATCAGCATGCACCACCATCCCTCCTTTTTTGACATTAAGCTCTGAGACCTCTTACAATGACTGCAGTTGTAATATTGCATTGCTTTGACTCCGTCTCAATCATACATTATGCTTCCCATTAACAGCTTTCATGACAAGTGCTTCACATTAGGTCACAGGGCACAATAATACCAGAGGATATTGTTAGCAGTATTATCATCATTTGCTGTAGCCATAACAATCAGAGCCTAGCATCATAAAAGGAGGGAGGGTGGCGCATGCTGATCAGCAGATATGGTGGTGGACACTAAGGTGAATCGCCCTTTTCTGCAGGAACAGCAATATGCAATTTGACGGCTCGAGATTTCTATGAGGGCTTGAATCTTTATCTTGAAAAAGATAATAATGATCGCCTGGACAGATCATGCTTCTACCTTTAAACATATACCATTCGGTCAGCCTATTGCTGAGATGCGACCACGTGGGCTCTGCACAGATTTATGGGGCATCTTATAAATTAACATGCTTTCCTTTGTCGTATCTTCAAAAATCACTTAACAATGTCCCATCCCATTCATTTTCTAATAACGTCTTCACTTGCTCATTATATTCCATTAAACCTAACATTTTACAGCTCTTTATGAATTTGATTCGACTTATTTTATTCCTGTTCCCTATAGGGTACGGTTGTGCACCAAATATACAAAAAGGTATGAAATAAAACAACCGGCTTGTGGATAATTGTATTAAACCAAAAGTGGACAACATGATAGTAAAACCTATAGGGTAGCATTATACATTGCAAAGGAACTTTGTCAGCCTAGGGATTGTAGTCTCCCATTTTATTTCCTTTATGAATGCATCTGTTAATGATACATTGCACTTTAATGATTCACCTTAGCACCCTTACTTTTCTAAAACAGCTTACTATCACTTGTAAAAGTTGTACTTACCTCAATATTGGTTGGTTATCGTATGCCTGCAACTACGGTTGAAAACGAAACTAAGTCGATTTTCCTGCTCAATCTGGAAGACTACTGTTTAATTCAATAATGATACGACATGGGTCAGACAATGATTGTATTTATATATATCAAATATTTAGCTATTCAAACAGTATTAACTTGTAAACAATCTACTATTTGACATTATATCATACTTGATCGTGCCTGTAAAAATGACATGCATTTTCATGTAAATTCATGTTTATATGAAAATATAAATTATTATTATTACTAGCGCACAAGTGGGTTACTACGAAAGACTAGGAAGTTAAGTTTCCCTTGAGAGTTATGAAGTATAGAAATGGCTAATGTTAGAGCAACTAAGTTATATTCTATTTATCACAGTGATATGAGTAGTGGAACAATTAGTGATAAAGTTATGCAAGGTGGTCCTGGATAATGCAACTGGTTAGCAGAACTTTTTATGCTTAATTTTCACGACCGATTTTATATGGTGTGCGTTACACATTGCACATTGACTCATCAATTATATAACGGAAAACATACTACATAATTTCAACATTATGAAAATGGGTAACTTTGACTGAAGATGGTCATTTCAATTCAAAAATAGCACAGTGTATTATACTAATAATATAAGTATATATGTAAAATATTAAAAGGTATGATTGCTAATGTAATTGTTTTTGGAAATAATTATACTGACGAACTTATTGAAGATTACAGTGAAGGAAAAATCAGTGAGTTAGTTAGTAGTTAAAACATCTTTAAAAGTAAAATGTAGAAGAGTTTTCAGTACTAGAACAAATTAAGTCATAACCTACGGAGTAGAGTGTGGTGAAAAGTGATACGATTAGCGATAAGGTTGGGTTGAATGAACTTGGGGAAAATGGTTGGTTGGCTGAGTTTGTTATTGCTAGGTTTTCCTGGCCACTTTTCATATGGCATGCATTAGACATTACAAAGTACCAGTTTGCTTATATTATGGAAGAACTATCACGACTAATTTGGGATTATACGTCCAGGAGAATTATAGATGCATAGGTGTCAGAGCTACTGCGCAACTTACGCTTATAGAAGATACGAGCTCGCGGAATTCAGCTTACAAACTGAAATAAAACCTATTTGCTTCAATTAGATTCGTATTACAACCAGAAAGGTTGAAGATAGTGAAAGAATTATTGCTACATTTAACAAAATGTACCAAGTAGTTATGGTGAGAATCTCCAATTATGGGGTTATTGGGCATGCAAATTTCGAAAGCTCAATGGCTAAGCAGCAAAATGACTCTCATTTCACAACAATGTGCGTTCAAACTGAAAATACGCAGCATTCCAGAATGGTTTAATTCACACAAAATGTTGGGTGGAATATATGCAGCAGAACTTTGATGGCTGTAGATGGAGTGTTAGACTTGACCTTTCCGGCCAAAAAACGTTGGTTTCTTCCCCAAAAAGTCAATAAATTAATATCTACAATGATTTGTTTAGTCATCAGTGCAAATAATTCCAAAATACACACATCAAACTTTAAACAAAGAGCAGAAATGCATATGCATCCAGTATCGACGTGCACAAACGAAATATTAAACAACACACATATACCAAACACAAGCATACTACCTGATTGGTTACAGGAACTTACACAAGTACGCATAGATACAGCCTTAATAAGCTCTGCAATCGCTGGCTACCAAGAGACACAACTGTCAGACATAAATTATCAGTCCTTGCTTCGCAGTCTTCACCTCCATTTGTTTAACTACACGATCTTGACTAAGCAGCAAACTTTGCACAAACCTGAGTGACCACTGATTCTTGATAGTAAAGTCTGATACCACTGCAACCATCCGACTTGTACATACCTAACTATGGCCATACATCTGTGTTGTTATTGTAATGAGGAGACATATTCCTTGGACCAACGTTTCCAAAACACATCTGTTAATTAGATGGCTTGACTCCAACTTCTGGAGAACTTGTCACCAAGACAGGCTACACTAATGACTGCTGAATTGTCTCTTAGTAACAGTAACCAAGTAGGCGTCAACACTTCGAAGTCTTCAGTATACGAGGAGAGTGAAACCAGAGCCCCTCAGACCCAACGAATAAAGTCATAAGGCTTTCACTGGTCAATGGTTGTTCATTCATCAGTAATATTTACTGATAAATATTACTGTATAACACTATGAGACTCTATCAAATTAAAATTTACCCATAATGGAATTACACTCTACCACAGTGCCCAAGTTTTATTCTTATATCAAGCCTTCGTGGTTTCATTCTGCCTTCCACGATCCACTAGTTAGTTAGTTTGATTTTCTTCTCTCAAATTAAAACTAATACTACGATTATCATTAGCATTATTTTTATTATGAATATTGGGATTGTTGGAGTCGATTTTCTAGACACTGGATCTGGTTTTCGGTTACTAAAAGGCTTATCTGAAGCACAATGACTTTGGAAGAATATCTGTTACAGTTAATTGTGATAGTAGCATCTCGAAATCACCGAATCACAGGAAATAAAACAACATAGAGAGGGGTGAACTTTGTGTTTCGCAGAAGTGCTTGTAATTCAAATAACATATATTAACAAACAACAGTAAGTATTTAAAAAATGCAGTAATTGAAATTGTCAATAACTACAGTTTGTTAGTCTACTTGGTATTTCTTTATTTTAAATGGTGTGAATAATTTGCCAGTACATTTTCAAACTTACATAGTTTAGTGCTCATACTAATCACCTTATTCATAAATTGCCTGACGCCCTAAGAAAATAAATCAAACTGTAAACACAATTGCTGTTTTGTTGTTCACTCAATTGTTATGCCTAAACTTAGTGCTAGCACTATATGTTGATGTATCTTCGTGATAGGAATAAATTTTTGCAAAATTAATCCTGATGAAATATAACCGGAAACATGTATTTACCAATTAGTTATATCTTCTCACTTTGTCTATTTGTTCACTTAAAAATTATCAAGACTATATAAACTGAATAATTTCATAGATCTGATTTCTATAATGCATACATCTGTTGGTTCATTCAGCAGATCATTTAGTCTTTTTTATGATTTACTACCGGTGATATTGTCTTAATTATCAATAGCGATCCCCAGTTAATATGAAATAACCAACTGATATCAAGTTAATTTTAATAGGTGATAATCCTAATAAACTATTCTGAAGTGAATATATTATTAACTATGGATAGGGAACATCACAGTGATATATTTCAAATATTAATAGTTCCAGTCTTCAATTAAAATGAATGATGCATAACTGTCATTTACTGGAGGATTAAAGTGAAACAATCAATGACATCCTCTTTTAAATATAGGCTTTTGAGTGCTATGTTTATGATAATAATGTACTGTAGGCATAAATTGTCTTCATATGGTTGTTCATTGTTCTCAACCATTAAACTTATTGGTCCAACATGGTCTCAATTAAAAAGGCTACATATCATGATATATGTCTGATTCCCCACAAATTGGAAAAAATGCAAGTGAAAAGCAACAAGTTGGCAGAAGAAGCGTCAAAGATAGGGCTTCAGGGGAACATAGTGAAAACAGAGGTGATGAAGATTCCTGGCCAATTGCAACAACCAGCATAAATGGGAGGAATCTGAAAGAAGCGACCTCCTTTGCCTACCTGAGAAGCATCGTTTCAACTACAGGCAGACGGAACTTGTGAGGATACCAAAGCGAGGATTGGGAAAGCAAGGCAAGCTTTCATTACTCTCAAGTCTGTATGGAGATCAACAACACTCAGCGTGAAAAATAAGATGAGGATTTTCAAATTCAATGTGAAGCCAGTGCTACTATATGGATCAGAGACTTGGCGCGTCATAAAGAGCATCTCAAACAAACCTTCATTAACAGTTGTCTTCTCTCAATACTCAAGATCAGATGGCCAGAAAAGATCAGCAATAGGAACCTCTGGGAACGAACCAACCCAGCAGGAACCAATGTGCAACAAATATGCAGGAAGAAATGGAGGTGGATTGGCCATATTCTGGGTAAACCATCAAATGACATCACAAAACAGGCCCTGGAGTGGAACCTGAATGGGAATTTGCTAGTTGGTCGTCAGTGCGAGGGTGACATGGAGGAGGTAATGTGAAGAGTTGATGAAAGCATGTGGGCAAACGTGGAACACCAAAGTGGGACACCCAATTGTCTATGAATGCGCGACCAATCGTCAAGGCATCTTGTTGTTGAAAGGGGACAACTTTGCACCACTTTGTGAATTAATCGACCATGACGAGTATGTATCGATTACTGCATCTCGACGTTGTTATTGGCCCCATCACATCTACCCCAACTCGGTGGTTAGGAGCTTCGGTAAGCATAGATACTAACGGTGTTCGGGAAGTTGGTTTGGGCTGTTTAATCTGTGCGTATGTAGCATAGTTGCGACAGAATTCAGTAACGTCGTGATGAAGAAGTGGCCACCAAAAACGTTGACGGACGGCATATTCAGGTTTTTTATTGGCCAGAGTAACCAAGATGGTGGTGAATCACCTCCGGCACTTTCAACCGAGGAACAAGAAGACGGGGTGACGAGGATGGTTCCACTATATACAAAACATCGTCAATCAGTCATAACACGCCCGACTTGCCACAGCTACATCGTGTTGTATCTGACAAACTCCGTAGTTCCTAATTCGATGGTTTATCGTTCCCATGGAGCTGTCGCAAGTAAACAGGTTGAATATCTGTATCAGCCGCCTGCAGTGTGGCCCAATCCACATCTATGCCCGTATTAAGTATAGCATCCACTGATGAAACGTACTTCGGCAATCTGGAGAGGGCATCAGCGTTAGCATGTCGAGGCCCAGGACGATACTCGCAGGTAAACTCGAACTCCTGTAACCGTTCTTGCCAGCGAGCCACCTGACCTCCGGGTTCATGAAATGTTTGAAGCCATTGTAGTGCACGATGGGCACTGCGTACCCGGAAGGAGCGCCCAAGTAGATAGTGTCCAAAGTGTCTTAGGAAATACACAAGGGCAAGCATCTCCATTCGGGTTGTCGAGTACCGTGTTTCTCGTTTATCTAGCTTACGACTGGCATATGCAATAACGCTTTCTCAACCATCGGTTGCCACTTGGGAAAGGACAGACCCTATAGCGTTAACGCCTGCACCCGTGTCTAGAATAAAAGAACCAGATGACGGAGACTTCTCTGGAAGCGCAAGGATGGGGGTTGACGTCAAGTTCTTCTTTAGCTCGTCGAACGCATGTTGGTATTCGTTGGTCCACAGGAATTTACGGCCCTTTTCTTTCAGGCGATGCAGAGGCGAGGCTAGGGTGGCAAACCCGGGAACGAAACTTTGGTAGCACGAAGCCAACCCTAGAAAGCTACGAACGTCTTTACAGGGCTGCGGTGTAGGCCATTCTGAGATGAGAGGAGTTTTCTCTGGGTCTATTTGGATACCATATGGTGAAATTCGGTGGCCCGAAAATGTGACTGCCTTCTGTAAGAATGAGCATTAAGCCGGTTTTAACTTTAAGCCATTCATTCTAAACCTTGTAAGAACAACCCGTAGGTTGTCCATGTGCTCCTCTGGGGACCTCCTATGTACAATAATGTCGTCAAGATAGATGAGACACTTGTTCGGAACTAACCTGTCAAGGACTATTTGCATCAAGCGTTGAAATGTGGCGGGGGCATTGCATAGTCCGAAGGGCATTGTTCGGAATTCGTAGAGACCACTCGGAAGGATAAAGGCAGTTTTCGGACAATCGTTGGCGTTCACCTCTACTTGCCAGTAGCCTGACGCCTAACGTGGAGAACCACTGTGAGCCAGCAAGTGCTTCAAGAGTTGCATCGATACGTGGAATCGGAAAAGGGTCCCGTCTGATTACAGCATTCAGTTTGTGATAGTCAATACACACTCGAAGAGAGCCGTCCTTCTTCTTGACTAAGACGATGGGTGACGCCCATGGGGAGGATGAAGGTACAATGATTTTTTTCCAACACATCTTGTATCAGGGCGTCCAGCTTAGGCTGGTAATGCACGGGGATCCGTCGGGGCGGTTGGCTGTCTGTATCGATACGGTGCTGAACAACACCGGTGCGTCCCGGATTACCCCCATCATCAAACACATCAGTGTGTTCGTCAATTAACACCAGCATTCGCCTTTGGAGTGGAGCAGGGGCGGGTGGATCAACCGAAATTTGATTTAGGATGGTAGACACTGATAACTTTGACGCAGAAGACGTTGCTTGCTGAGAGCTATATAAGGATATAGTGACGGAATCAATTGTGACTCGAGAATGGGCGATATCTATAAGAGTGTGGTGTGACGTCAAGAAGTCTACCCCTAAGATGAGGTCCCATGTAATCTGCGCACAGATAAGAAACTGATGGCGCATATATTGGCGCAGCTGTAGATCGGTAGCAGATCCGGCCTCCAGTTTAGCACCGTTAGCCGTCGTCTAGACATTGTGAGTGGTTACTTGGGGTGAGTATTGAGGCAAGCGTTGAAAGAAGGAAGCCTTTACGAGGGAGACTGACGCACCTGTATCTAAGAGTACTTTAGAGGGCACTCCATTAACATGTCCCCATAACATCAAATGTTGCCGGGTACAAGAGTGTAGAAAAATTAAAAACAGGGGACTTACTGCGGTCCGGCGGGCGATTGCGACCACACTTGCCGGCCTTCTTCCCAAAACGCTGACAAAAGTAACCGCGATGGGTAGCGTCTCCATTAAGGCGCCGTTGGTTTCTTGAATGGTCATGGCAAACATGGGTCACGGCGGCTGCAGTAGGTGCTGTTGGCAATGGGCATATAGAGCTGCTGGGTGTGGACGTGTAGTCGTCCTCAGTGTTCATGAACCGAAGGATAATCCGCTTTAACTCGGATGTGCTGGTTGGAAGCTGACGGCGAAGGTTTGTGCGCAGGTCACGGGCATCATTCCATCAACAAAGCGAGTGCACACTAGCTGGTCTTTGCTGGCGAGGTCCCCGTGACTGTCAAGTCCAGCTGCCAGTAGCTGGAGGGCATGAAGATAATCCAGGAAACTTCCCCCTGGTATTTGTCGGTGGGAGAGCAGTTTGAGCAGGGCATGTTGAAGGCCCTGCCTCAGATGAAAGTACTGATCGAGGATCTCCCAATTTGTGCGCATCGAGTTGGTAATGCTGAAACCTGCAGCGTCGGCTCGGGCGAAGGCGTCCTCGGATAAGGTGTTAAGGTCGTGGATGAATTGGTGGGCCACTGGAGTAGCGTCGAGAAACGCCTGCATCCGTTTCTTCCAACGTGGGTAGTCTGATGATAGTTGCAGCAGTGGTGGGTGGGGAAGCGGCGGTACACTTCTTGATGAGATATTATTTGGAGGCATTGGATGCATCGCACCTAATGCCCCCCACATACTCATCGAGAAGGTTGAGGATCCACGACAGCAGTCGCCGGACAAGTCCCTTATACTGTGGATTCGTCCTCGTCCGCAGTGCCAGTGAAAGGTGAGCAGTTACCACCATATCCAGGTGGAAAAAATGCCAGTGAATCGGGTAATGTACAACTACAAAGGTCCTAAAGTGCTTGAAAGGTGTAAATATTCGGTCACTCCAAAGAAAAGATTTACTAGCACCAAAATTCATCTCTCTGATCAACAGATCATACTCTACAAAGGGGATAAATCCAAAGTTTCAACGAATAAGACTTGTTCTCAGCGTGGTCTCAGTATAGTAAGCCGATTTCAGACAAGTTACTACCTAAACAATGGCAGATATAACCACTCGTAATGCGCATATAATCATCCGAAAGCCTGACTGCAGATAAAATTTGTCAGTACGCTTCCTAAAAGTCACATAAGTTCAGAAACTGAAAGGGATGCGCCCCTATTCAGCTCTCATACACCCAAGGGATTAGGCACTAAGTTTATTTAAAACATATGCCTAGCAGACTGCATCGAAAGAGTTAGGCAAATGGGGAGACAAAGCTTGATGTTAAGACATTTCAGATTGTGTAATTACGACGTTAAATGACCCCGAAGATTTTGAGGATAGGGAGTGGAAGTGCAGTGTTTCTACAGTAAAGTATGCTACAACCACTCAAATCTAGTTAGCGATTAGGGAACTCGGAACGAAAAAAGGGATGCACGAGTGGGAGCTATGTATCACTTTGGTGTGTACGGTATGGAAACATGCGTCCCTCAACAAAGACTTCCTAGTAAGTTATGACTTGCTAGTGGATACTCAGAAGAGACATTTGACGATGTAAGAAACCTCTGGCTAAACGAGTGACATGCTGAGCGGACGCCGCTCGTTGAATCCGCCCAAATAACCGCTCGCGTCAGACAGAAGGATTTCGAGAATACCAGTGACAATTTCATATGCAACAACAACCAACTCCGAGCCGCCCACAGTTGGCCCGAACGTTATTCATACTACGAGGAAATATGGCCCTAGGCCAAAAGTAACGTTACTTTACTAATGGGCTTCGACGTGCTACAATTTCCACTAAAATAGACTTAGTTCGTGGCTATTATAATATTCTGGTGACTGAAGAAGACATATTTAAAGACTTTATTCCCACGCCATTCGGATTATGTGAGTGTTGTATGGATACCATTCGGCCTTCGAGTTGCTGCACGAACTTTCCAACTAATAATGGATGTCTTGTTGTGCGAACCGCCGTTCGCCGAGTCGTACGTGGGTCACCCGTCCATCGCTAGCTAGAACGCTAACACACATAAAGACCGCAGTGGAGCAGTATTTTGCAAACCAGGAGAAAACAGCACGATAATTAATTATAATTTACTTTATTCCAAAACGGTGCTAATGTTACAGTGTGGAATTTTCGGCCTTTGGCACACTATTGCAACTTATTTTATGGAATAATATTTTAAAACTTATGAAGATAATATCAAAGGATTGTCGGTGACGATTCTTATTTGGTATTGGTGGTGACAGTAAGATCGTAAACAAAAAACAAAAACTGTAAAACAATGATAGTAATTTTTGTAGTTAAGATTATAAATCAGTTATATCGGACAATAAATGTGTATTTTATTATATTATTATTTTTAAATATGCTTACCAATCACATATGTTATTTATCATATTGATGATGCCTGTAAACTGGCGTCCCTCATGTACAAAATGAGAATATATCATTATTAATATTATTAATAAGAGCATCGAAAATTATTTTAGGAATAATATTTTAGGACTGCTAATTACGGTTCTTATATTACGCTTAACGCTATTATCAAAACCTGAATTGGGTATAGGGATGAATTCAATGTCTTTCCACACAGCAGGTACTGTTTTCAAGTGGGTAACACAAAATGTCAGCAATATCTTGGGAATAATAGCAGGTGTACCATCAGGACCTGGGCTTAATGAAAGTTTTAGAGGTTTCAATCACTTAGGAATGTCAGAAGTGTTAAAACCGTGAAGGTCGCAGAACTTGTTATTAGTTATGCTAGGGACAAACGCATGTTTAGGAGGTCGTATGAGGAATTCGTTGACAGTATTTACGTTAACAGAGGGGACACTAATAGATCTGTGGCCAGAAGCTGTGATTTCACTGAAAAGTTTCCATATATCTCAAGGAGTTTTACAAGGCAATAGACTTTGATTATAAATTGTGTTCAACCTTTGGATTTTTGATTTAACCAGGATTTTATCTTTCTCAGACCAGATTCGCTTTTAGATCTGTACAGCCGCTCTTCTCTTCCTTGCAGCTTTTTAGGATGAGGAAAAGAGAAATGTCCAATCCCTTTAAATAACGTCTGTTTAGAGTAGATATCTCCTACCCAATTCACCCATACAGCTCTGAAGTTTTCTGAGTTATGTCAAATTTATCTGGTTTTATTCTTTATTGCACGTAGCACACACAGCCCCTGACTGATACATTAAGGGGGTCCAAATGTCTTTCAGTTGGTGAAAAAGGCTTCCCATGCACTTTTACAAGTAAAAGGCACGCTGGAGAAGGCTTCATCCCTTAATACCGTGATGCACACGCCCCTGTTGCAATAATGGCAAACACATCAGATAAGGCTTCAGGGGCAGCTCTATACCAGCTGAATAGCAATAACCTGGAACCTATAGGAGTCTTTCCCAAACAACTTAACAGTGCAGAAACGAGATATTCTACGTTTGGTATCCTACGTAGCAGTTAAGTACTTCTCCCTCACTACCCATTCAGATCACAAACCCCTTACTTATGCACTCGATGCAAAAACAGACAAATGCTGACCACACGAAATTCGTCACCTTGAATTTTCATCACAGTTTAACATCGATATAAGATATAGGGGCTGGGAGAGGAACTGTGTGGTTGGTGCGCTGTTCTAAGTTAACGTGAATACAGTGCAACAAACCACTGTAGACTTCAAATCACCGGCTTAAAATCAAAAGAACGATAAAAAGTTAAAGCATATCCTCCCAGCAAATAACTGCTGTGTGGAACTGATGCAGTCGCCATCTTCTACAGGTGGCAAATTAATATGCTGAGGCACATCGGAAGATTCAGCCAGACGCCTCGTTCCTGAAATTATGAGGGAAGCCATATTTAGTAACTGTCACTGGTTATTGCTACCTCGATCAAAAGCTTCGGCTAAAATATTCTCTAAAGTATGTATGTTGCCGAACCCACAGTACGACCTGTAGAGATGGAGGAAGGAATGCACGTCACATCATAGGGAAGCGGTAAGCAGACACGCAAGTTACCCCTAGGAACATCCTCGCAGTCGTATACTCGTTTCGCTCATGTTCATACAGACTTCATAATTCCCTCGGAATACTCGAACGGACTCACCTTCTCATTAAAATTCACTGAAAGGTTCACCAGGTTCTTGGTAGGCTCACAAGTCACTTATATTATGGCGAAAATAGTAATAAAAGTCATTTTCCAAAACTAAGTGGCTATTTTCAGGGTGCTCATAACAATAATAACTGATAGATGTGCCTGAATTTATTTAAGGCTTTTCAGCAACTTGTCGTATTTCCTTGGATAACACATAATCCGCATCACAGCACGTCACTTTCACATTCGTGTGGTGGTGGAGTGCTTTCATCGACAAATGAAGGTTGCATCTACAACTCACTCTAATTCCACTTGCTGAAGAGAATTCCTGCCAGCGATAATGCTTGGTATATGAACATCAGTCCGAAGGGATGCTCAGTGTTCCGCTGTGAAAGCGGTATTGGGTATCACACTGAGATGTTGACAAACTTCGCCTACAAATGGCTCGCTTGAGGCTAATCCCTTTATGTGGGCGAGCGAGACCGGCATTTTCAGCCGAGGTTTTGGGTTTCTAGAAGCAGTTTTACGTAGTGGCGAGATGTGGTAAAACAAAACCATCCCTGAATACACCATACGGATGAAATTGCAAAGTCACTGGAAGGTACGCAGAGCACTTTGTGATTCAACTAGGAGTTACCGTGGTTGGCATCATCAATGAAAGACTAAAATCGATCTATCGGGACAGCTATCCCCCCTATGTAGTGATAGAAAGGCTTCTACAAGCGGTAGTCCACAGCTAAGTGAATAACGGGAAAATGCTACGCCTGGTGAACGAGTTAGTGGAATGGACACTTTGAACGTAAAACTAGTCGCGAAAAATTGCCAGAATTATAATTAATCAGCTAAATACAAATAGATAGGTAAATATCCTCTGTGTCTAGTAGAGACACCTTTATTTTTTAAAAGATGACAAACGCTAAAAGCCGTGTGCAAGACAATATTTTCCATTTTCTTCATATAGCAAACTTTCCATTTCTTTAAATTTTTCAGAAAAGTATTGCACTAAGTTACATTTGGCTTAAGTCTCAATTCAAAAATGAAAACCACACATCTGTATAAATGAAACAATGATGAGTTCACCGAAGATGCGTAGCAGAAATACAGGTTTATCATTGCACATTTGAGTAAGTTGCTCTTTCTTATAAGTTAGCCAAACTTCGAAAAGTATAAATCGCATGCTTCCTTTTTCCCTAGGGATTCAAACCTCCTGTAGAGTATGCTTAAAATTTAGAGAAAATCCAAGAGAAAATGGTATAATACCAAAGATGGCTTGAATAGAACTAGGTCTGTGTAATCTGAGTTGAATCTTAGTAGTAGAACATATTATGTTTAACCTATTTTTCTATATAAATGTAAATATTCCTGCTGCCACTAACTCAATAAGTTCTTCTGAAACGTACAATTCTGATGCTCACTATTCGACTGTAGCAGGACGTTCAGGAGTGAATTCCTATGCGGTCTAACTGGGTTATCTAGCTTCAAGTGGTCAAAAACGTATGTGAAAACAGCTCTCGAATCATAAGTTAATTGAAATAATGTCAACATATATTGCCAATAGTAGAGGATAAAAGAGCCAAATATTTTGCCAGTGACACTGGTAAGTCGTACATTTCACACTTAACACTGATTCCGTCACACAGAAAGCAGGCCAGACAGAGTGACACTTAGATTTTATACTTGGTTGTACGAGCATATAATATCTTATAATTACTTCTAGTCCTAACTATCGGGATGAAGGGTGAGAGTTGTGAATAAATAAGGTGTTGACAGTCAAACAATATGGATTTGGACATTTTTGGCACGAGTCCAGGTATCTGTCGATGACAATAATAACGAGCTTAGTGGCATACTGCTTGCCCTACTGAGAACCTGTAATACCCTGTGCAATGTGACATGGTCGTTTTTTAGCAACCAAAGGAAAACAAATGTGGGCAACAAAGAAGAGTAAGTAAGATGAAACACTTCATGAACTGTAAAAGTAGCAGCTGAGTGATAGCTGTTTTTGGTAACCCCTCATTTGGTTGGCTAGACGGAACATTTCACTAGAAATCGTTAAAATATGGAAAATTAAGAAAGGTTAGAAGGTAGAGTTATTCCAAAGCATTTCATACTTGAAATGGTACTTTTTTCAGTGCCTTCTGAACTACAGTCATTTTGTGAACGGATCATTTCGTGTAGATCGAGTGTGTCTGAATATGATGTTAAATGCCTCACATTCACACAGATTTAATTTGGGACCACTTAACTTAGACTATCGGAGACTAATTTTACCACCAGAGTGATGTTAACTAATTTTACGTCCTTGATTGCTGCAAGCAACACACTCCCTGCAAACGGCTACAGTGAGCCACATAACTCACTTGTATGTCATAAGTGTCAAGCTGGAACTGAGAATAAAACTGTACTGACAGCTAGTATTAGCACTACTCCTAAAAATTCAGTACTCTCTTCTTATACAGAACCCCTCCCTACGCCTTATGTGCTTATCGATAAACTCCAGTCTTCTAGCTCTGCTTCAGTACTATCTTTAGAAATAGAACTTCTAAAGTTGTCTATAGGAGAACTTAAGGCCGAGTTAAGGGAAATAAAAAAACAATAAGTCAGTAAATCCTGGAATTTCTGAGACCGATACCAAAATATCCAAATTATCAGATCAGATCAGAGATATCAGATCGCAAGTCTCAGTATCCTCATAAAAACTGTGAACCTTAACAAACTTGACCCAGAATCGGTAACTAAGGTGGATAACCTCATTAAATTTGTTACTACAGAAGTAACAAAACGACTCAACGCTAAACTGAGTGCTATTGTCTACTACGTTCCAGACAATGAGGCACTAAAAAAGGTACAACGCATCTTACTCAGTGAGGCGAAAGTGCCCAATTCCCAGACTAAATGTTATAGAGTGAAGAAGAGTCAACATGAAGAGTGTTGCCCATTCGTCTTCAGTTCGAAACACCGGCAGAGACCAGAAAATTCATCCACTCCCAACACACTCTATCGTAAGGCAGAAACTACAAACTAATAAAGGTTGCGGTGGACAAGACATTCATAGAAAGGCGAGCATATAATTATTTCACTAAGCCCAATTGTGGAATAAATAATAGGACATTGCAAGCAGCCATTTTACCCAACCCTTTGAGAGATACCGCAGAACCCACCTCACCACCCCTCTCAAACCACACAGAATTATCCCCACAGAGTGCAACACCAACCGAAGGGTCACTAAATTGTAATCAAACAGCTAATAAAACCATACCACCTATCACCGTAGATTTAGACATATCACTAAATAATCCCAGAAAAAAGGCAAAGCTCCCCGGAAGTCGACCCTGTCCTCTCCTAGCCACAACTCCATTGGTAAAAAAGGAAAATCTGACCCCAAATCATGCCAACAACAACAATGGCAATATAAATAAGCCCACACTCCCCACGATCAATAGTATTAGCACTCACAATGTGAGAAATAGCACCATGGCACACACTGATAACCAACGTCACAACAATGCCACCCTCAATAGTACAAGTGGCAATAGTCAGAACTTGGCTACCAACAACTCAGGGTGTTCACAGTATGGCACACAAATAAATTTTGATCGGATATATGGTACAAGTCTGATGGAAACTAACCCACAAAGCAGTACACACGAAACCCATACAAGGACACATCTAGTACATAACAATAGGTGGAATAATAAACCATGGTCTTCACAAGGTCCCAATCATTTTTTATCCCCTGCGTCCCTGTTAGTATTGAAAAAACAGCTGGTAGGGATGTTAACACTCTTAAACCGCTAGTGCTAGCTCCCCCTTGCATGAATACAGGAACAGTCTAGTGCACCCGCATCCATTAAGCACACTTGATACATGCACAAGTTTAGGTCAAATAAAGATCCCTCCCACGTTTCTATCCTAACTAAGAATGAAAATGCTTTAGCCTATAGCAAATCCAGTACTCCAACGCTTAATTCTTCACCGAAAACAGCACAAACCAACTCAATAGACATAGATGAGCATGATGTTGAAACTCCTCTTAACATAGAGTCGTCATGTCAAGCAGAACTTCTGGGTGTTGAACCATATTCGGGGCTGATTAACGAGCTTAAATACTTCAAACTCTATTTCAAACCTCATCTTTACCTGATCCTCATAAATGCTAGATCTGTTCTAAATAAACTAACGATGCTCAGAGCACTCACAGTAATATACAAACCCCCTATAATTGACATCACTGAATCTTAGTGTAATTCGAACATACTGGATGAAGAGATAAGTTTAGATAACTATACACTTTCTGTGTGACAGGGATGGTGGTAAGGGAGGGGGTTATCTCATGTACTTTCTGAATGCACTCACTGTATCACAGCTAGAAAATAGTGCACTTAACATGCCTGAGACTCTATGGGTTAACATATACCTAAATAATGCAATAGTATTAAATGGGTGAAAAAAATTAATTGGGTGCACCTACAGAGCACCTGGTACCTTTAGTAATTACGAGACCGAACCTATTAATACTCTGGAGCAATTAGTCACCTTACAATACGATCATAAGATCCTATGTGGAGACTTTAACTTTCCTGAAATCAACCGGGATATACCCACAGGCCCAACTAAATTTGACAAGTTCTTAGGCACAGTGGATATAGTCGGCTGGAAACAAACTATCACTGCCCCTACACGAGGTAATAGAGTACTAGACTTAATCTTCTGCCACAATATAAGTCCCTTATCAACCCTGCTAGGTTCTGAGTTTCCAGGGTGCGACCACAAAACAGTGCTTTGTGCACTGCCACTTCCACCAAAAGGCAATACAGCTCTTACCCCTACTTTACAACAAATAACAAACAGGAACTACAGTAAGGCAGACTGGACTTTAGTAAAACAAATGTTAAGATCCTCAGAATGGAGAGATTACCTCTATACTGATAACCTCTCGAAAGCTCTAGAAATCTTTTACTGTAACTCAAACACATGCTTAGACGCTGTGATCCTAGTGCGAACAACAAAAGTCTCAAAATTTAAGAAGCAATTTATTCAACCAAAAGATCGCTCAAAACTGAAGAGACTGTCAACAAGTTACTTCAGACGACACGACCTTAGTACACTAGGGGCAATACCCAGTACTCTTAGCTCCACCTCGCAAGCTCATAACTTGCGTATGAGAAATGAAGAATGCACCGCACTAGCCAGCACCACCAGAGTAGGTGCTCTCACAGAAATCCTAAAGAAACGAATGAATCGCCAAAGCCATAAAATTTCTCTCCTTATAAACAAGAGTAAACTATACAGCAACCATGCAGACATGTGTGAACTGTTTAACGAGACGTTTGCAGCTAACTACCTTAAGCCCACAAGTCCACTTCTCGGTTTACAATCTACAATAGAACTCCCTTCTTCTTCAACGCGGAAACAAATCAGTACAGTTCATTTCACTTATTCTAATATTAACCAGGCCATTAATACTCTTAAAAGCTCTAGTAGCGCTGGTTTTGACGGTATACCATCGTATCTTTATAAACACGGTGGTTCTGACATTTCCGTTTTATTACTTAAGATCTTTACAATGTCCCTAGAAAGCCAAACCTATCCAGATAAATGGAAAACCACATTTATAATACCCAAACACAAATCCGGATCAAAAACTGAAGTCAACAACTATAGGCCAATCAATATTACACCCATAGTATCTAGAATCATTGAAAGAATAGTTAAAGATTATATTCTCAAACATATGCTCAGCTGCAATATTCTAAGTCTCAACCAACATGGATTCCTAAAATCCAGATCATGCATGACATGTCACCTTGACTTCTTTAACTATATAACTAGCAGCCGAGACAAACAACAACTAGTACTAGTCATCTACTTCGACATATCCAAAGCCTTTGACCGCGTTGACCATTTGCTTCTAATAAATAAGCTGAACTCCTTAGGAATAAGTAACCCATTATTAGGATATATATATATTTCACATAAATTAAACATTTACATGATTAACATACCGTTTGTACAGGCATGATCATATTCAACAAGTACAATTTGAAATGGAACACCGTTTTTTGACATCAAAAATTGGAAAAATGGAAAAAAAAACCTCTAGAAACTTTGTTAGAATAGATTACAATATACTGGTTCAAGTCTAATTTATAGTCTATAATATACTTATAGTCAGTTAAATTCATGCGGGAATTACGAAATGTTGCGTTAATGGAAGGTAAGAAGAGAGTTGATAAACAGGTGCTAGAGTAAGACATACAGGATACAGGCCTTGTGATCATTATCATTTTGTCAATTAATAAGGGTCCAAATATTCCTTAACAATAGGTCCCAAGTAGTTAGACTGGGTTCTGTAAACTCTAAACCTAGTCCAGTCACTTCTGGAGTAGTTCAAGGCAGCGTCTTAGGCCCCCTTCTATTCACTCTATATGTCAACGAAATATGCAGTTGTTTCTCACTTGGCAAACCATTAATCTCTGCACATGATCTTGAAGTAGCTTACACATTCCACTGTGATGACTTAGGGTACTTTCAGAAAGCTGTTCAGGAAGAACTAGATCGAGTAACTGCATGGTCCTCCATATGGAACCTAAAATTCAACCTTAAAATATGTGGTTGGATCTGTTTCGGTGCACCCTCAATAAATATTAAACTGGTACTTGAATCAATTGACTTGCCTAAACTCCAAAGTGTTGTTGACCTAGGACTCAGGTACTCTAGTGACGTGACATTTTCTGAGCAAGTGGCTACACAGACGCGTAAATCGAGGATGCTCTCAGAATGAATACTCAGGAATTTCCACAACTACGAAGCGAAACTATTATTATATAAAACATGTATCAGACCACTACTAGAATATTGTCCATTTATTCTCAGCAGCACTCGCGTAAATGACAAGCTTAAAATAGAAAGTGTCCAACGATACTTCACGTCTAAACTACTAGGATTTGACTGCGGAAAGGACTACACATCAAGGTGTATAACTCTAGGTATCGACCCAATCTGGATGAGACGACTCAGCATTAATCTAACATTCTTCTTTAAAGTCTTGCATAATATATCATTCTCAGACAGCAAGGAGATACGGTTCTCACCGGAAGGTTCCTACAACCCGCGTAACCAAAGGTGCAAAGTATCTAGGAAAAGCTGTAAAACAGCACTCCGTGCAAACTTCTTCATAGTCATGTACTCTAAGATCTGGAACAGTTTACCCCTAGAAATAAGGACCTGTCACTCTATTATAACCTTCAAACGCTTGCTATTTAAACTGTTTCATCCCAATGACTATGCCAGACTCACCGCACCACTTATTTCTAAAACGCATCAGCTATTAGAACACTGTAACGCCTAGACTCATTAATATGTATTATGACACTAAATAAACTCTAAGACTTCGCAAAAATACATGAAAACGCAACTAGAATATAGGTAATGTTTACTATACACCGTAATGCAATTTATATAAACATTTATATGTACATAAAAACATTAATGTTCTTTTCATGTTCACATACTTTCTCTTTCTGATATTCTGTTGCTGAGCGTACTCTTCTATTTACCTCCTGGTCGAGGTCGAACAACCCTACATTTAAACTGAAATGACCATTTAAGTTAATTCACACTCAAATTCCATGAACGATCCGATGCTACCATTTGAAGACACTGGCATACATTCTGTGCAAGGAGTATCCATGATTTGAAATAAAGAAGCAACTGGTTTTCAACGTCTTACCCAACTTACGTGTCATGTTGACACAAATGGCGCCAATGGATAGTTCTGGAATCGACCTCGACTCTATTTCATGCAGTAAAACAATCCAACATGACCATATCTAGTTTTCGTATCAAAGATCAAATTTCTTTCCTGTTATAAAACTACGATTAGACTGGTGAAAAAAATAGAATAAATACATAATTGACTCAAAATAATACATCAATAAACTTTATCTCAAGGATGCTATTCACAACAAAGTTATAGAGGAGAATTGAATTCAAGCTTTATTTTTCCCAGGTATTTGTATTACATTCATCTGATGTCTGTGTTTTTTGTTAATGCGAAGACAATATTTCTATATCTCTTTATGTGTTACACAGACAGACTATTTAGCAGACTGTTCCGACTGACTCTGATATCAGAAAAAACAAACAATCTGTAAATTCAGCATACATCGAAATATTTGTAATTTATATAATAACTTATCCATGCCTGTACAATTGGTATGTTCCTGCATAAACAGGAATAAACATATATTAATTCACCGGGTACAGAGCAAATTATCATCATTTATAACAAGTCTGGACAAACGATCTTCCTCCTGTTCCAGCAAGGCCACGTCAGCGTTTCTTTCTGAAAAAGAAGAAAAAGAAACTTATTAAGCGGCGTTATGGTGGTTTTCATTCCATTACATTACAATAACGAAACCTTTTGTAATTCCCGCACGAAACTGATTCACTATACTTACATTAAAGATTAAAATTTGGACTTAAAACATTATCTTATAACTTATTCGATTAAATGTCAACATTACAAACTTCTTATATAGTTTCTAGAATTTTTTCCATTTTTATATCGTAAAGTGTTCAATCTAAAATTGCACTTGTCAAAAATGATCATTTCTGTACAAACGGAATGTCAGCGATGTAAATGCTTAATCTATGTGAATGAAATATTTCAATCTAATTGTTTTTAACATATGTGAGTTCTTTTTCTGTATTGTCTATCCCCAGTCAAAGTTAGCAGTCTGGATAGTCCACAACCATTGCACCTGCATTCTAGGATCCCAGGCTCTTCTCTGCCGTACCTCACTTCTATGGCAGCCTGAGAAGTTTTCGCCACCTCTCACACTGTACTTACAACCCACATTCCAGTGCTAAATTTTGCTTTCACCAAGAGAAAACATCATCTGGCTGGCTTCCTGACTTTCACAAGACCCCATTACTTCTTCTATCCGATTACAGTGACAAATAAGCTTGTCTCTCATATTTTACCTGGAATTTGAAACGTTCGTAGCAACTGGACTGATACGCAATTATTTAGTTGATTTAATCATATGCGAAGTTTGCAGAAAACGAGGAAATGATATGATATGCTTGCAGCCATTTGAAAACCACGCAGAAATTGATCAAGGCGCCGCTTTCCTTCTTAGGTATTTCGCCATCCCAATCGAAGCTAGGCATTAATCATATTGGTGATACTTGTTTGGCAGGTAAAACTCTTTCCGCTGAGAAGCACAAATGGTAAAACAGTGAGGCAAACACTCAAGAAGTTCCATGTCCTGTTATGGGCATTTTATATGCTTTCTATAAAAAAGAATCTTCCTTCGTTTCCCGTAACAAACCTAACTTGCGTCTGAAAAAGTGCTTTTCAAAGTCAATTTCTCTCATTATTAGTGGAATTTTCGCTGGCAGTAAAGACTTTACTGCTTGAATGGGCTTTCTGACCCATCTCTTCAGCCTGAAACCCATTTCTCAAGAACAAATCTCATGTGTCCAACTGAGGAAATGGCCTGTTTAAGGTTATTCATCGATGTCGAGTAGCGATTCACATAGAAATATTATTCGTTAAGTCTGGGAATTTTACCTGATATTTTGCCACCGAAGCTGTCAACAGTCTTTCTCAATGCATGATTGGCGCAGACAAGAGATGACACGGCACCAAACGGATGAACGGTTTATTCACACTCAGAATCTGTTTGTGTTAAATCGGCATCCTTCCATCTTAAGAGGCGAAATCTTCTCTTGCCTTTGTCTTAAATCTCCTACTGTAAAAATATTTCTCTTAAATCAGTGGCAGGCCCCTTTTGATACTAGATCGGTAGCATAAAAGTAATCTAATCAGTCTAGTGACGGTGTTTGGTCCCTGTAGTAACTGATCATTTAAAATACACCAGTGTGCCTAGTCGCACAGTCAAAAACTACTCACAGCCTTTCACTCTGTGTCGGATTTATAACTGGATAATGAGGTATAAACCGTTCATTGTTTCCTGGTGCGCATGTATTCTAGACAATTTAAAATGGATCGTTTCACTAAATCCTTGGCCATGACTTCTTCATATCCATTCGGTAAACTACAGTTTGTAGAAAGATACCTTCTGAGAAACTCTCGACCCAGTAATTGTCTGGCAGATTGAGGTAATCATATTTCCATGGTGATCCTACCTCAAAGTGACGCCCCAACAAATCGGTATGATCGAGCAGCCATCTCCAACGCTCTTTTGTCCTCTTCAGAGAGCACGAAGAAAATAGCCCTACCATTATAAAGGACATCTCAGAAATCGCTGCAAGACTCCCCAAACCTTTAGGAATTGACGTCGCATACAAACCAACAAAATCACTCGACTCAGCCCTATGTCAACCAAAAGACTCAACAACGAAAGAAATAAAACCAACATCATCTACAGAATGAATTGTAACAACTGCAGAAAACGCTACATTGGCTAAAGTGGACGTCCCCTTCGTCTTCGTATCTATGAACATAAGCTAGCCGTCAAAATACGTGACATCTACTCCCTAATATCACTACATACGGTCAACCACGGACATCATTTCGACTGGGACAAAGTTCAAATACTAGACAGAGGAACACCAAGAATGTTAGAGAATCTTTAGAAGCCTGTTATTCCAGTGAATCGTCAATCAATGGACACATGGACACAGCCAAAATTTACCAGTCGACAAGAAGGAAATCTCACAAGCAAAGGGACAAAGTTCAAGTCAGGGAAACAATGGGTTCCAATGCAGGTAACCTAGAGAGCATGAAAACACACAAAAAACAATCACGTTCAAGGTCACCAGGGGAGATGAATAATAAACTCGCAGAGAAATTTAAAAGCTAGCTTCGAATTGAAATATGGGCTGAAGATGTTGCCTAGTAGGGCAATGAACGCTTCGCAAATAAACAGTCGAACTCAGAGAACACAACCACATTAAAAGCCCTCAAAGAACGCTAAGGATTTCTCGGTTATCCAAGATGTGGTAAAGTATGCCGACCCACTGTGCTGTTTCGGCCCTAATGTAATCCAACCACAATTTATTCTAACAGTGCTCGGCTGCCTCCTCCTCCCTCCAAACCGTCGTTCCTAAACTCAAAGTAAATCGGAGACATTACAGGCAACGAGGAGACCGGCTATGCAACCTAATGCCTTTCGGATGTTCAAAGAGCCTTGACGGCCGAAACAACCTGTCGTTGTTTATCTTCTGACGTTCAATCACGACACTTTGATGACATCAGTTGCTGCACTCGACAGTGTTGCAACACTACAGTGTAACTGACAAATGAAGCTACATTGTAAATTCACTGTTTCCTCAGAATTAGAAGCAGGCGAGAAACCGTATTTTCTTGTGCATATTAATCGTGATGTGACTGCATGGCCCTCTCATATCCAAAATCTGTCGAAAATGGCACTCAAGCTTCACAGTTGATATAAGTATAAAACTTGGGCACTGTGGTAGAGTATAACTCCATTATGGATAAGATTTTATTTTGATAAATCACACAGTGTTGTACAGTTATATTAACTGATGACGTTTCGAGCACAAACTATTGCTCATAATCATATCAAGCTTCACAGTTCCTTCCTGACTTTCCGCAACAAAAATGCAGAAGATAAGGAATCTTTTGTTCCTCATCACTCAATTTACGTTGAATTATTTTCCGAAACTTGCTGACAAACATTCTTTATTGACTTGAATTACCATCAAATTACATAGCATAAACATATTACTAACAATGGTGTTCAAAGATACCTTCAACTCTAACACGAACTCGTCCCCTCTCCTGTCTCTTAGGCTACCACCGTTCATCTCAGGCTAACTTAAAACCTCAGAATTGAGCTGCCTCAACTCTTCCTCAAATTATAACTTCCTTGCCTGTTTATCCTCTAACCGAGAATTAGGCGAAATGTCCCTAACTCTACCGCGGCTATTATCTGAACCACGTGACACAGACATATACATTTTTAGCACTTGCTTCATCGATGATTTCATCAAGCAGTGGATTAACTAAAACCAAATCATCCAGAAGGGGTTTGTCCTCCTGTCTTTCAGTAAAAAGTCATCAGTAAGCAGGCAACAAGCAGATATTCGGACATAATTTCCAGTTAAAACCTGCAGCCAAAATCACAAAATAATCCAAAAGCATTCTTTGGTAGTCTAAACCAAAATTGCAGAAACTGTATATTGAGCCAAACAGTCGGTCAAACCCGTTTGAAGAACTTTATACTACAGTCACTGCACGAATAACCTTTGAGGAGACGGATTTGCAATCTCTGACCAAATCTAAAACAAAACAAAACGGTTTCAAATAGAATTACACTGATAACAGGATGCTGAAGAGCTTCAAGATTGTTGTTCTATTAAACGAAATTTATCAGGTGAACGTGGTACAAACCTTCGAATTTGAGGTTCTACTGCATCCGAATACGAAGAACACAATAGCTGAATCCAAAGTTAACCCGAAATAGCAAAATTTGAATTCGAACAAAAATGTACAACATATGAATAAAGAGCAAACGGTCTAAACAATGCAAACTGCGAAATATTACATGAAGTACAGCTTTAGTGTATTAAGGTGCAATATTAGATTTACCCAAACATCAGCTCCATACAGAGGTCTTGGAGGCTGAATATGTTCGCGTTAACGGGTAGTACTAAGCTTACTAACGCAAGATTTAATATACACAACTTCTATAGTATTCATTCAGGTTAGACCAAAGGAAAAGCAAAACACCAGGAGTTTTGGTCCACAAAATTACGAAGTGCATTTCGGGACCAAATGGGGGCAGGACATGGTTGCTTGACTAGTCGGGGGTCTCGCACGAAAGAACGAACGTAAGAAGACGACGTGCTAAATGGTGAGGAGGCTTGACCGCAAGCCTTCAGCCAATCAAATCGACGTAAAAGACGACAGTTAGCATGCAATGTTAAGTGGTGAATTCTGCGGCTAATAATTCTGGGAAATTAGCTACCGCTAGAAGGTCGAATCCACTAAAAGCTGAAATTCGTTCAGCATTTCTTGTACCGCAATGGATATAAACTGGGAAAATATAAATACTACCCTGTCTTAGTGGGTTTTATATAAATTAACGGTTTTATTTAGCCATCTGTCCGACTCAAAAGTACACGACACTTTTCCCCATGATTATTCCATTTCAGAACAATATCATCAACGTATCTCTTGTAGAAAGGCTCTTTAGCAAGGCAACTGATGGGGAGATTCACAGTATAAGACTATTAACCTTATGGTGCGATAAAACAAGTCCGCCTGGCTTTGGCCGACATTCGTCCGCATGGAATGCAATTCACTTCTGGTTTTCTGCGATTACACTGCCGAGGAAGTGATACAAATATACTACTCACCTCAAACTGACACACCACTGACCATTAACTAAGAGTGAGATTCGACGCCGTATGCAGCACTGTTATAAGGGGGGATTGACTTCAAGTGTTTATGATCCCTTCAACACAGACCTGGTGTTTTGTTAATGCGGAGACAATATTTCTATATTTGCTAATTTGCTGCATTGACTGACTAGTTAGCAGACCGCTCCACCAACTGACTCCAAAGTTTAAAAGAACAGGAAGAATTTAACTTCATCATCAACCACATTAATGTTATTTAAATAATACCTATCCTTGCCTGTATAGTTGGTGTTCTTACGTAGATAGGAATGAGTATACTTTTACTAAATTCCATCCAGCGAAGCATATAAATGACTGCCCATATCAACAGCAACCAGTTGTCTAGAGTGCTCACCTTCAAATGTGAAATAGGCTTTGTCATTACATTACAATAAATATCTCAAATACTTTAAAGAGGTACAGGATGAAAGACAACTGGTGTATATGTAATAAAAATAATATCAGCAGCCCTGATCAGTAATACAAAAGCAAACGGGAAACCAGCATCAGAAGGTTACATTTTCATATGCTTTACGTTCATATCTACAGGATCGTCAACAAGTTGAAATGCATCTTTCAAACAGAAGTTACATAATTCACCGCTCACTAGGCTTAAAATACCTGCTAACCATGTTTCCACTTTATGTGTGGGGGGAAGACATGTCGGTAGAATTGGACGTGATAGGCCGTCAGCTTTGTGAACTAGTTCGGGAGGAAGGGGCACATGTCATAGGAGGTCAACGGAAAATGATTTAGACATAAAGTTGTCATCAATCCCAATTGATATGTCTAAACTGGAACTGCGAACTAACACACATACAGAGTATATATCATCACTACTTTCATCTAATGTATGCTATATTGATTTATTTGTCTTAGCCCTACGTGGCTTGCGACATTCCTTAATCTTTGATGGATTATTGGTCAGTCGGTTGCCACAGGCCTGCTTGGCCTCCGGAGAAATATGTTGCTCAGATGGATTAAGAGATTTGTAGATTATTCTATGACCACTGAAATGTTGCACCTGATCTCTTACAAGGTATAATCGACTGGAAACAGCGACTGAGATGTAAAAAATACCAGCAGAGATTAGTAAACCGAACAAAAATAAAAACGCATGAGGTGTCCAAGCAACAGAATCGCTACATAGCATGTGCTGGCTGCCCTGTTAGCCATCATCAACCAGTTGATCATAAGAAAAGGAAAAAGAAGTAAGTAAATTAAATACTGAACCCGGAGTAAGAAGGCCCTTTGATATGATAGAGACGAAAGCACCTCTGAGCCATCATCCTAAGAGAAAGTCAAATATGGTAGACCTAGCTCCTAGAGGTAGGCCTAATTGGTGTCAAGTGGAAAGTCAATTATATCCTACCACTAATTCTAGACAAACAGCACAGCAAGGTAGTAGGTATTATTCTGCTCATCCACTACGTAAACCCAATGTTAGCCAACCCCCTTCCAATGTTCTATCGACTGAAAGCTATAGAAAATCCCCCAAACATCGGCCACAGACTACATGTAGCAAGCCAACAGAATCCACTCATACATCCTATGTATCTAGTAGGGAGCATGTGCCAATTTCTGCACAAAACTTGCTATGGTCTGGTGACTACCCGGAACATATACAAACACTTCATTCTTGTACTGGCAACAAATTACCGAATACTCATATCGGTTATACTTTCGGGCATGATTTTCACCAGCGCCAGTTAACAGAAACACCTGGCATCATGCATATAGCACGCATGATATCAGATCAATTCCTTGCCAGCATAGCGAACAGTCTACAGCTAGGGCGAGGCATATTTCCTGGGAGATAGCTGACACTGTGTCGACACCAAATGAGTCAAATAACATGCATATAGAGGATACTCATGGATTATTTTATCAAGATGTTGTCCACTAACTGAAACCACACAACCAGTGTTTATCTATTATCCTAGTAAATACTAGATCAGTTCTAAGCAAACACTTAACACTGAGTGCATTATCTTCTATATGCAGACCGTCATTGATTATGATCACTGAAGCCTGGTGCACAAGTGATATCTCCAATGATAGCCTAAGGATTGATAAATATAACCTTTTTCGAGGGGACAGACAGAGAGGTCGTGGGGGTGGAACACTAATTTACTGTGAACAATCCTTATGTGCAACCCAGTTCAGTAACCCAATTCTGCCACAACTCAATGACTCGATCTGGGTTGAAATAAAAGTTGTCAGAAGTAAACCTATACTTGTGGGTTGTGTGTACCGACCCCCTTCATCCAACAGGGAATATGATGATATGCTCAGCAATATTTTTAATGTTACAGCCAATCTTCCCCACAGTTGTAAAATTATCGGAGGTGATTTCAACATGCCAGAAGTATCATGGTCTTCACTCCGAGGACCCCAAAGGTATGATAATCTCCTGAATTCCATCGTCACAGGAGGGTGGATACAACACATAAATTCACCCACTAGATCCGCAAATATCCTAGACCTTATTTTCACGAACAACATAAAACCATCTACAGTACATGTGGGACATGAATTTCCAGGTAGTGACCATAAAATAGTAGTGTGTTCTTTTGACATCTTTCCTGAAACAAAACGCAGAGATGAAGCTGGCCAGACACCTATGAGATTGTACACACATGCTGACTGGGAATTGTATCAGCGCCTAATTAGATATTCTAATTGGGACTCGTACTTTTCGAACGAGTCCTTAAAGGCAATTCTTAACAACTTCTATCAGAATATCAACTCAATCCATGACGTCATTTCACCTGAGAAGATTCTTAGCTTCAGATTCCACCAAAGCGATTATATTCCGACATCGTTTAGGAGAAGTCTACGAAAGCACTCAAGAAAATACTACAGATATCATGACTTGTCATCACTAATTGCTATTAAGTCCCTTCCCAATAGAATTGAAGAGTTGAGAAATATAGGCCTCAGAAACAAAGAAATGCCAGTCATTCAGGCACCGCATAACTCAGGAGAAATAGCCAAACTTTTCAAAAGCAGGTTGACGAACTCCAAAACAGCTTATCTTAAAATATTATACTTAGACGGGATTGCTTACAAAAATTCTGAGGTGACACGTGAACTGTTTAGCAAGAACTTCGCCAGATTATACACATTAGAGAACGATGAGGTCGTGGATTTTCCACGTAAAACAGACGAATGTTTAAGTGACATACTTTTCACCACACACGCGATCGATAAAGCTGTCGCAAATCTTAAGCTTAGTAACACTATTGGTCCAGATGGTATATCTTCCATTCTGCTGAAAAACGGTGGTAGTGACATGAATTTACTCCTGCTCAAGCTATACTCAATTTCACTAAGCGATGGGACATACCCCACCTGCTGGAAGAAGTCTTATATTGTACCTATCCATAAATGCGGGCCTATAGCTGATATCAACAACTACCGCCCCATCAACATCACGTCTGTAGTTTCACGTGTAATGGAAAAGATAGCAAAGACTGAAATCATTCAGTACTTGCTGTCAAATGACCTACTATCCCCGTCTCAATACGGTTTCTTAAGTAGAAGGTCGTGTATTACTTGCCACTTAGATTATTTTGACTACATTACACAATGCATTGATAATGGGCATTCGGTAACAACATTATTTCTCGACGTTAGCAAGGCCTTCGATAAAGTCCCACATATCAGACTCATAACAAAACTCCAATCCTACGGAATAACCGGGAAACTTCTCAAATGGATAAATTCTTTTCTCACAGAAAGAGAGCAATTAGTCAAAATCAACCACCTGCTGTCTTCATCAAAGCCGATAACTAGTGGTGTAATACAGGGTAGCAATCTTGGCCCTATTCTATTCCTCTTATTTATAAATGACATAGTCTCTGTGATCAAGTATGGAAAGCCATACCTCTTTGCAGATGATCTCAAGATAGTATATGATTATGGGTACGATGATAAGAGCGTCGAAAGCAAAATCCAACATGACTTAGACAATCTAGGCGATTGGAGCGAAAAGTGGCAACTGACTTTCAACCCAGACAAGTGCGGTATAGCCCACCTGGGACGCTGGAAACCGAGAATGTGCCTATATATGTACGGTAAGCTCCTCTCGAAACTGAACACTGTCACAGATCTCGGGATAACATACTAAGATCTAACCTTTTCCGATCATGCAAATAAGGTCGTATCCGACTGTAAACGACTTATTGGCTTTGTGCTGCGTAACTTCTACACCCAAAAAGCAAGATTAGCTATACATAGAACGTGTATCCACCCCAAACTTGAATATTGTGCTCTCCTGTATAGTAGCCTAAGGTCTGCAGACCGAAAAAAATCGAAAGTGTTCAGAGATTCCTAACGAAACGCATAATAGGGTTTGACCAACCGGTGGAATATGTTGACAGGTGTATGCGTCTGAATTTAGAACCCCTGTGGTTAAGGAGAGTGAAGTGCAACTTATTTCTACTATTCAAAGTTGTAAGAAAACACTGTTATAGTAACTCATCCATAACGTGGGAAAATATTAAATCATATCAGCTGCGAAACCACAACTACCTTGTCAAGGTGGCTACCCACAGAAAATCCATTAGGGCAAACTTTTTCACCATTAAATATTGCACTCTTTGGAACCAACTACCATCTGAAATTAGATGTTGTGAAAACCCTAATGGGTTCAAACGGAGCCTAGAGAGACACATTAACATGTCCACCCTAGCTTGTCTAAAGGACCACAAATGTTGGTAAAATGGTAAGTAAAAGCCGGTCCAGTCTTCAGCTCAGTCAGTTACATATAACTCGACTCTACTACTTGCGCAGCGAACGTTTAACTAATTTACTGATTTTCCTTTCTGTATAGTCTTCAGTAAGTTATGTTAATATAAGTACTTCTAGAAAGTTACATTAGCAACCACATCTTTTAATATTTTAGATATGTATATACAGTTAATAATACAATGCTATTTTTGTGTCTGAATGACTTTACTCAGCCAATAACCACCTTTTCTCATACACCTTCCTAAAACGTATAATCTTTATAATATTTCGCAGTATTTTTAACATTATATAAGTTGAAGGGTTACTTTGCAATATCTAATGCGCACGGTATGAAAATCGGTCATGAAAATTTAGCATAACAAGTTCTGCTAACCAGTTGCCTTACTCAGGACCACTTTACATAACTTTATCACTAATTGTTCCACTACTCATATCACTCTGCTAAATAGAATATAACTTAGTTGCTCTAATATTAGCTATTTATATACTTCATAACTCTTAAGGGAAACCTAATTTCTTAGTCTTTCGTAGTAACCCACTTGTTCACAAGTATGATGATAATACTGCTAACAATGTCCTATGATATTATTGTGCCATGTGACCTAATGGGAAGCACTTGTCATGAAAGCTGTTACGAATTATAATATTGATTACACTCTTATCATATATACTTTGATTTACTTTACGGCTCCCTGTAAGACTAACTACCCTTCTTCAGGATACACACACTGCGGTATTGTTAACCAAATGTTAAAATTCTGTTGGTTCTGTGTTAATATCGTTTTATAATATGTGTAGACTGGTTACTTTGTAATGTCAAATGTTTACTATATAAAAGACTGTCATGACAATTTAGTACAATAAGTCCTGCCAACCGACCTTACCTTCAGTTCATACTACCTACATTGAACTCTAACTATAGTGTTCTGCTGAATCTTGCTCCACTATTCACAAAAACTATTCTTTTTACTCTTTAAGGGTTTAACATCTTATAAACTAATCTGTTCATTAGGACGCATGCACACATATATAATATGTTCATAAATCTGTATGTGGAGATCTACTGGAAGCACTCACTAAGAAAGCTAGGCAAATGGAATGTGAGGTACGAACGTGTCTGGAATCAAGCAATATATTTGCTGTAGCCATAACAATCAGATCCTAGCATCATAAAAGGAGGGAGGGTGGCGCATGCTGATCAGCAGATATGGTGGTGGACACTAAGGTGAATCGCCCTTTTCTGCAGGAACAGCAATATGCAATTTGACGGCTCGAGATTTCTATGAGGGCTTGAATCTTTATCTTGAAAAAGATAATAATGATCGCCTGGACAGATCATGCTTCTACCTTTAAACATATACCATTCGGTCAGCCTATTGCTGAGATGCGACCACGTGGGCTCTGCACAGATTTATGGGGCATCTTATAAATTAACATGCTTTCCTTTGTCGTATCTTCAAAAATCACTTAACAATGTCCCATCCCATTCATTTTCTAATAACGTCTTCACTTGCTCATTATATTCCACTAAACCTAACATTTTATAGCTCTTTATGAATTTGATTCGACTTATTTTATTCCTATTCTCTATAGGGTACGGTTGTGCACCAAACGCAAAAAGGTATGAAATTAAAACAACCGGCTTGTGGATAATTGTATTAAACCAAAAGTGGACAACATGATAGTAAAACCTATAGGGTAGCATTATACATTGCAAAGGAACTTTGTCAGCCTAGGGATTGTAGTCTCCCACTTTATTTCCTTTATGAATGCATATATTAATGATACATTGCATTTACCTATTTCATTACACTTTAATGATTCACCTTAGCACCTTTACTTTTCTAAAACAGCTTACTATCACTTGTAAAAGTTGCACTTACCTCAATATTGGTTGGTTATCGTATGCCTGCAACTACGGGTTGAAAACGAAACTAAGTCGATTTTCCTGCTCAATCTGGAAGACTACTGTTTAATTCAATAATGATACGACATGGGTCAGACAAAGAGTGTATTCATACATATATCAAATATTTAGCTGTTGAAACATTACTAACTTGTAGACAATCTACTATTTGACATTGTATCATACTTGATCGTGCCTGTAAAAATGACATGCATTTTCATGTAAATTTATGTTTATATGAAAATATAAAATTATTATTATTATGAAAAGGAAAGCAAAGATGTGTAAGAGTTACACTTAGGGTTTACTTCTACCTGACAATAACCACTCTTACAAACTCCTTCACCGTTTATGACCTTAATTAGTACTCTGCCTACGTGCAAGTACTAAAGGAACGGAATCAAAGTTAGAAGACTCTAAATGGCAAGTGTAACTGGACCGGAATTATATTTACACAAAGAGATATGCAATTTGATAAGAAATAAAAAGAGTACACACTTATCTGAAGGTGAGACGGTTGTCGGCTCGTAGAGTGTACTAGGTGAAAGTACAGCGAGAGAGCGAGACAGTAACCGTACAGGAGGAACCGGAGTACAAAGCGGAAGTGGAAGTGAAGTTAAACATGTCAGGTTGCATTCATTCAAACAAAAGTTCAAAGGTACAATGTACATTACAGGTTATCCCCCCCTTAGAAGGTTGGTGGGATAACAGCAAGCTTCGATATATGAAAGTAACAAGGTGGCGTACAATAACGGTGAATGGACAAGAAAATGTGAAGATAGCAATAAAATAGCTGTTTTTCTTTTTTTTTAAATATATATTGAGAAAGGAAAGAATGAAGGAAAAAAATTAAGGCAATTCATGAGGACTGTGTACATGATCGATGGAGTAAGATGGAGTATAAGAAGGAATAACGCTGGTGACTTGGTGCGATTTTTTTTCAAATTTTTTTTTAACAGCGTTCATTTATACTTATTTTTTTATTTTTTTATTTATTTAGTTTTTCTTACGACATACTTTTACGGACTGGTTATGTGGAGGTGTGATGGTTTACCTCCGTTACCCACGTTGTTATAACTGGAAGGTGGCTCATTATGTCTAAGTTTCCTCTTAGACTAATGCTCCATCCTTCCTCATCAACTAAAACTAGTAGTAACACCAAAGGCAATCAATATACCAGCGTATTAGGAGGAATAAAGTAAAAGCAACAGAAAAGAATAGAAGAAGAGGTTAAGATTTAAAAATCAGCATAGGGTGTTAACAAAAACTTAAGCGGAATAAATGCGAGGGAACTAGTGTAACATGGAAGTGATACGCCAAAATGAAATAAAACAAGGAAAATTGCTAACGCTGTGAAAACTGATGGAATGTACAGAGAAGTGTGTGCAAAACCAATAGTTATGAGTAGGTACAATCGCCATTTTAAAAGAAAATGTTGCAAGCTGTATAATTAAAGTCATACGAAGTAATTACAAATGCGGGTCACAAAATAAATAAGTGTCATCCAGGCACCACTCGAGTGAAAATAGTAAGATCTGTGAAAATAGATTGAGCGGATTAAACTGTACAGCATAGAAGTGACGTATTTACATACCAAAAATATTTAACGGTCCGTTTAACTATACAGTGAAAGTTTTTGTTTTTACATTTTATTATTTTTTATTTATTTTATTATTCTTTTTATCGGGTCCATATTTTTGGTCGTCTGGTTTGTAATTCCACGAGTGTTGGTAGTCACCATACGACGATAGAGTTGATTGATGTAGTTAGCTGTTCGAGTGTAAGGCCGAAAATAAAATGCTAGAACACTCTGTAAAGAGAAAGAAATCTAACAAGGTTAGTAACTGTAAAAGCGGCTACTGCCCACAAACTAAATCAAAAGGGTAAATACCATGAAAAATGAATGTAAACTGCGACAAAGAAAGAAAAAAATGAGAGTATGAACTACTCTTATACGTAAAAGTGTTTAGTTAACGAATTCGCAGTATCGCTTAGGCCAGTGCACACGCCGACCGGCGCGTGTAACTGTTGCCTTACTTGTCTCATCCGAGGAACTGCTAGGTTTAGCAGGATTTTTGACCATCGGACTTGGCTGGGGTGTGAGTGCGGGCGTAGTTGCTGGTTGCGTAGGCGTGAGGGGTACCGAGTCTTCAATGTAGGCCGCTTTAAGTCTGTCCACACTTACGGTGTCTTGCCGGCCAAATCGATCAATAACAAAAATTTTTTCTTTTCTACTGACGACCTTGAATGGTCCATCGTAAGGAGGTTGTAAGGGTCTACGGACGGTGTCGCAACGCACAAAAACGTGTGTACAGCCATCGAGTCTAGCGTCTACTTGCACTCTCTTGTTTTGTGTGCGTGTGGGAGTTGGTTGCAGGCGTTGCATAAGGCGCTTGAGGTTCTGAGCATAACCCTGTACATCCGTAGCACCTGGTTCACCACTTTCAGGTGAGATAATTTCACCCGGTAGACGGAGGGTGGTACCAAACACCAACTCTGCGGAAGTGCACTGTAAGTCTGCTTTGAGTGTGGAACGGATACTAAGTAGCACTAGGGGAAGAGACTCAGTCCACTTAGTATTCTCTGTAGCCATTAACGAAGCTTTCAGTTGACGGTGAAAACGCTCCACAAGTCCATTTGCTGCTGGATGGTACGCGGTTGTTCGGATGCGTTTGCACCCCAGTAGCTCTAAGAGCTTCTTGAAGTGGGTTGATTCAAACTGCTGTCCACGGTCTGTAGTCACCGTAGATGGACATCCGAATTGAGCTACCCAGCGTTCCATGAAAACTCGGCAAATGGTTTCCGCAGTCGTATCGGGGATGGGAATAGCTTCTGGCCAACGAGTGAACCGGTCGACACATGTCAACAAATAACAATGGCCATTTGATGGTGGTAGAGGACCCACTATGTCTAGATGAACGTGGCTAAAGCGAGCATCGGGTGTGGAGAAGGAACCCACTGGGGTGATGTTGTGTTTGTGTAGTTTAGCTCGTTGACACGGCACACAGGCACGTGCCCAGATACGCACGTCTCGATTGATACCAGGCCAGACAAATCTAGCTGACACTAGTTTGTCCGTTGCCCGGATACCTGGGTGGGAAAGGTTGTGTAGGCTATCAAAAACTGTACGGCGCAATGAAGGTGGAACGATGGGTCTCGGGGTACCGGTGGACAGATCGCAGAGGATGGTACCCTCGCTATTAACGAGCGGTATACGCTTGATATGTAAGGAGGTATTTGACGACAGCTTATCAAGGTTTAACTCTGTAAGCTGACGTTGCGCCATTTGTTTCAAGTCAATGGTTGGAGGCGCCGACATGGTACATATCCGAGACAAGGCGTCTGCCACAGCATTGTCAACCCCCGAAATATGTCTAATATCCGAAGTGAATTGAGAGATATAATCCAAGTGACGCAATTCGCGTGGGGAATATCTATCTGTAGTAGTGTGGAGGGCATACGTCAGTGGCTTGTGATCGGTAAATACTGAGAATTTCCGACCTTCGACAAAATGGCGAAAATGTTTGATAGCCGCGTATATGGCGAGGAGTTCTCTGCCAAAGGTGCTATACCTCGCTTCCGCGGCGGACAACTTCCGGGAGAAAAAGGCAACTGGTATCCATGAAGTATGTACCAGTTGCTGTAGAACAGCTCCAATGGCTGTGTTAGATGCGTCAACTGAGATGCTAAGTGGAAGATGGACGTCAAGGTGGACTAGCATGGTGGCGTCTGCAATTGCCGACTTTATATTCTGGAAGGCTTCTCGAGCCTCTGATGTGATGCTGAACGTTTTGTTCCTACCCTTTAGTAGGTCTGTGAGTGGCAGTAAAATATGTGCACATTGGGGAACGAACCGTCGATAATAGCTCACCATGCCGAGAAATGTGCGCAAAGATTTCATTGACGCAGGTTCCGGGAAGTCGCGTATTGCCTGTACCTTCTCAGGTAGCGGGCGAATTCCCTGCTCATTAATGACATGTCCCAGGAAGGTCAATGAATGGACGCCAATCTGACATTTGGACATGTTTAGTGTCAAACCATGGGCTGTTAGCCGCTCGAAAACCATCTGTAGATGCGTACGGTGGCTAGCTTCGTCTGGGCTAGCCACAAGAATATCGTCGAGGTAAGCATGTGCGCAATCTAATCCTCGCAAAACATCGTGAATAAACCGCTGGAATGTTTGTGCAGCGTTGCGGAGTCCAAACGGCATTCGAAGAAATTCGAAAAGACCAAAAGGGGTGGTCACTGCCGTTTTAGGAATATCATCTGGGTGAACTGGAATCTGGTGATAGGCCCTGGTTAAGTCCAGTTTACTGAATACCGTGGCACCCTTTAGAGACGACGTAAGGTCGTGAATATGTGGTGCGGGGTAGCGATCAGGTACGGTCTGTGTGTTAAGCCTGCGGTAGTCACCACAAGGCCTCCAATCTATCCCGTTAGTCTTTGGTACCACGTGTAAAGGGGAAGACCACGGGCTGCTGGAAGGACGGATTATCCCCATTTCTAACATATGTTCGAATTCAGCCTTCACGGCTTGTAGTTTTTCTGGGGACAATCGCCGTGGCTTAGCGAAGACCGGTGGACCAGTGGTCACGATATGATGAGTGACAGTAGACGTCACACAAGGGAGTTTAGAAACCGGTTTGAACAGATTGGCAAAGGACTGAAGAACTTCAGCGTAAGGGCCGTTAGAGGCAGGGGTTGAGTATACTGGGCTTAATGCAGGTGTGTGTGTCACAACACCGGAGATCGAAAGGCTTGTAGCTGAATCGATCAGTTTGTGTTTGCCAGTATCAACCAGTAGCTGATAGTGTTGCATGAGATCCATGCCAATAATACCGGTAGTTACATCTGCTACAAGGAAAACCCAGCGAAATGACCTACGTAGGCCTATGTTAAGGTCCAGGAACTTTTTGCCATACGTTGTGATTGGCGAACCGTTTGCGGCGCGAAGCTGTAAGGAAAGTGGCCGCTTGCGCTCTTCGGATGTTGGTGGGATTACGCTAACTTCCGCCCCAGTGTCAACTAGGAAGCGTGTCCCAGTGGTACGGTCGGTAACATAGAAGAGGCGACATGGAAGTGGTTCGCCAGCGACGTTAGTCGCCAATACGTGTTGGCTCACAGGTTTCCCGATTGCTGGCCATCAAAGGTGCACGGGCGAGTGCACTTTTGGGCCTTATCACCATAACGCCGGTGATACCAGCACACTCCAGGCTGGGAATTTTTAGGCCTACGACGACTGCTGCCAGCTCGTGACGAAGATCTGCCACGAGTCGAGCTGGTGCGGCTATGTGAACGACCTCTAGATCTCCTATCGAGTTTTAACTTTCCTGTCTCTTCGTACAGCTTATTGAGGTGAGCCACCACATCAACGTTGGATGACCCCACGGCAGAGGAGGTCCTAGTCTGCGTGGAACTAGCGGTGACGGCAGCCGAGATATTCGTGTTTGATGTAGTAGTCTCTACTACTCTATCGGCTGCCTCAGCTAGCTCAGATAAGGGGGAATGGTTGATTGGGGCTAAAATAGTCTGAATCGTCTGGGGTAACCGTTGTAACCACAGCTGTTTCAAGAAGGCATCATCTATTTTGAAGTCGGCCACCAACTGCCTCATTTGACGTAACAGTTGGGTGGGCTTTCTATCACCTAGGTGAACATCTCGGAATAGCTCCTGCAATTTCTGTTGTTCGGTAAGTGCCACGCGCTTAATAAGCGCCTGCTTGAGACGCTCGTACAAGCCCGGGGATCGGTCTGCAAGGACATCAGATACATCTTCCATGACGTGCTCAGGAAGACTTACTATAACTAGGTTCACCTTAGTCTCCTGTGAGTGTATATTACGAAGTGCGAACATAGCTTGGATGTGTTCGAACCATCGGGCAGGATGCTGAGTCCAGAAGGTGGGGAGTTGCAAGGTAATAGCCATTTCTGAGGCGGGACTGGCGTCAGTCATTTTGCACACGGGACGATATATTAATAAAATGACAACAAATATGATAACAAAAAATATGAGTAAAAACAAGGCAAATAAAATTTATAACTCCGAATGAAAAACAAATCACCAATATGAAAAAGGACTATTTACACTTTAGGCTACTAAGTAGGCAAACGGTGAAAACTCGGGCTCACCACTTGTAAGAGTTAGACTTAGGGTTTACTTCTACCTGACAATAACCACTCTTACAAACTCCTTCACCGTTTATGACCTTAATTAGTACTCTGCCTACGTGCAAGTACTAAAGAACGGAATCAAAGTTAGAAGACTCTAAATGGCAAGTGTAACTGGACCGGAATTATATTTACACAAAGAGATATGCAATTTGATAAGAAATAAAAAGTACACACTTATCTGAAGGTGAGACGGTTGTCGGCTCGTAGAGTGTACTAGGTGAAAGTACAGCGAGAGAGCGAGACAGTAACCGTACAGGAGGAACCGGAGTACAAAGCGGAAGTGGAAGTGAAGTTAAACATGTCAGGTTGCATTCATTCAAACAAAAGTTCAAAGGTACAATGTACACTACAGATGGATGAGGCAATCAAATAATTTTACCGGCGTAGACGGCTGTAAGGAATGAAAACGTAGTAGAGGAATCTGGATTTGTCCGGAGTGCCAGTTGAATGCCGTCCGTGCGTCGTCCCTTAAATTTTCCAATGAGTTTAGAGATCTAATTTCTGAGGGTAATAGTAGTTTCCATCTTTGTTTAATACCATCTGGGTTACGGAGATTTTCATAAAACGTATTGCTTTGAAAGCATACCTTGAGAGACAAGGTGATGTGAGATATTATAATGAAGTTTTACTTACTAACGTTCGAATCCAAGCTCTAAGGATGAGGAAAAGTTTATATAACATAGAATATTGAAAAGCGATGATGAGAAAAGCTTAAAATGGTGTTAGAATAAAAATACACTTATGGAGTACCAAACGTGAATAACGAATTATAATCCGATAATGCTGAATCTGGGAATGATCGATATTATTATACGTGAGCATTGTTTGTTTGAACATGTAGCTGTTTATGAGACGCGAGTGTAACAATTGAACTCTGATTGGGGGGATTTTCAATTGCATCATGTCTGGTTTTTAGTAGGATTTCGGCGAAATAAAGCATGTTTTGTGCTACTTGTGGGCCACACATTGATTTCCTCTTAACCGACTTTATGTCTGCAAACCGAACGAAGGCTGGTAACACTGTCTATTAGTCGAAGTTCATAGTTCAAATCCTGCATCGCTTGTCTGGTGGCCCTGATCAATGGGCGATTCTGAAGGCAAAATATCTAACCATATATCAAAACCAGACGTAAATAATGGTGTACACGGTTCGCATTCTGTTACTGGTAAGTTTTGATCTGTCTCTAAACATCTCTTGTAGCAGGGAAGTGTTCGTCGAAGGAGTCGAGTTCGGGTTTTATGCTATTAAGTGTAAAACACTTGTCGAAAGTCAAGCGGAGTAAACACTTATCTACAGCTGGCATGGGAAATGACCCGTTAGTCAGTAATCACGCAGAAATGCGCTCAACACTGCCCCTACCAACCCTCCCTCAAACAGACGGTTGTTTGGTGCCGCAGAGTTCTATGTGTGAGGACAATCTGCATGATACTTATGGTTCAGGCTCTATAGAAGCTGAGGAGTTTGAAGACTTTGATGATCAGGAGGATGATGCTGATCTAACTGGGGACGGAAATCCTATCAGGAATATAAATGTGGTTGGTCATAACTCTTTTAGTCATTTCGGTACGACTCTCCCAAATGAACCATCGATTGCTGCCAACTTTTGCCAGGTTAGTCCACTTTCGCCAAGAGTTTTTCAACATTTCGATTCGGAGTCTCACTAAGTCCCTATAAATTTGCTCACTTTTAAGACAATACGAACTGCTTTCCATAGTAATTCCTGGGTGTCTCCAGGTTGGTTATATTATACGCAATTTAGCGTTCTGATGCTATGTACCTTGTTGTTTGTGATGAGTACGTCCGAACATTTGCAGTAGTTAAACCACTAGCGTGGAATAACCATGTATTGCTACCTAATTGGAAAAGTACTAAGGTAAGGCAGCAGTATTGCATGAATATTTTGTAGGCATAGGAATAAGCCAGAGAGCTTCAGGCCAAAATCGTACATGCTTCAGTTCTTGAGGCCATTACGTTTTGTAAATGGAAACTATGAGTCAATTATTAGTTTGCGACGTTTCCGAGCCGTACTCTTAATTTGTGAAGCAGGCTCTCGTTGCTCATCTCTCTAACAGTAAGGTGTTTATTCCTGATCTATCGACAGTCAGGTTTTATTTCGTTGTCATGGAGTAAATTATTTTCGTTAGCAGTCCTTTTGACTTAAGGAATGCAGGTGTTCGTCTAGTCGGTTATGCCATTTTGTTCCGCTATGAAAATAAGTGGAGGTTCATGAATAATCCAGCTTCTCATTCAGAATATTTTCACGTTCTCTAGTACACCTCTGTTGCTTTACTCATATATACTCTTCATTTGGTTGTAGCTCCATTTCCCTACTGTGACTCAGTCGTTCACAAATCCGCTAAATGGTCACTTTCAGTCGCCTGTATTTCCGGGTAAAAAGTTCACATCTACCTGTAATGATGCCTACCAGCCAAAACATTCAGACCGTCTTTCGTCTCCTGTTCTAATGCCTTCTCTTAATCAATCCGGAAAATTGGATTATCTACAGCCTTTCCAAAACAAATGCATTTACCCACCATACCCTCAAAATCCATGCTATCCAGGTTTTTTTAATTCTGACAACTCAGATGCCATTCCTTCAACAGGATCACCGCTTGAGCATGACAATCGTTGTATAGCACCAGAACAAAAACATCTGAATATTAATCATTTACTTGGTCGGCGGATAACTTCTGACTCTCACGATTGTACAGATATCTCTGATTTATCTCCATCCAAGTTGGTATGTACTATGGCCAGTCATAATTACCCTGATCCACCTAATACTTCTTCAGATTGGATGAAACTATCAGGTGTATTGCATCCTACATATCATGCTGGTTTATCTCCTCGTTCGAGACACGGGAGTTTTACTCAGCCTGCAATAACATGCCTACACCATTTACATCCGTCAACAACGTCGGACAATGCAGCATCAACTGCTTCTACAAACAACCACTTGACATCAGACGCTGTTGCTAAAGCAACGGCATCACTTCCACCACTGCAACCAGCTTCAAGATTTCGCAAGGCTCGTATACATGAAACCGTTGAACAGTGGTCTTGTGGTCGATTTTCGGTACATGATTGTCACCTGAAGGCCGTTCCGGATTGGGTTAATGAGCTTCACAAAAAGTCTCTTGCTTGCGAAGACGCTATTTCAAACCTGCCGAATAGAAAAACAAAGTGTTTGTCCTGTTTCATACCTAAAACTGTTGGTGAGTTATGTTGGTTTGCTTCGTTTGCTTTTTGTTTTTTACTAGACAATGCCATATATACATATATATATCACACAGTGGTGGATTATTTCAAGGTTTTGGTCACTTGGGATGCGTTATTTTATTTATTAAAATATTAAGTATTATATGTTAAGTGACAGAGTCACTGTAGAGCTTTTCCCTGAAGATCTTGTGTTAATGACTCGTATTTTGGTAACTAATACACAGGTAATTTACAGCTTTCGAATTTTGTTTGTTCAAGTGGGAATCAGCTTTGCTCACTGGTACTAGTCAGTGAACAAACACGTGGAGGATTATATACATGAAGTCTTTTGAAGTTTTGTTTTGAAGAGTAGGTGAAAAAGAAAAATGTTTAGGTAAGGGATGTGAAACATACGAGGTCAAAACACTTACAAAATTGTGATGTAATAAGCTAGTAAAGTGTGGGTGCACTTGAACTTATTTGGATCCTTTTGCCTAAAATGGCCAAGTAAGCAAGTTAAAATTCCACACAGTTTGTAACAATATTGATTAGTGCTATCCTTTAGTCTGATCACTCAGTGACATTTTTCAGCATGGTTCTGCTCCAGTCAGTAATGCTCTTTAGGGGAGGCGATGACTGTATGCAGATCATTCCCAAGTAAACATTGCACTTGGGAGTGTTTAGTAAGCATTTGAAGTGATTCAATCTTCCGAAAATGGAAGTGTAAAATCCAGTCAGTGACACCCACTACCTACTTATGTTATGTCGTTTTTATTTAGATGGTGCGAAAGCGTCGATTCAGTACGAGAACCTTAAGACTGTACTTAACTGCTGAGTGGAGTTCAAATAAACGGTAGCCCTAGTGGAGTGAAATTCCGTTTAATTCATTCAGAATAGTTATTTCAACCTCCTAATTTCAACTTTGCAGTGACTGGTACAAACGTTTTCCCTTTACATTTCGAACAAGCAGCTGAGGCAAACAGCCTATAGTTTGCAAATACATATACATGTCATTAAAACGGTTTTTTTCATGGTACGCTGTCTGAACACTTGTTTTCTCAAATATTAATTTTTTCTTGAAAATAGTTGCGTGCTGTCAAGACATTAAAGTGTAAAGGTATTTTACAACCTCGTCATTCAGCGGATAAAATAAGATAAATATCCGCCATGTCTGATGATTTTTCTGGAGACACTACTTATTGAGAAATATCGGATATCACCACTTCCAGTTAATGTTCTGTAACAGTAAAACAGATTCAGCAGATTCCGAACAACTTTTTGCTTAACTTATTCCCATAATCTTTTTTGTAACCTTTTTTAATTCTAGATTTGTGTTTATTACTCCACAGAACTAACCAACTGGAGGTCTTTGCTTTCTATTAATTATAGGGGATACAAGCACAACAATGTTTCCACGATCCACACAAGGTTTTGCACACCTCGGAGTTTCTGTTGACCACCACTCAGACCATACCCACCAAAAGTTAGGTATCCTTGATAACGCGTTGGAAGCCCGGTCAATAATTTTGAGTCATGGCTCCCAAGGAAATAATTTGTTTTCCTTTTGGAATGATGGGCTTCGTGTCCGCAGTCAAATTCCTTCCTTTGCTCGTGTCCACGTGCGTAATTCGGAACCAATTTACGATGCATGTGATAATTGTGATTGTCCTATTCTAAACTCCGTTCATTCTGAATGTAAGATTAAGAAAACTTATACGGAAAACAGTCATAACGGGCATCACGGTGCGATCAACTTGTCGTCGAGAGAAAACGGTATTGAGGAAGACAGTACTGAACTTACAGACGGTTCACCGATTCTTCTAGGTTCTTCAGACCCGGCCACTGCATATTTGCGCCGAAAGCACATGGGGACAACAAGTTATGCGGAAAGCTTATCGGTTGCTACAGATTCAAAACAACGTGACGATTCTACAACTACAGCCTCACCTCAACAACCTTTAAAAAATATCTCTCCTCTCCGGTCAGATTTCATTTACATGGACTCAAAAGAGGTACTGAATCATTCTGACGGACCGGGTTATGCTCCTAACCAAGAAATGTGTCTTCATGAAGTTTCAAGTGCACCTTCAAGTAATGTCCCTCCAGCTAGTCCTAGTGCAGCTGTCATTGTCACCAACACTGATCGAATCCCTCTAGGACTGCAAACACCTTCAGAAATCTCCATGTCTAAGCTGCGTTTGCTAGATTTGGTATCTACTGATGAAAACAATTTGGGACCTGATTATGCGAACGTCAATCTTTTGGGATCGAATGTGCAACGTCTGATAAATGAAGGTACCAGTACGGCAAACAAAGACAAGCTTGAAGATAATTCCAGGACAAACCACGTTTCCCCGGGAGATTTTCACCTACATACTTCACCGAGGAAAATTGATTTTCGCTTGCGATCAAGTGGTCGTCGTTCTAAAAGCTTTGACGATAGTTTCTGCGTCAACAGTCTGGATCGCATTAAAAGTAATAAGTTATACAACTCCGACATTGTTAGAAGGTTAGTGATTTTCATCTTTTAATATACAATTTGATCATCTTAAAGCAATTGGATCTGTGTGGTATGAAGTAAACTATCGATTTTTGAGTTCTTACTCCCTTTGAATAATCGACCATTATTTTTAAGCCACATACAACAAGTCTGGTTCATTGCTTTGAGTTGTCAAATTTCACCACATAGGTCTCTTTTAAACTATGCGTTGTTAGGTATCAGGTGGCGTTATTGTCCTTCACCAGGTTTGGTTTATTTCCTTATCCATGGATATGCATAGGTAATGTTCAATTTCATTCATTTTGACTGCCTAGAACATATTATTATTATTGTTCTAGTTCGCTGGTTTATGCATTCATTTCAGATGTTGGTTATATCATGTGAGTATGAAGTCATTTGAAGAACTATGATAAAAGTATGCATGCTACCTAGGTTATTGTGTAGTTTATAGTTGGTTAGTCAAAAAATAGTCGAAGGCAAGAATTGCGATAGCGTTGATCTTACAATGAATTCAAATAGGCTACCAGATGACTACATAAAGATCTATCACAAACCATTTACAATATACTCTTCACATACTGCTTTGGTTTTATACTCACGCTTTTTTTATTCGACGTAATCATTTTTGATTCACATCCAATCTATAAATATCTTTTCAGTTCAGCTTTTCCCGTATTTAGGTGTTCCGACCTAGTTTTATGTATTTCATTAGTGTACTTTTCGGACATGTAGACATAATTACAATGATGAATGCGGTGTGTAACTGTAGTTCCGTTTATCGACAAAATCATGATCTGTCATTGAGTTGATGCATTTGGTTTCACTCCAGTGATATGTAGTATTGGTCTCATACAGCAAGCTGCATTCCCAGAAACAGAGGTACATACCTTGTTTTTAATGTTTTATAACGACTTTACTTGCCAATGTTCACATTTAGCTTCTCGAGACATTATTTTGCGTCTGGTTAAGTTTTCCGTTTACTTAATTGTTAAAATGTGATTTTATTGTTATCATTACTCTTAGGTCACGCGCACCTCTAACTGTGGAAGATGTTATCAGTACTGCATCACCCAAGGGCTTCAAATTCCCCAGTGACTTTACCAGCGAAGTTGAATGTAACCGGAATTCCAGAACATCATCCCTTTTATCTGATCGTCTTGAAGCCCGTATACGCGCCAGCATGGTGAGGCCTATTTTTGATACATTGGATTTTTTCAGCACTTGATCTTGATGTGTCATTCAATATGCATGTTAGACCGACTTTAGAACTACTAAACATATTCTGCAGACCATTATCTTCATGCGTCTGAAGAGTACACTGAACATTTAAACGTGTAGCCAAATTCTCTTAGCCTTAAAATTGACGCCTTATTGTGCCAACCATACTTTGTTTTCTGTCATAGTGATTATTTTAAGAATTAGTGAGTGCATATTTCTGTGATTTGTAACTACGCGGATTTAAGGAATCATAGTAAAATCTTAAAAAGTCATATGAATGTAACCTTAGATGTTCCTCACTTTGCTACAGCATAGAAAGAGGAGGTGAATAAAATGAAAGGATAAACATTAGTATTAGTGGTAATTGAGCTGTCACTGAGTTGGTCAGATTTATCAACAGCTACCTTTGTTCTGCATTGAAGATCAAATGGCAAAAAAGTATTAGCAACAAGAAACTATGGAAACAAACTAAGCGAGGACCTACCACTCAACAGATATGTAGGAGAAAATGGAGATGGAACCAGCACACATTGAGAAGACCGTTGATTGACATCGCACGCCAAACCATCGCTCGAGTGGAGTCCGGATGGGAAACGACGAGTGCATTGTCCCAGGGCGACAACGAGGAGATAGAGCGAGGAGGAGATGAGAGATTATAGTCAATTGTGGACCCAACTGAAGAGGACCACAGAAAATAGAACAAAATGGAGATATGTTGTCGAAGCCATATGTTCCATTCGGAACCCAAGGGAACAGTAAGACGGTTATTTAGACAAGTGAGCGTAAAACCGTTCACAGAATAGCATCATTTCAAGTTACTGCTACCTAAAAGATTCACAACCGCATGAGGCAGGGACACAAGTAGTTGTTGAGTAACGTTTCACCTTTTTATTTGTGCACTAAAGGAAAGTATAATTCCATAATATGATGATTTTAGTTTGATATAAAACGGATACAGTATTATTTATGCACTGTCCCGAAGACTATGAGGAGTGAGCACATCTACCCCATGAGTGATTTTCAGTTTTCTTCACTGAAAACTTACAACTGTTGATTTTTAGTATCTCAAGGAGAACAGTAGAAATCTTATATGGCTAGAAACAGTAGTCATGAATTTCTGGGATTTGCGTCATGTTTTGACCCCTATTAACTCATCTCCAACTTGTTTATAAAGGAAGGCTGTTCCCTTGACATTCGTTACATGTTTTAGCCACTGTAGATAGTAAAGACGTATTACCATATCAGTTAACTTATATTTTATTTGGCATTATATCTCTGATCTCATAACAAATTATGTTCTACTGTAGTCGAGCACATATTTCTGTCCCTTTTCACGTCTTTACTTTTGATGACTAAGAAGAAATCCGCTTATTGTCGTCCTAAGGCCCTGTAGTACTGGCCGAGTATGCAAGTTTTTCGTTTAGTTATCAGTCGGTTAAAAGCTAAACCATAATGAAATAACTATGAGTGTAGGTTTATGTCGTAAGTGCTCATTCTAGTGTTTCTTTGAATTCTGTTCGACATCTTGCAGAATACTAGGCTGCGTTTAATATACAATCTATACAATAAAAACGCTCTTGGATACTTTATTGCTCTCTGGCTTTTCCGCTTCAGAAATGTGTGGTAATTTTCTCAAGGGTTGATATTATTTTGGTACCCAAAAACTATGTAGACTGTTTTTAGGAAATTACTCAGTGTTCCTTGTTAGATTTCATACAGTAATCAATGAAATATTTTTGGTTGTTTATCAATAACTGTAATTAAGTAAAGTTTTTACGTTATCTTTTCATTCAACATCCCAAAACCCTTGTATGTTACTGCTCTGAATTGCAGGAATTTTAACGTCTATATGCAACATTCCTTAATATGATTCACTCTGAATACTATGTTTTACTCTTATGGGGAGAGCGTTCTAGCATAAGTTGTGAATCTCTTGTCATTTGAAAATAAGGGAATTCTTGTTTTCTACAAGGCAATACTGGAGCATCCGATAAATATTTTGTAAAAGACCAGCTTTCCCAATAAGGCCAACTCGTTTTTTATAATTAGCCTCTTGAATTTTTGTTTATAAACGGATGTGGTATGGCAAATAAAGATTTATTTTATTTCTCACTTTTTCAGGAAGCCATTAGGTCTACGTTGGTAAATAGTTTTCGTGATGAATTGGCAACTGTACTTGCAGAAAATGTTAATCTGCGTTCAGAAATAACTCGATTGAATTCCGAATTGACACTTCTTCGAAGCTATCAGCATGCCTTTTTCGCTATTCGACCTTTCGTCCCACCTAGTTTGTGGGAAAATATTTGTGTTCAGCAAGGTTTACCTGTATCACCCCTCATGAATGGTGCTGATTGTCAGCCATCTTGTGATCCACAAAATTCTCGGTAAAACGCTAACAAACAGGTTATGTCATTGTTTTGCGTTACTACCGGTTAATCAGTCGGTGAGATTTTTCAAACACTCATCGATCAACGTGTGCAATAGTTCCTCCTGAGACTTCGTTCTCAAAATTCTTATCTCGTCAGTACTGGCAACATGTAGTAATTCACCTACTTTGTCTTTTCCCCCTTTGCAAGATTCTTCACACTTTTACCGTTCTTATTTTCACGGCTTGTTTATTTTCGTTTCCTGTCGTTTCACTGAACATGAGAGATTTGTGTATGTATTTGATTGTTTAACAAAATAACTACTAATAGCCCTGTAACCTTGGGTTCCTCTTGCTGTATGTATGTTCACCAGGCTCTTTCATTCCCACCATACAGTCGGTTGGTGTCATCTCTTAAGTTCAGGCTGTTTGGACGAGAATTATTCACTCACCAAAGGTTTTCTTAGGCCTATTAACGATGTATGTTTGAACTGTGATTACAGGAAGCTTTTTGTGATGTTTCCATGTCTGTACAGAAAATTAGCTTGTATAAATTTATGTAAAGTATCTTTTTTTTCTCATTGTAACATCTAGTTGTATTTCTTCTTGTTCACTCACTTACTAGAAAATGTTAGAATAATATGCAATCTTTATTCATAATATAATTTCTTTGACAAAACCAAATACACAAGGTTTCTTATTCCACACTTATTGGCATTGTCTTCTGTTAACAAACTTTTATATGAACCTTTTTGTTTGTCTCTCTTTGTTATTTTTCATTCCTGGTGATGTCAATTTTTCAATCATTTTGATTAGATATATATATTTTCATCTCAATTCGTTTGTGAATTGCGTTGGTACATCGGTCTCTATGAAATATTACATACATTCCTCAAATGATTGGACTCATAACTTAACTCTCTAAAATTTGGTTGTTATCTGTCTAAACAGTTATGCATTTATGCCTATAAAAGGATGTTATCACTGTTGAATTTTTCAAACCGTTTGCTGGTATTTCACTTTTATTGTTAAAAAAAGAAAGAGTGGTCAGTTCTCTTGCTTTAGCTTCATGTTTTATGTTATTTTTGGTATCAGTCAAACTTTATGTATTCTACCATTTGTAGGTCATCTTCTGTAGAAATTGATTATTGATTGATATCATGCACTAGTCCTTTCCTTTTTTTTTATCACTAAAATTCGTTGTAAATAACTTTTGCATTGTCTGTGATTACACTGTACATGCGCACAAAATTGTAAACTGTAGTGTCAACATGGTAAACCTTCAGTTCACCTTCAGCCTTTGTAAGCCTTTTTCTTTAGCAGCATATTTATGTTTAGTCAACGTTTTCAACTCGTTGACTCCAAAAAATATCTATTTCTACCGGTTGTGCTACCGACACATGATTCACATATGTCTGTTAACAGTAGCCAACCCGTTTTGAACTCCTGAACAGAAAACAAGTTCCTACAAATGGACGCAGGCAGGTTGCAGTATTATGAAGATTTAGCATAATTCGGTACTGAGCTCTTCCGCATCAAACTGCAAGTTAAAATAGGTACCTAACTATGTACCTCAGAGAGTTAAACCTGCATAAGCTATGTAAGCTTAGAATTGAGTTATGGATGAAGACAATACTGTACTGGTGTTCACTGAATTTATGATTTTCATAGCTGCACAATAGTTAATTTGACAAATGCACTGATACCTGTTCAGGTTAACTGTCAACAAGTAGATGAAAGTAACCAGTCGCAAATATGTAAGATTATGACTAGGAAGGACTGCGATTGACTTTCTCCAGAAAGTAATACAATCAAGTAACAATGTATTCATTTCATTACTGGGCCAGTATAATCTCTTATTGGCTTGGTATCTACGTAATGCCACAACCCATCCGATGTCAGTGTGATGATACCACTTATGGTGTTAGACTAGCTGGTAATTACCAACTGACAGTTGCACCAAAAATGTAGAACAAATACGAGACGGTATATAGATGAATAAAGCACAAATGAAAAGGATGCTTTTATAAGCTACGTAGTGAATAAGCTTAGTGGTAATTTCAGTCCACTGGGGACATGTGATGTGAGTTAAATCATCTCTAGATTATATTCGCCTGTTGGAATTTTGTCTCTGGTACCCTTGATTTAGATTTAACATATGGTTCGATTAAGAGAACAATTCTAAGCCTAAAATATAATCGTGTTACAAGATTTTATGTTTCTCTTGTAAGGACTAGGGAAGTACAGTTGGATTAATTTGCGGAGATTTAGTGAGTAGTCCAGTGTATTACAGTTCTCATGCACTACTCTGGATTCTACGATTTTGTTTCTGACTAAACCAATTTAATGGTTACCCTTCAAATCCATATTCGGAAAGTGTGTGTCTTCCTGTTGATGCCTTCTGATCACACTTTCCTCATTGCTTGTCGTTTAAAATAGTTTCCCTTCATATCTGTAAATAAGTGGTAATCGCTCACTGTGCACTGCACTGTCGAATAAATTTATCTAACGCGGAATTATACTGTGCTGGGATTCTTCTTTCACATTTAGTGATATCATGTACTGTGCGAACGGGCTGCACTGCTGTAAAGCAAAAATGACTTGCTTTTTTTCCTAGTCAAGATGAACATTTAATGGTAAGTGATTACATTTTTAGTGATGCAATGTAACTTTGAGCAAACATAGTGTGTTACGAGTAGATTGATATGTCAAGCAATCTCTATTTCAAATGCTGGACAGCAAAAACTCACTTAAATTCTATGTGGTTCTGGTCTGGTGATATTGCGTCACCTATACGGTGAATAGCCTTATTTAAATGAAATCATGATTCACGGATGCAAGCCGTAATGACAAATGAACTCCAGGATCACTTATCCTTTGAATGACATCCAGATTCAGCACTTTGCATGTTATACAGTGCCTTACAAATTATTTCTTTTTTTAATTATAATTTCTACGTTCCCAGTAGAACATAGCACTTCAAGCTAGAGGCTTGAAGTTTCATTAGCAGTGGTGTTTATTTTTACGGGATGGGTTTGCTAGCCTCATGCTCAACCTTCCCCCTTTACAAGTCTTATAACTGGCTTAGCGAGGTAAGGGAGTGCATTGGCTGAGGATTGAACCCCGAACCACATGTGTGGTCGGCGAGCATTCTACCACTGCCACTGACGCACTTGACAAATTGGTAGTGATCTTCATTTGAAATTATAATCCCGAATCCTAGTGGCGAAATGATGTGCCAACTATTTGTTTGAAGTTGTGTAGATGATAAAATCCATTGAGGATTAGATGAGTTTCCCTGCTCATCTATGTTAATATTTATACCTATTGACACCGATATATCTAAGAAAAATAAGTGACATATAAGCTAAATGATAGCTTCTATTTCATACTTGTTATATTTTATGTTATTTCATGACATATAGTTACTAAGGTTTTTTTCACTACATTATCTGCTAACGACTTCAATGAACGAACTCTCTGAAACCTATGGAGCAGCAAAGACTATTAAACGAAGGCTGTCCAAGAATGTCCAAATAAAACTGAAAGATTACATTTATTCCTACGTGTAATTTTCTTCTTTTCTTTGGTTCACCTTAACTGAATTGAACTGAACTTAAGGTTTCCTGAATTACTACCTGGATATACCCGTGAGTTTCACTTCAGTGTTATTTGTTTGGTAGTGGTTGACAATCGAATAATTATTATTTTTATTTTGATTATAGCTTGACACCACACAGTATTTTTGGTACAGGTATGGAATTTTCAGCATATGATATCGGTAGCCCAAATTTTGCAGACCGACCATAGATATCAGGTGTGCGTCGACAGGGGATCGAACCCCGGACCATGTGCATGGTCGGCGAGAGTCCTAATTGCTGTGCCACCGACACACACATAACATGCGTTTCATCTACATAAAATTTAGTAATGTGAGACCATCGAAATTCGACAGTTCATATGTTGAAGGAAGGTAAGCCTCGTTGCATGAATCATTACAGGTAGCTATCGCAACTGGAATACCCATGTTGGGCTGGCTATCATCTGCTGCATTTTTAGGGGGGGGGGAGTCATGGAACGGCACTAGGATTCCTTGCGTCGTAACAACAGTTGTTAGAAGAATGCGTTGTCAATTTTAAAGACTGAAACCAGCCGAGTGAGTTGACTAAGCATTTGCCTGAGCTTACGATAACCAAGAAGTGCATTCCTTAACACTTCTTCAGCTTTCTGTAACATGATTGATAAGAGGTAGCTTCAAAACGATCGTATACCTTAGATACTGGGTCATCCAAGATGTTTGAAACATCCTCGATAATATCTTCAAGCAAACTTACAATAACTACCTTCGGCCTAATTTCTTATGAGTGGATCTTCGTAAGTTGAGTTAACCTGTGAAGAAGGTGGCGAACTGACAAGTTACTGCCATCTACTTATGAGAGTCGTTATTCTCAGCTGTTGATGAGACATAGGATGTAGTAGAGCATAATTACAAAACACTATTATGAAGATATCAAGAGATGAATGAAAGTAAACAACTGGAGAGATTAATCTCAAAAAAAAAGGATTAAGTACTAGATACAGCAGTAGAATAATACTCAGGCAGAGCACTATTAAAGGACTGGATGTGTTGTTAGTATGCAATGTTGACCACTCCCACTGAAACTTACATACACTCTTATCCACTTAATAGGTAGCTTGCCTAATTAACAATAAAACACAAATCAAATTCCAATTTATTTAGGAGTACAGTTGTAGCAGTAATGTATTTAGGCAGGCTAAAGGGATTTTAGTGAAAAGTCTAATCAACTTATCTAGCTAATAATGGCTAGGCTAAGAACTTTGTTAGCATGCTTGTTAATCAGCGCAAAATAACATCGTACCTTGCCTAGTTATATGCTTGTCAAAACAAAATTTATACTGCCTTAGGGTATTCGAAGTCAGCCTAAGAGTTTATTTAGTAATCTGAATTTGATCTACTTACCTTAGCCGAGGTTTTATTTCCGAGTGAATAACTGACTGAATCTATTTGTCTACATAATGTACATTTAGTTTTAAATAAATATTTTGAACAAGTTACATGTACAAGAAACTAGTAAGTGAAATCTGTCTGCTGGTATAAAAACGTTGCATTTTTTGAAATGTTAAACCATGAGCTTAGATTTGCTGTAATACAGTCAACAAACTAAAAAAAAAACAAATAAGAAATTCACTAAAACCAAATGTTTATATAAACTTTTTTAATACTCTTTTAGCATATAAGATACAAAAATATAGTGAATGGCAATGTAGCTGTAAATAAGTGTTAATGTATTCGACAGAACAGGATTTAGACGAAATATACAACATTTTTACAGTGTATTTAATCAGAGTCCCATGGCTGAATGTGAAACAAGCTTACACAAGCATGGATATGTACAGCTTTTTACGATCAAAATAGCTATCAGTTGCAAGCTTACTGATTAAGCATTCTAAAGTGTTTTTTCCCCTATTCATGTGATAATTTGAGACAACACCTCATGGTACATAGCATAACTTGCAAATTTATACAAGGTGAATGGAAACAATTTGTGAAATAAAATATTGAGTATTAGAGGCATATCAATGAACCAAGTTTATTTACTATTGTGTTGTTACTATGGTTAACAAATACATTTTTCTCATTTTAATAATATTAATCTAATATGTATACCTGATCAATGAGATTTCAGCGTTTACTTTGATTATAAAGTATCACATATAGCATAAGCATTTCTTCAGGTTAATCTCAATTACTGTTTAACTAATTTATTACAGTGTGTATATGCGTAACGTATTTCTAAATAGATCAATATTGTACCTAGTAGTTGGCTACTTGTAACAACCATTTTCAATAAGTATGAAGAAAAGCATCTCGTCAGCCTGCTGTCTATGCTTAATTGACAAGGTCATAGGATATTGTTACTTCACGTCTATCAAACCATAACCCACACACAACTAAGCCATCTATATCTGTTCTTAAAGTTCACCAGACATTTGTCCATCAGAAATGAAGCAAGCTACCAATTAAGTGGAATGACTGAGTAAGTTAGTCTGGGAAGATTCTTTTTGTTGTTGTCACGCATGACAAGTATTTTCCAAAGGATATTCAGCAAACTATATTTTATCGATTATCTTAACAATAGATGAAAGGTGTTTATTATGCAGTGTTATTCAAGTAGAAAATTCCTGGGTTGAAAAACTCTGTCTGATCAGCGACTAGTAGAAAAATTTCTCGAGAGAGGTTTACATTAAGGACTAGCAGAAATAACCGCCTTAGACACTGCAAACGAATATCATTTGTTATAAGTGTTAGCTGTCAGTAAGTTCTCATAAATCTGTAAAAGTTAGTTGTAATATGAAGTTGCCAACGTTAGTGTGCTTTCTTGGTAAACGCATTGGCGGTAATGCGTAAATCACAAGACTTCGAAACCTTGACTTGTTTTTTGATAGCGGAACAAAATTGCTGTTCAGCGGGTAATCTGTAATTTTCAAGCCTTGTTCAGCTTGTTTCAAACCTTAAGTGAAATAGAATCAAGCCAGTGATAGGAAAATGGGAAGCTACTTTTAAAAATTCATTTTAAAACCGTCAGACCGGAGGTATCTTTACATAATTGCATTTGAAGCTGCATTTTAGCCCATGCAAATACATACTCTCAGTTGAGTTCCTAATTGCTTTTTATCTGATTGACAAAATAGGATACCTTGCTGGAATATTGAAATACACTGAAATATTTTTGTTTTTTAATCATGTATGCTTGAATAGCTTAGAGACATTTCTTACTAATATCATCAGACTTTTGACCTAGTCGTACTATGCCTTACTGACCAGAATGTCTTGTCTTCTAGTATTAGTTGAAATTTGATAGATCCGATTTACCACAAAGTTGTCTATAGGAGATACAATAAAAAGACTAAAGCTTAAAGAATGTAACAAGCCTACTGATAGTTACCTTTAAGTGCGCGAATTGTAGAGATATCTTAGATTTTAAGGTAGGAAAGCAGAAAAGCTGTTATAAACTAAGGGGAACTTGGTAGAAGCTTTTTTTAAATTTTTGATCATTGAACGCTTGTTGTCTCTAAAATAATCAAACTCTTTTTGGACGACCAGGTTTCAAGACAAGTACGTTACCATTCATTTGATGGAATGGGGTCCCATAGTTGGCATTATGAAATTCTTGTCAACCCTATGTTAAGTGAAAGCGCTTCCTAATATAATCGGAGAGTAATTGTCGTAGCGCCTGACCTAACGAATCCCACCGTTCAGTTTTAATTAAACATTGGGTAATTCCATCTTGAAATGAATCAATAAGAGATTGAGGATTCGTATGAGGTTTTTGGGTTTGTTAGAATTTTATTATAAGTTGCAAACGTTACATTTGGTAATATGATGACATTAACTCTATGATGGCAACAAACACTGGCGAGATGAGGGCACTGAACGTCCACTTTTCTGTTTGATACGTATTTTCAAGTATTGGTTTTGTAGGGATTTTGTTTGATTGCATGGAGGATTTCATCATGAGCTGATATCAGCAGAGAACCACTGGAAAACCTGGGAGTACTGGACAGCTATTTCGTTCTAGTTTGGGACTCTTCATCAGTACGCACGCATCGGGGTTCGAACTCAGTACCTTCTGGTTACAAGGCGAGCTCGTAGGCCATTGAGCCACTGGGACCCGATCCAATGGTCCTTGAATTCTAACTTCTGCCAATTCACGACACAGCGCGACCATTCCCAGTGGCTCAGTGGTCTACGAGCTCGCCTTGTAACCAGAAGGTCCTGGGTTTGAACCCCGGTGTATACGTACTGATGAAGAGTCCCAAACTAGGACGAAACAGCTGTCCAGTACTCCCAGGTTTTCCAGTGGTTCTCTAACTGATGTCAGCTCATGATGAAATCCCCCATGATACGTATTTGTTGAAATTATATTCATCAGAATTAACTATTCGTAAATGAGCAGCTATGACTAGATCTTAGTAACTAACCTTGCGTTTGAATTACTAAAAAATAACTCATGGATTTCAACTGGTTATTGTATGAGTACATTGACCAATGTTTTTTCTTAGAGTATTTATATATTATTGAAGTTTGTTTTATGTCCTAAGAAATGCTCGTGTCATTATCGAAACGCAATCAAAGTGATACCGTTTCTTTATTGTGATCATAAAATAAAGCTGTTCAAAGCCCATAGTTTACTCAAGATTATTTTGACTCAACTATTTGACAATGGCCTTCTAAAGATGTATACACACAGAGTTAATGTTTCACGCCCTTTATATGCTTGTGTTGATGACTCACTTATTGCAAGTGCATAAAAAACTGAGAATCTGTTCACACCTATGAAAAGACAACTATCAACCCTTAGAAATGTATGTTCAAAAACACTTCCTGCAGTTTCTATTATATATGTGGTGCGTGAAAATGATGTTAAACCAGTCTCAGTTGAGATTGCGGTAATCATTGAATATCCCATAGGAGATTCTTTTCGAAAAAATTCAAAGCCCCGATGTTTAGAATTCATTTTGCAGTTTGCTTCAGATTCATGGTTCATGAAAGTTCAAGAAAAAGAAAATATAGCTGACACACTGTGACGTCTGTATGTGAATAGGTGTGGCGTGTGCTACTGATAGGATTTATCAGCAGTAAATAAAGAGACGCTTTTTGGTGCCCGACTGGATCAGCTACATTTTGAGTGAATAGGGCTTCTGTCCCCCGCCAATAGACACTCATACATTTTTACTACTCGAGATATGTTTACGTGATGATTGATAACCACTTTGTCAGGAGATATATATTACCAAGAGAAACTGCTAAAAGGTAACCAAGCACTTGACTTTAAGTTTCAGTGTACATTCATCCATCAAGATATAAAAGTTTCCAGCTTAATGATCGACTATCCTAAGAGTTGACATAAACCTTCGGTAATAAAAATTCATGTGACTTCATACCACTCTGTGCTCCGAATTATGGAAAAAGTTTTATCAGACAAAAGCTTTTCTTATCTGTTTCAGTGATAATAAAATGTAGAGGGAAAAACTATCACTTATTCAAATAAAACAGGTTGCTAAGTGATCAAGTTAGTTTATGTTGTGGTGATGTGATACAGACAATGCGTGCCAAGGGAATATAATTCTCACATATTCCCACAGTTCAAGTCGACAATAGCAATAGAATACAATATGTATATTTGAAAATTCTACTTGATGTTACAGACAGAATACTTTTCCCCCGATTATATACTACATTAACAACAAAGTATTATTATTATTGTTTCCTTTAATTCCTACAGGAACATAGGGCTTCAGCCGTGCGTCTCCATTGCGTTCGGTTCTCTGCTAGAGTCTTCACCTGGCGCCAAGTCTGCCCACACGTTTTCATCTCCTCTTCACATAACCTCCTCCAAGTCAGCCTTGCACTGACGACCAACTCGCCGCTTCCCTTTCGGGTTCCACTCGAGCAATGGCTTGTCTAGTGGCGTTACTTGATGGTTTCCTGAGAGTATGGCCAATCCACCTCCATTTCTTCCTGCTTATTTGTTTCACAATCGGTTCCTGTTGTGTTGGTTCGCTCCCAGACATCCCTGCTGCTGATCTTTTCTGGCCAGCCATCTGGTCTTGAGTATTGAGCGAAGACAACTGTTAATGAAGGTCTGTAGTTTGTTTGAGATGGTATTTATGACGCGCAGTGCAGGTCTCTGATCCGTATAGTAGCACTGACTTCACATTGGAGTTGAAAATCCGGATCTCATTTTCATTTTCATGCTGAGTGCTGTCGACCTCCACACAGACTTGAGAGTAATGGAAGCTTGTCGTGCTCTTCCGATCCTTGCTTTGATATCCTCGTCAGTTCCACCTATAGTTGAAACGATGCTTCCCAGGTAGGTAAAGGAGGTAGTTTCTTTCAGGTTCCTCCCATTTATGCTGATTGTTGTTGTTGTCAGTTGTTGTTGTTGCTGTTGGTGATGTTGGCCAGGAATCTTCATCACCTACCTCTGTTTTCTCTATGTTCACCTGAAGTCCTATCTTTGGTGCTTCTTCTGCTAACTTGTTGCTTTTCGCTTGCATATCTTCCAGTTTGTGGGAAATCAGACATATATCATCGGCGAAGTCCAGATCCTCCAAGTTTTTTGTGTGAGTCCATTTTATGCCTGTTTCCTCATTGCCCGCTGTTTGTCGCATTATCCAGTCTACTGCGATCAGTAAAATCATTGGTGAGACAACAATAAAGTACTATGTATATTTGAACATTGTATTTCATATCCTTTGATGTAAACTGAAATCACACGCTCAGTGATTGGTTAACGAATATAAACTGTAGATATATAAACAGCGGTGTGATTAGTGAAAAAGATACCTTGGTTTCTGTTGTCACAATGCAAGTGTTTTAGGCTATCTTGAAGAATACTTTGTCCCATTGAGTGATATTCTGATAAGCACAATAAAAATAATGTGCTGTTACTCAAACTGTGTGTGCGAGCTACATACGACATCTAGCTTGAAGAAACAAAAAAGAAAACGTTTTTATACCCGGTCAGCTTTCCAAATATTCACATAATTTTGTCGCATGGGAGTGTTCCTGAACCGTTTCAACCACCCGTTTGAAGTAATAAACATAAGTGACGAGGTCGTTGCCAATGGTTATCATAGAAGCGAGATCATGTACACAGCCAAACTAAGATTTTTGAGAATGATTAATTATTATCAATGACAGGTGCTTTTAGCTCTACTACTACTTGAAGAAACAGCCAGGAAATTAAATTTTGACGGAAAATACCACTGTACCGATTATACTTAGCAATAACAACCAGGTTAGGTAGAAAAAATTCAGTGGCCTAAACGTATAAAAATATCTTTCTAATTAATGTTTCCATTCATACTACAACCATCTTTCTTTTACCTTAATTTTAGCTGATAAATAGTTTAGTATTTGTTAGTATAATACTAATTACCTTGGCTAAAGGGACACTTATATTATTTGAATTAATCACGTATGCCATTTTTAGACTTTGGAAGTAAACTTTCTTTTTTGTACAGTAAACTTCATGAACTTCAGACCATTGTCTTTTGTCTTGCTTTTTGTTCTAAATTTCTCTGTGCACTATTCCATTAGTATATAGTTTTCATTTTGTATATATATATATATACGTCTTACTAACTTGCTATCTGCTGATACTATTTATTTATTTGTTAAATCTACTAATTTTGTTTTACCTATTCACAGTATCATATACAAACCGTGATTAGGTTTTCCCATTCATATAATTTTTTTTTTTCATGATATATCGTATATCATAGTCATGCTTTTACTATAACTGCATTTAGCTCGTACCTTATCAATCAGAATATTCTATACTTAAATTAGTTTTCACAAGACTACAACATTTTATTCACATATTTCTTTTATTTTCGCTTATTTTGATGATTCTACTTCATTCTTTTAAATTTTGCGGGCCTGATATATCATTCATTTAGGTATTAATATTTCAATTCAAATAGATGTATTCACAATTTACTGGGTGCGGTATGGTATAATCAAATATTGACACTGTTATATCTGTATTCTAGGAAAGGGGTTATATATGGTAATAGTGTTTAACCATGAACTTAGGAGATTCCAGTGTTTGCTTGTTATTGAATTATTGATAGGCCTCCTGTTTGCTTTGGATTAAATATCAATAAAAAAACAAACTCCGTTTTCTTGCATCTAGATGTCTCCCAACTTTTTACTTTCGTCAGAAAAATGGTTTAGAGGAGTTTAAGATTTCAAGAACTAAGATGTCGTTTCAGGTAATTATAGTAAAGAAATTAAAGTCGAATATGACTTGACAAAAACATCAAGAAGTCGTGACCAGTAGGGTGCAGCAGGTCGGGTGTAAGGACAAATACTCGCCGAAGACATTGGCTAGGGGTCGCGCTATGTCGTGAATTGGCAGAAGTTAGAATTCATGGGCCATTGGATCGGGTCCCATTGGCTTAATGGTATACGAGCTCGCCTTGTAACCAGAAGGTCCTGGGTTCGAACCCTGGCGGTGGGTGCGTACTTCTGAAGAGTCCCAAACTAGGACGAAACAGCTGTCCAGTACTCCCAGGTTTTCCAGTGGTTCTGTAACTAATGTCAGCTCATGATGAAAATCCTGTAACCAATCAAATCCTTACAAACCAACACTTAAAAACATCAATGTTAATCATAATGTTGATTAGTACCAATTCAATTGTGTTCATATTTTAGCATATAAATATGTGAAAATGTACACACAGAAATGTTCGTTTCACCTAATTTATATTCACTGAAATGATAATTTGCGTATCATAATTCTCTATTGATTTCCTTTTTTCTCCTAAAACCTATTATTATTATTATTATTGTCATATTCAATATAGAAGAATAGGAACACCAGAGAAACAATAGGAGCTTCCTATAAAAAAATTGTTCACCAAAGGGAACGGTAAAATCAATTCAGAAGTGAATAAAATTCCTAGTAAATAGTCAATTAACCTTAAAATGGAAAATTCAATACTTAAGCTACCTAATTCGGTGAGAAAATGTTAATGATTCAATACCATCGCTGCAAGTATAAGTTTTCTATCCTTGATTTCCTGTTTATCATATGTTAGTGATAGGGTTGTCTGAAACCTATGCTACTTAAGCCAAGTCAAAGCCTATCATGATAACTGCTTTCTCTTGAATAATCCCCATCCAGACGTCAATGAAAACAAAACACGTAGTTCAGTGAAGAGTGTCTTTTCGGAGAATTCATTCACTTAGCTGTACAGTTGCAAAAGATAAGAGTAAAAATTAGTTAGGTTTATTGTTGTCAAGATATTTCAAAAATATGATGAATAACCAAATTCTAACTAGGGTGGTGGTCACCTAGTTGTAACTTCATTTCTATCCATTTTCGAAAATAAGACTTTATTTGTTTACTTTACTTTCATTCGAGTTATGTGAACATTTATCAACAGCTGCCTTCACTAGGTCCATACTGAGGATCAAATGGCCAGAAAGAATTAGCACCAAGAAACTCTGGGAACAAACTAACCAAGAGTTGATCGCTCTGCAAATATGTAGGAGAAATCGGAGATGGATCGGGCATACACTGAGGAGACCGTTCAATGACATCGCACGCAAAGCAGGCCATCACTCGAGTAGTATTCGGATGCGAAACGACGAGTGCGTTGTCCTAGGGCGACATGGAGGAGATCGTGCGAAGAGAAGATTAGAGGTTATGGGCAATCGCTGACCTATCTCAATAGGAGAGCAGAAAATAGAACAAAGTGGAAATGTGTTGTTGAAGCCCTATGTTCTACTCGGAATCCAAGGGAATAATAATATAATATTAATAAACATTTAAATTTTATATCTAATGTATACACATTAAGAACGGAAAAAAGTATATCTGAGAATCTACACATAAAGAGTAATGTCAGCTAGTATCATATAAATGGTAAGTTATGCGGAATAGCATTTTGTAATCAAGATGAATATAGTTTAATAAATCCACCCATTTTCCATAGGTAAATTTTGTCTGGCAAGCATAGGACGCTAGTTACTTCAAACCATTTGAGTTAATTTAATGATTAAGCTCCTCCCTGTTTATGCTGGAAATGTACATGCCTTGATAAATCATTAGATTTGTCGTATAATCATGAAACGTTGTGTCTCATAAGCTGATATCTTTATCTGCCATAACCTTCGAATCCAGTTCTTATGCTTTAGTTGTCATCAGCTTAAACATCCCATAAGGTTTCAAAACAAGTTCAATACAGAATCTTACCATCTAACATTAAATATGATCGAATCATGCAGGTATATTGAAAAAATTTCTGATGGAGTTTTGTCCAAAATAAGAAACAAAAACTACTCCACTAGATTTTGTGTACTTTGATTTGAGTGCAGTTAGAATTAGCAGGTATAGTTCATTTGATTATGACTATCACATAGAATTCACACAATTAACTAAACAAGCAGCGAATGGTCGTTTAATTCTACAGCAATAAATACTAATTTTGCAATGAAATGTAATGAGCTTGAAGCTTTGATAAGCTCTGGTGCAAGAATATTAAAAGATACTTTTTATTTAATTTTAAGGCTGATTAAAAGAGATGATGAAGAATTAGTGAATTTATTATTTCAAATTCCTAAAGCTTATTGAAGCTTAATCGGTATTGAATTTAGTGGAAATATTCTTCAAATGAGAGGGGAAATAATCTAAAATGTTTAGTCCTATTATTATTATTCTATTGTTATTGTCCCTTTGAGTTTCGAGTGGAAAATAGGCCTTCAACAACATATCGCCAATTTGTTCTATATTCTGCTGTCCTATTCAGATAGTTCAACGATTGCCCATAACCTCTCATCTCCTCCTCGCACTATCTCCTCCATGTCACCACTCGTCGCTCCCTATCCGGATTCCACTCGAGTGATGGCCTGGCACGCGATGTGACTCTACGATCCCCTTAGCAGTATGCCCGATCCATCTCCTTTCTCTTCTACATGTTTGTTGAACTGTAGGTTCTTGGTTAGTTTGTTTCTATAGTTTCTTGTTGCTAATACTTTTTGACCATTTAATCTTCAATACAAAGAAAAGGTGAGTGAAACCTCACAGAGAGTTGCTTTATAATATGATTACAAAACGCATTCTTTTCCACAAATTATTTTTCGATGTATAACCCTTCATAATCGAAGGTCATTTAACAATAAGTTATGTCAATCTTTTTCCAGCTTATGTCGGGTGTTTGAACACTTGTCAACCATTTCTTTGTTGCTAAGTCATTCAAACATATATTAATGAGTTGTAAATTAAAAGAACTCGAAGAAGACGTTTCTAATATTTCATCATACGCTCTTTCTAGTCAGCTACGGCTATCTGTAGAAGTTAAAGTCAAGTACAAAAAATTATTAATGTAAGTTTTATAATAAATTATCTTTATATTAGCGAAAGGAAAGATTCGGCATCAAAATTTTTCTGTTAAATACTTAGGAAGATCGAGTAAACATTTCATCACTACAACATTCACCTTGAAAATTCATTGACTTAAACTTCTGCAAATAAACATTGTGCAAATATTTACTGTTTTAGCTTATCGTATAAAAATTGGCTTCATCATAAGGTAGAAAGATATTTTGGTTAGCTTTCTTATCACCTTGATCGCTTTCATTTGATACAGAGAAAGAAAAGTGGAACCAGTTACTAAGAGTTAAGTAGTATGCAATTTCAATAGCATGGTTAGTTGAATTTACTATGTTCCAGAAGTCTCCTAGTCTCTCTGTGGCTCACATTACTATTTAAATACGTAGTAACTGGTTAGAAATCGCTTAATCTGTTTTTTTCTGTAAGTATGACAAAAGATTAGAATTCAAGCAACTCATTTTTGTGAACCTTATAGTTACATTTTACAGCTGTTATGAACGACTGAAACTTAGCAGACAGATAGATATTTCATAGTTGAAATATATGTGGAGCAAAGTGGCCGATAACAGTGTCACTTGCATTTATGCTAAAAGCTTAATAAACTCGCTTATATATGTTCCATGGTTAGCCAAGTTATGTTGATTAAAGCATACCGCTGTCACTACATATACAGTTCTTCAAAACAATTCTATTCTTTAAATGAATGAGAAGCTAGTTGTGCGACATAATATTTGAAATCTTTAATCAGAAAAAGGACCCAACGTGGTAACAGGAGGTTGATAGTGACCACATAGTACATAAGACTAGTTTTTAGCTTAAGCACTGTAGGCGTTTTTCCCCAGGAAACAAATGTTTACAATAGGGCCAATGCCAGACATCCCATCAATTCGGGTCATGAATTGGACATCGCGAAATCGTTTAAAATTACTGACAGACAAAATAGTTCAGTTCTCGTAAAGTTTTTCGAAGCAGTTGCTATCGGACGCCTAAAACCCGTTTTATGTGTTCAGAAAAAAACAGTTATCAGCCTTTCCTTGCCCTGATAAATTGATGTCTTTATTTTCTCTTCTGCCTGATTACGTAATCTTTGGCTTTAACCTTTCCTCTTTTTTATATAGTGTACCTTTGCTTGTCTCTTGTTCCTGTGATTTGAGTTGAACTCACTACATTGCTACTCAATTTATTAGTTATTCATTATCTTACCCACTTCTTGTCTTTATTACGTAACTGCCTTACGATTGTATGCAAACACTTATTTTTGTTAAACTTGAACTCTCTGGGTAAAAACTATATAAGTTTATTTTCTTGAGCACTGTTTATTGAGTATGGAGCCTCCTGCTCAACTGACATCATTTAACATTTGCATGTTGAAGTCGTTCTGTACAAAAACTTCATAATTTCTTTAGAATGTACGCAACCAATGAGAAGCCAACAAAATAAATGCTACTGCCTTCTTATTTTGCACAAACTGTTGTTCTTGCTTTATTCAAATTCATAAAGGAGACTAAATGTATTAAGTGATTCAAACAAACAAAAATGAATCAGATAAAGAAACCACTTAGAATATTCGTGTATTTTCACGGTGTTTCTCAACACATCAGTTACACAAATTGCCCTAATTGTAGTTTTATTGTTTACTTAGAATCTGTTACAAAGGCATATTATGCAAATGTATTTTTATCGTTCACATTTTTTATCTGCTATGTCATTTTTGACAATTGCGCCAAACCTCTATCTAGGTGATAAATTCAATTTATTCAAAGAATAACTAATGTTACCGGCAGAATTTCCTAGATGTGCAAAGAATGCATCTATCGATCACATGGTAACTGTGTTATCGATATTTAAAAAAAGAGTGAAGGCTGATGTGTAAATTCACACCTTATAATCTAAATTTAATAGATTTCTATACAAATTTCCAATGTCATCAAATAAACTGGAGAAATGCAAAGTTATTTTGGTATGCAAACGCTCAAGTATGCAAATTTAGCATCACATCAAATATCACAATGCTATTTTTATCAATAAAATTCCATTCATTTTCGTATACCTTCTCAGTCAGTTGGCTGTGAGGATTACTTCAAAAATAAACGGAACCAGTTTGGAACTAGTCATTGCAAACACGAAGAGGAAATGGAGACAAATATTAGATGGTGTTCCACCAAGTCCTTGAAATTCCTGTTCTTATCATGGAAAAAGATTTCGCAAAGTGATACTTTTTGAATTGAGGCTGACAAAATATGTGTCCGTTACTGATTAATTAATTAATTCGAAAGTACGCTCTCGTCACCCTAGGAATTTATTTTCTTAACAAACTGACGGACCATTTATCCTTCCATAAATCCATGGTGGTGAACTGGTTTAGAGTGGTTGTGAGTTATTTCATCTGCTACATATATGAAACAGATGAGAAAACTACTAGATTTCCATAGTGATTCTGTATTTTCCAAAATAGTTTGTTATCTTACTGGTAATAAGATATAAGCAAATCTACTTTTTCAAGAAAGTTCTGAGAAGTACTGCTTTTGAGCTATCGCATAAACTGCACAGAAATTTTATTTATTGGTATGGCTATTTAGTAATGAATAGAGTTGTATAATGCCTGTTACTTAATTAGTGATATCCATTGACTATGGGGCACAAACACTTGGCGAAAACATATCACTTACATTCTCGTTCAAATACTAGGCTGAAATCATCTTCTAATTAGCTGAAAAAAGAGAATAGGCCGTGAAGTGTCAGTTGGGAGCCAGTTATTCAGCTAATCAGCTTTTTTATCACACCACTGATGCATTGAAACAGTATGTAGACGTCAGTATTTGTTAACTGCACATCAAAAGTAACAAAACCTGTCCTTGTGAAGAGAAGAGACATTTATCTCTCTCTCTCACTATTTTTAAGTAAACCTACAACTAAGTTGAATACAAGTGGGAAAAGCAACCACTAGCGATGAAAATTGCTGAATATATGCATTTTAAACTACGGTTCAGTTGTAATATGACTGAAAGACGTTTTTGACATCCGGAAGACGTGGAGGTACCAATGACTTTGGAGAAAGGAATTGTGCTACAAAATAAATCTCGTCCCCTAAATCAACCGTAACTCTAATCATCCGTTAACCTAACCGTAATCGACTGTGATATCTCCCTAATTAGGTTAACCTGACCCTAGCCTAAACCTAACCTTAGTATTTTCCTAAGCTAACCTGAAATTAACCAGGTACCCTGTTTAGCATTACTTTTCGTTCAATACGTTTTTCATGAATTAAGTGTCATTTACCTGGTTTTACTGTCTCGCTCTGACTGAGTATTCTAAGGTTGCTGGTACGTACGCGCCGGGTGGGGTCTAAAGTTTAAAATCTTGAGATCTCTGAATTTACTAAAGCCGACTTTCATTAAAAATTCAGTCAGTACTTATTGTTAAGTAAACTCAAAAATTGACTTCAGGTTTCAAGAAACGCATCTGACGTCGTGTACTGTTAAGCACAGTTAATTCCTGGAATCTTGCAAAGTTAGATAAGTAGCTGGTGTTTAAAGTTTCTTAGCTTCAATCAGAAATCTGTTAAGTAAGCCAAAATCGAATGTTTTGTCCACAAGTTTTGTTAACAATCTGAAGTTATTTCTAAGTGTCCTACTTCAAAGTGCTTAGATAATGGGATAGAGCAACACATTAAAGAGTATGGTAGAAATGAATTGAAACTATTTCTGTTCCATAAGATGACTGAGTTATTCAGTGCTTTTTGTCCGCTATTGAGTATTTGGAGTTGGAAAAAAGTTGTCACCAGGATGATAGCCAGTCTGTGAAAATAATTAAAAGGCATATCATATTTATTGTAAAGAAAACAAAACCTTTATTTCTGTTTAACAGATACTTTTTTATTGGCTAACACAAAACTTTTGTTCTACATTTATTTGCCTACCTTACGACATGTAGGCAAGACAAAGTCTACTCAAAAAAATATTGATTTTCTAGTAACTAAAGTCATATGAACTAGAAACGTTTACTTAACGCTAGAAATGCTTTGCTGCGTGGACACCGAGTTTCAAACTTCACTTTAGTTTAAATATATATGATTTCTTTTAATGTAGGAGAGAATGTGATTAAATGTTTAACTTGACCCTGTGTGGGTGTATGTATGCGTGTATGGTCATGAGAACAAACTAATTTAAGAAAATATTGTCTGTTTCTAGTATCATAGTTATAATAATACGATTATTTAATTATTAATAATAAGATCAATAAATAAGGGGTAATTAATGAATTACATTGTTTCAGTTTAGACCACGTATTGATATCAGTTAGAGAACCATGGAGTACTGGACAGCTGTTTCCTCCATCCTAGTTTCAGACTCTTCGGCACCACGCACCCACTGCCAGGTTTCTAACCGATGACCTTCCGGTTACAAGGTAAGCTCGTATACCATTCAGCTAACTGGACCCGATTCAATGGCCGGTTCATGAATTCTAACTTCTACCATTTCGTAACTTCAGCTCGACTGGCACTAGCCAGTGTCATCGGTGGGAACTCCATCCTCACTCCTGACTGGATGGATCTCACTGGTCACGGCTTCTCACCAGAACTGCAGGCAACTCCGTCCTGTAGCGAGTCACTAGCAAGCATCGGATTAATTTTAAAGATTCTGAAACAAATAGAATCCCTAAAAACTTATTCTTGAGAATTATATTGTCTCTTTTATGCTATTAATTTTTATTTTCATTTTGTTTAGCCAATCGCCAGTACTAATATATTTATTACTACACTACTAAGAAAAGCAAAAGTGTAAATAATTAATCCTACTTAAGCCACTATTAATTTGTATATTAGCTCTACAAATAAAATATTTTCTGTATAAAATTTGATGATTATTTTTAGCTTTTTTTCACCTCCTAAATGTATATATATATATACAGAAATGGTAAGATGTGTGTTATAATACCCTCAGAATCTAATGTGCCATCTCAGTGTTAATTATTGATTAGCTTTGAAATGGATTTATTAAGGTTTCAAGGAGTACAGTTCCTCTAGTAAATAACTGCTGCTTATTATTGAAACTAGATAGTGATAGTACCTTATCACGGACTTTGGAAAGCAGTAAATCATAAGCTGATCAGATATAATTAAGTCTTCGACGTACAACAGAATATCTGACTTCTATGTGATAATAATGAGGTCAAAAGTTATATAATGTTTCTGACAGTTACTCCCATCGATGCACCGGAAAATTTGCATTCATCACCTTCTTATAGAAGAAAGAACTGAATCACAGAATTTCGGACTACATCATAGTACTGTTTAGAAGTAAGCATGTTTGCTACTTATCTAGCTGGGATAAATAACAAACAAAGGCAGAGGTAAATTTACGAAAGAATTTCTTGTAATCGAGGCGAAAAAGACCAATATTCAATATTTTGTAGAGTTATAATTTATGCATTTATTTTACTTTATGTAGACTTACTTCCAGTATTTACTGGAAATCGATCGCGTAAATCATTTCTGGTGAAATAAACATTATATTTTTATTGTCAAGCCAAATTTGGGAATGTGCTCATTAACACTTTCCTTGTTTGTCTTTTTCGGATAAAATAACTGATAATTTTAAGCTGTGAAGTGTAGGTGGCACAGCGGTAGAACGCTCCCCAAACACATGGTCTGGGATTCGATCCCGGGCAGATACACTCCTTTACTTCGCTAAGCCAGTAATAAGACCAGTAAAGAAGAAAGGTTATGCAAGAGACTGGCAACCCTATCCTGTAAAAATAAACACCACTGCTACTGAAACTTCAAGCCTCTAGCTTGATGTCCTATGTTCCACTGGGAACGTAAAGGAATAAAAATAGCTGTAAAGACGATAATACCTTTATTGCAAATAATTTCACACAATATGGAATTTCATGAATTGCATGTACATGAATATCACTTCAGATTCAAGTGAATATCAATTAAAGTGATTACTTGCAAAGGATATGACTAAATTTCTTATAATTCTGAAAAAAACAATTCTTGACAAAGGTAATACATTTAGAACAGAAGTAGATCGCCTTTCGAATTGATCACCAAAAAATCCAGAGATTTTTTGAGCGATCTATGATCTCGTTTGCGAATTGTTTTTTTGTTGTTGCTTTTTTGGCTTAATTATTTATTATAGAGACTTGTTAATTGGTGGTAAGGTAAACATTTAAATGTAACGGAATTTTGCATTCTACGTATTTGCATGAAGTTTGCTTTTTTATGCTAATTAGACCTTAATTAGAAAATAAGTCACTAAAATATTCCAATAAAAGTACAAAACTCGTGAATAATTATCACATGTCTACAGGTTCGAAAGGGTATGTATGTAATTTTGGGTGTCTCTACATACATGTTTGCTCTACACTACTGACTTTAGAAATATATTTAGAGATAGTTGCCTTCAGTTACCAACGTAGTACTTAACAAAATTGAATTAAAAATTAAATTTCATCATGATCTAAATTGTTCACTAAGATCAGTTGGCTCTAGAAGGGATCCAGTGGTGTATTATCGCAGCATGAAGTGGACAAGTTGCTTTTCAAGCCCAGTAAATCAACATAAATTCAGTATTAGGGGATCAAATTAGTATTCAGTAGATCTCGAAATTTCTTAGACCTAAATTGAAGTTCTTTCATAATGGCTATTTAACTTTAACTTCAAAAGAGATTGCTGACACAAGATCTTAGACCTAGAAATCACAAAGAATTCATTCAGATTTCTTTTGACTTCCAGGACGATGATCAAAGAACAAACACACACTCGTACCTAATTTATTACTTATCTTGTAAGAAGATGAAAATGGTTTTTGTTTAGTTAAACTGCGGAAGCACGAAGTGAATAAATTTGTGATTGGACATGCATGCACCAAAATGAACTGCCGATGAAATCTATTATCGGAGGTAATTCACGATTTTAGATACGTTGTGAGAATCTGTTAGTCTGTTATTTTGATATCTTGGGAAAATCAGGTATTATGACTGTAAGATGAAGGTTGCCAAATTCTTTGCATCTTGAAACCAGATGAAACAAATTATTTATTCGAAGCACATCATTTTGTGTTTTTAAATGCTATTTGTCTAAAAGGCAGAACCATTCATTCATAAATAGGTCTGTATATGTTGAATGGTTAAATTGTTCGAATGTATTTGACATAAGTTATAATATATCAGATAATATTAGTTGTAGAGAGAAAACATTTACGATTTGTGACGGATTGTTTTCATATTCACATGGTTGTTACCTGGGTGATATTTCCGTCATTTTATTATTATTATTTCCTTTGGTTTTGATGGAAAATAAGGCTTCGGGAGCACATATCTATGTCATTCGGGTCTCTGTTGCAGTTAAAGCTGGCTCCACGATTGCTAATAAATCTTCTTTTCCGCCTCACACGATTTCCTCTAATTCACTCTCGGACATTTAACTTACCGTTTCCTATTCGGGTTCCAATCGACAGCCTGGCGCGTGATTTCACACAATGGCCTCCTCAGCGTATTTCCAGTACATCCCTATTTCCTTCTGCACATTTGTGGGCAGTAGATTTTTGGTTGGTTCGTTGCCACAGTTCCTTGTTCCTTATCCTACTGGCCATCTGATCTTCAGTATCGAGAGAGCGAAGGTAGCTGTCAGTGCCTGTCTGCACTAAGCTGTTGGAAATGCTTGTGGTGACAGGTGTGCAAAGTATTTGAATCAAATAGATGCATTGACTTGATATTAATGTTACAAATCCAGACCTTACTTCTGGTTCTGTGTGCTGTGGATCTCCAAACTAATTTGAGAATAATGAACGCGTGCTGCTTTCTTGATGCAATCATGGCTGGCTTTGGTATCCTCATCCGAGACGCTTGTACTTGAAACGTTGAGGCCTAGAGATGATTTCCCTTAGATTTCTCCCAGTGGTGGTGATTAGTGCTTGTTTTCGTTGGTCATTAGGGTATGTTTATCACCTCTGTCTTCTCTTCACTTACCCGAAATACTGTCTTTTCCGTCTCTCTTCTTCCACCTTGTTCGTTTTTGTCTGTGTATCTTCGAGTTTGTGAAAAATCAGACGTAGTTTGTCTGCGAAATCCAGAGGTTCTACCGTATTTTTGTCAGTCTAATGTATCGCTGTTCTCTCACTCCCACATTATTTACTTGGACCTAACTTTAACTAGTTCGATTTGATAGCTTATTAGAGGTTAGTTACATTTATGTTCCTTGTAATATGTTATGTTATTCATAAACATAAATGTGTCCCTTGAATGCATGTTTTTGCTTGTATTAACTAACTAATAAAGTTATTTTATTCGTCTATTGTTTTTCCTCTCCTCTAGCAATCTACTTATCGAAATATTTAACGTCTTATATATGTGTGATAGATTTAGCAATGTGGACATACTTCTGAATAAATAAACAGCCCAAGAGAAATAATTTATACGAATAAAGTTAAATTAAACTGAAATATAATTCATAAATAAATTAAAATCTTTTTCTGGAACTCTTTTATGAGTGAAGTTGGAATGTCATACCGAGTTTTCATAAACGTGATCACGAATATTATTGATCTAACATGGATGGATAGTTAAAAACAAGCATTTTTAAAAATTTCACCTTTTCACCTCAAATAATGGGATACAGTGATATGATCGTTAAATCAGTTGATTAGTGTTGTTTAATAGGGCGCAATGTTTCAATGGTTCTTCAGTTCATGTTCGTTTAAGATGAAATTTGTAGTGATATTATACGTTCTTTTAGGACTATTACTTTAAGGCGTTAAGCTAAACCTTTTTGACTCATTTCGGGTTGCCTTCATCCTGTGTACGAGGTCGTCTGTAGATCATTTATTCTTATTCATTAACCTTTCTACAGCTTTCCTAATCTTTTCATATGGCTGCGTTTGAATATGTTAATTAACTTTGTCACTATAATTCAGTTGGTCGATAGCTACTGCTGAATTATCCTTGCCTGGTTTGGTGATTGCTATGTTATTATCATCCCTTAAACTTTCTGGAGAAAATATTTATTGTTGGAACAAGTTTTTCTCACTTTATTTTGATATCTTCAAATTAAGCCACATCGTGATTTGACTTGTTCAACAGCCGTATTATCTGTTGCACAACAGACAAGAAATTTTCATCGGAATTAATCTGTTTATCATGAACCTCAAAAGTGAATGAATGTAGTTGGCTTAATAAATGGCATCATATATATTCAACGTTATTGGACTTAGAAATTCACATAAATATATGTTGTGTATTGGTTCACATGGTCATTAAAAAAGATGACTGTGTAGAATTACTGTTTCCGTCCAGCATAAATCAAGAATTATTTCAATACGCCTCTCGAGAAATATTGTAATTTAGGGAAACGACAGGTGGCGATGCGAAAATAAAAGACTTATGCCTTCGTTTCAAGGAAACTGATTCCACAATCTCTTAGAAAAGGTAGTATTTAGCTGGGTAAGACTCTTAGTGTGAACACTATCACTCACCAAGGATGGATGTTCACTAAGTTGACGAACTGTAAATAGGATGGAAAGCGCTTCTCAGACTCCAGCCTTTGAAGAAGGCTGTATGCTACATGCATGAGCCTCGCCCTGATAATGTTTGCGCCGGTGGCGTAGAGGTAGAATGCTCTCCAACCACGTGGTCCGGGATTGTATCCCCGGCCGACACACTCTAGCTTGAAGTCCTATGTTCCACTGGGAACGTATAGGAAGAGGGAAAAAAGAAGTGAAAATGAGAATAATAAAGTCTCATTTGATTATTATAGACAAAATATTTCATTGTCACTTTCATCTCAGCAAAATAATTTGAAAATAATGATATAAATGCTTCAAATTTGTTTAAAACGATTTCAATTTCGTCTTTTTTTAAAACTGCATGAAAATTTACAGATATTAATTATCACTTACATGATTTCTACCAGAAATAAGCTGTAATTCAGTCATGCTTCATATTGAAATGCCTATTATTCACAGTATAAAGTAATTCACACAACAACACTAACAGCTAATATATGAAACAAAATAAATTTTAATTTTCACCAGTTTGTCCTGATAGAGAGGCATTATAACTTATGGTCAGAAGATCTGCTAGTGCAATTATAGTATGGTAATAAAATTGTTGTACACTTTATATGCATATATTGATGCAATAAAAATAACTTTAATAGATCACTGTTAAGGCTTCTTTATCTACCAAACAAAAACTTTTCCAACACACTAATCAAGCATACTTTTTGGTTTGCAAATACAACATGGAAGCAACAATAAGAAAAACAGGGTAGATGGTGACCAATTAAGTACTTCACAGTAGAATATGTTTAAGGTTCTTCTTATAGATGAAGACGTTTTCCCCTTTATCATCCAAAACTTAATTCGAGGAAAAATCCATTCATTTCTGTCTAAATGTTTATGTGATAATCTTCAGTAGGGGGAACTTTAGTGATCGTATACCGAAATACTATTGTGGTGTGTGCTACTGATAAGATTTGTCAGTAGTATACAAAAGGCTTCATCAGCATAAAAATATCAAATAGCGGAGAGATAGATGTGACGTCAAAGACAACGAATAATTCAGCGTTGCGGCAAAACATGTTATACACGAAAAGAATGCAAAGAAACACAATACGAAGGTAGGGCAGAAGTAGCACAACACGGAAGATCTGTGCTAATGATGGCTAGCGGATAAGGTGTCGAGGTTAGTGAACACTGAATAGTTTGTTTATTCGAACTGGTATCCATTGGCAGGTGACAAGAAAGCTGTCATTGTTAAATCGTGTACTGGTTGGCAGAAGACTGGAGAAATACGATCAGAAGTATTCTTGTATATTATGCTAACGTTTATTTACCGACCTTAGCACTGATTAACCACTGTAAATCTGTTTCTTTGTCGCCTGAAGAATAAATAATCGTGTTATCCAACCGTTTTCTGTTGTTCTGTATTGGTTACAGTGCGTAGTGAACTGAGTATTAAGCTTAATTTTCTGAAACCAGCCACAGGTCCAGAATCTCAGCGAGCTGGATGTTTGACATGAAGTGTAAATAATTTCGCTATATAGCGATACCAATTTCAAAATGAACATTCCTTTACCGAATCTCTTTTCTTCTGCCGTTGTACTATGACGACTGTGTAAATCAGCACTTAAATGTGTTGACAGTCGGAAAATTGGAATTCATCTTGGTAAATATTTTCATTGTCTGTTAGCGTAAATTTAAGTACATATAATTTAAATCAATATCTCTTCATTGTAAAATGAAGCGACTTTGTAAAACTAGAGTTTTTCTCAGTTACAATGTAAATTTTGGTATATTTCATTATAGAAGAGAATAAACTGAGCAAAGAAACGTTTTTCAAGTATTTGTTTTCATGGATTGGATTGATTTCAAGTTAGTTCAGCGAAATGACATCAGTTAAAGAACCATTGAAAACTAAGAATGAACAGCTGCCCATTATTTTCTAACTGAGGACAGGTACTCCCTGATGACACTAGCTGAAGTTGGAGCTATATATTGCAAGTTGGAATTCATGGGCTGTTGGATTCTGTCTAAGACTCTGTAATGTCAATTGGCTCTCTTCGTAACTAAAGGGTCCCGACTCTCTAATTGGTGTTAATGGGTAATCCATCTTGAAATAATTTGTTACTTCCCGATTAGACTCCAGCTCTTTGTGATATATTTAAAATGAATTAGCGAAAAATTCAACTTCATCAAAGCTTTCAAGCCTTTTGCTACAGTCAGAAAGTTGGAGGCTTGACAGATGATCCCTTCAGGCCTCAGTTGATTTCCTTTGTGAAGCGATTACGTAAAATAAAATATTTAGTTGTCTTGTTCCAAGTGTGTCGACCACAGCTTGTGGTCTCTTAGTTACTTCCAGGAGAACTTTTGTTTGAAAAGTTGTTGGAAGACAATAGCATGTGACAAAATGTCTGGAGAAAAATATAAAAGCGCAGAAAATATGCCTCCTTTAACACATGTTTTAAGCTGATTATTAGAATTGATGTAACAAATGAATAAATAAATAAATAAATGAAATTGTGTTTCTGAATTTTGAATAATCTTTAAAATGTATAAATTTGGAGGAATGGGTCTTTTACCCTAGCAGTATGTTAATCTTCTTCTTCCAAATCAGCAATCAAATTTCCTGATAAATGTCTCGTAAAATGACGTCTGCTTCAATGACTTATAATTGATTTCTCGTAGTCTTCGAAATAATGTATTCCTGTTATGAAGCAGAAATGACAAAAGGGCAGAGGTAAGAAGGGAAGTCAGGAAACTACCTACAGTTTTTGTGAACATGCAATCCTACCACCTAATATATATATTTATTTCTTATTAAGAGAATGAAATAAACGAAATATCAGACAGATCGATCGATAGGCAGAAAATTGTTTTAGTTTTATAATTCAGGGACGATATAATTTCATAATTTAGATTTATTTATTTTACTAGTGAGACAGAAGGATATTTCATGGGACTAGAATCAAATTCTCAGCATACAAAAAAGTTTGCCTAAGTGTTATTTTTCATGCTTCCCTGTCCTCTCATCATATCTCGTTGTGCATTAAAATTCTTATCATTGCGTCTGTCACTCTATACACAGTAAGTTTTGAAATTTATTGAATTTTGAAGTACATTTTGAAGTGTTTAAAATTCACTTTTTTCTTCATACAATTTATTCTGCCATACTGATATATATATAGCCAACTGGTTAAATGACAGTCGAACTCTGAATTCCTGCTGAAGTTTCTTTTTGTTTACAATCAAGCTGTGAATATCAGGCCTGGAAGAAGATGACTCACACAGGCTAAAATTAGCCTTCAAATTCAGTCTCTATGTCGATAAAACTGAATAATTAGAGAGATTCAATAGATAAGGCTCTCTTAGTACGGTAAGTCCATTTCTATAATAAACAAATGATGGGAAATAAAACGAATACTGTCTGTTAACGAAATAAACAGTAACAATTTCACTGTGGGGAAGGTATAAGAGTTTTGAAACTGAAGAAACTTCCACTTATTCATTTAAACTGCCTGAGAAACATGTAGATAAGTGATATCATATGATAAAGTTAATATGCCGGTAAATATTGACATAAATTTGATACTAAAATAGAACGTGAAGTCTTTTCTGTGTTCATGTGACACAATCAACAGAATTATGGCTTTAAAATAAATGGTGATATGCAACTGTTTTTGATATAAAAACACTTAACTATTTGTCTCGGTTATTTGAAGAATATATACGCAAGTTTGTGTTTTGATTTTGGTCTCATATCAAAAATTTTATTCGCGTATCTGATGTTCATGTGGCTTGGTGATAATAATAAAATGCTTTTGAAAATCACTGATACACTTCTATATGAGGCTATATATATAGAATTTTTTTACATTTAGATAACTCTTAAATGAGAATTCATTCATACCTTAGATACTGATGATTCATGCACTACTGACTGTTCTTTAAAACCATATCATTAGAATATTAGGTAGATTATTGCGCATTACATTTCGCCTTGTAGTCATATACAAAACGTTTGACTATGGTAAAATGCTAATAGTCTAGCCATCTAATAATAAACAACCAATCAATGACATTAGGAATATTATTAAAAAGTCAATAAATTCTTATTAGTGGATTTTAGGTTTCCATATCTATAAATCGTACACTTATCATCCGATCAATTTTCCAGCCCGCATAATGAATTAGATGCAATTAGCTTTAATTAACCCATATCTCTTATCGTCATGCTATATTCTCATGCATATTTTTTGAATGTTGTGTGTTTAACAAAAAAAATAATCGTTAAGAGTTGATTTGGAAGAATTTGATTTGTTTTCGAGTTTGCCCACGGATTGATATCAGTTTGAGAAGCATTGAAAACCAGGGAGAACTGGACAGCTGTTTCCTCCGTCCTAGTTTCAGACTCATCGGCACCACACACCCACTGCCAGGGTTCGAACCGAGGACCTGCCGGTTACAAGGTAAGCTCGTATACCATTCAGCCAACTGGACCCGATTCAATGGCCAGTCCATGAATTCTAACTTCTATCAATCCGAAGTTTCAGTGTGACGGATACCAGCCAGTGTCGTCGGTGGGAACTCCTTCCTAACTCCTGACTGGATGGACCTGACCGGTCACGACTTCTTCGTGTAGCCAGTCGCTAGGATGCATCCGATTAATTTTCAAGATTTGATTTATTTTTCGAGTTTGACGACGGATTGCTATCAGTTAGAGAACCCTTGAAAACCAGGGAGTACTGGATAGCTAAAACAACGAACTGGTAGAAGTTAGAATTCATAGGCTGACCACTGAATCAGTCTCAGCAACTAAATGTTATACCAGCTTACCTTCTAACCGAAAGGTCCTGAGTTCAAAACCTGGCAGTGGGTGCGTACTACTGATGAGTCCGAAACTAGGACGGAGGAAGCAGTTGTTCAGTTCTGCCTGGTTTTCAATGTTTCTGTAACTAATATCAATCCATGGTCAAACTCGAAAAAGAAAAAGCAGAAAGATACTACGGTGGATGATGTTGCAATTCAAATCCAAGAAAGCTGCATAAAAAGTGAGTCTCCTGGAAATATCCAACTTGAACTAGAAAAAAAGAAGTAAATATAAGTACAATTAATTAGAGAAACTTAACTATATCTTGCTCAACTAGTATGTTGATTAAACCAGTGTGTTAAACTATGCAAGAGTGAATAACTTTCTTAGCCCAGCTGTCATTTAAATTTTATCTTATTATAATTCATGACTATTCTTAGTAACATTTAGAAATACTGTAAGAAGTGTAAATGTCACAATATTATGTATTCAAAATTCTGTATTTAGAAAAGAGAAAACAGTAATTCAGAAATAATAAACTGGAAAGACTGAGTGAATTATAACTAAATTATCTGTAAAGCGATGGAATATGAAACCCCTTTTTTCCAGAAGTTTTTTTGAATAATTTGTGCAAGATGCTGTACACTGGTTAAAAATAGAACGTCTCATAGATTAACTGTTTGAATACTTTCTTACATTTTTTTATTCCTTCACGTTCCCAGTGAAACATAGGGCTTCAAGCTAAATGCTTGAAGTTTCTGTAGTAGTGTTTATTTAACAGGATAAGGTTGCTAGCCTCATGCCCAACCTTTCCTCTTTATCAGCATTATTTCTGGCTCAGTGAGGTAAAGGAGTGCACCGGCCGGGGATGGAACCCCGGACTATATGCATGGTCGGCGAGCGTCCTAACCGCTATGCCACCGACGCACTCTTTCTTACATTATTTTAACTTATTTTTGTGGCTAGAAAGATAACTTACACGTACGCACTTAAATTTATCTGATAATAACTTGAAAAAAAAAACTTCATTTTAGAGTCTGGCACATTACAAACCACCGGTAATGTAAATGAATGCTACTTCTAGCTAGACAGACTGATGAAACAGAAATATTTCTTTGCCGAAGTAAGATGACGTACATTTAAGCTAATAATTCAGCGGTAGAATGCTCCCTTGACACACAGGAGTTTTGGGTTCGATTCCTGGACAACACACTCTTAAATAACAGTTACCCATTAGTAAGGCCGGAAAACAGGGCTGATTCGGGATGAAGCTAGCAACACTCTGCTAATGGAATTTCCACAGACAAGACAATCAGTCAGTGGAAACACTGATAACCTGCAAAATTACCAAAATAAATGGTGTTATCTGATTTGGAGTTGTGATGTAAAGTGATGGATAAAAGGCCATTTGACATTTCAGTATAATAACAGTAGAGAATCTGGATAATTACTGCTGACCGATTTGACTAGTTGGAGATCAGTTTTGTTAACTAGCAGTGCTTACTAAACATATCAAGGTGACCTCAACATTAGGGAGACGTTCCGCTTGTTCTGAGCCACGTTCATGAGTAGTATTCACCAATTGACTCAACAGTCATGTATTCCTTTATCATTCCAGAGGAAAATAATACACAGTATTAACTTCTGCTATTTCAAGTACTGTAACATGTGTTAGCCGTGAAACAGAAAACGTTTGGCAGTATTATTTCTTAAGCGTATATATATATACATTGACATTTATCGATAATGTCAGTGTTTTATTTGCTAAATGTTAAGAGTTAGTGGACTGTATTTCAGTACATCAGCAACTGACGTAGATTCGAGTCTCGTTGACAGAGTCAGTTCCTACAAGGTAGCAAATATATCTTACTAATTGATAGAGACAATCACACAAGCCTGGTTAAATATGGCTTACTATTGACTGACTCCACACACTTGACACAGAAACAAGCGCATTAAAATGAAAAGCAGTGTCACATGACTCCAGCATTTGGTCAAAAAGATTCAATCAACATTCATAACATTATCTCTCTTTTGATTTAATTGCTTTCTTTTTTCTCGAATAAGCTTTTTTATAACTGATGGAATACAAGGATAACTTGTATTACGCAGACCAAATCAGGTAGCGTAAATATATTTAAGTGATGCATACAACGCACTATGAGAGTTGGTTATGTTGACTTTATGTAAAATGCAATTTCACATTTCATTCATTTTTAAAGAAATCCACTGTCTACTGACAATCAGTCAATCAATAAATCAGCCGACCAGTCAGTCATTCAACCGAGAAAAGACAATATTTCATTCACAAATATACATGCACTCACATTCATATAGTGGGACATTAGAGAGTTTAAAGAAAGGAGAAAAATAAGTGATTTTTAGACATTCTAATGAATACATTCCATTATTTAGGTGTATGAAAGACGAAAAAATAGATTGGTTGGATCCCTGTGATGCATTTTACAGATAAAACGAATGTTCACTATCGTTCTGTCGACAGTTGGTTAAAAAAAAATAAGCAGCAAATACTCCTGCTGGAATGCTTAACATCTTAAAAAAGTGTTTTTGTCAGTATCTTAGTATGACTGTGGAGACTGAATTTTTCTACCTGCTTATTACTAATAGTTACTTCATTCTAAACAATAATTTTTGTATAAGGAATGAAATTCTCAGCATTTTCCTTCATTTATCTTTCACTGTTATACACATTTAGCTGAGTTAACTACTCTTTCATATTTAAACAACAGTTATTTAAACAAGATTAGATGTCTTTTATTTGTAAAGGAATTCGATGCCTGTAAACTTTCTCAGTGTTGCTCAAGTCGATCAATATCCCAGGGCATATTTCATCACCACGTGACATTTGTTTTCAAAAATTCTCTAATTCATGTTGAATTTCAGAGAAACATACCTTGAAATCTATCAAATATCCTCAAATCCAATCATTGTAAATTAAGTTAGCTTGATTTCAGTTATATATTTATAGATTTCTACAGCTTTAACCAGCTAAGGATTCAGTGATGTCAGTGACTACCACTTACCACTATTCATTGTGCTTTGAATATTTGCAAATTATGATACTTAGCGAGGAATATTCTGTAAAACTGGCTACTAATATGATCGGTCGAATTGGTGAAGTTTATGCAACCTGAAATGTATACGTCTTCAAGTCAGTTTTATGTTAGTTTCGTTAGTAATCACCACTGGTGGGGAATCCGTTAGGCTTCTAGACGTATCATGTATAAACTTTTATCTGTTTCAAACTTATGGTCATGAAGCTCTCATTCAGGCATGTTGGAGTTGTAACCAGTTCATCTGGTTTCAGTAACTGACTATCTTGAATTCATTCACCCCTTGTTGTTACAAACGTAATCACATCAGTTTTCCATGTTTATAACGTAAGAGTGTAGCAAGATATCCAAATAATAGATGACTCCACATTCGGAACAATCATATGTTTAGGAAAGGATTATTATTTTTATTGTATCCTTTAATTCCTACAGGAACATAGGGCTTCAGCCGTGCGTCTCCATTGCGCTCTGTTCTCTGCTAGAGTCTTCACCTGGCTCCATGTCTGCCCACATGTTTTCATCTCCTCTTCACATGACCTCCTCCAAGTCACCCACCCTCGCACTGACGACCAACTCGCCGCTTCCCTTTCGGGTTCCCCTCGAGCAATGGCTTGTCTAGTGATGTCACTTGATGGTTTCCTCAGAGTATGGCCAGCAATCCATCTCCATTTCTTCCTGCTTATTTGTTGCACAATCGGTTCCTGGTTGGTCCGCTCCCAGAGATCCCTGCTGCTGATCTTTTCTGGCCATCTGATCTTGAGTATTGAGCGAAGACAACTGTTAATGAAGGTCTGTAGTTTGTTTGAGATGCTCTTTATGACGCGCAGTGCAAGTCTCTGATCACGATAGTAGCACTGACTGACTTCACATTGGAGTTGAAAATCCGGATCTCATTTTCATTTTCATGCTGAGTGCTGTTGACCTCCACACAGACTTGAGAGTAGTGGAAGCTTGTCTTGCTTTTCCGATTCTTGCTTTGATATCCTCGTCAGTTCCGCCTGTAATTGAAACGATGCTTCCCAGGTAGGTAAAAGAGGTTGTTTCTTTCAGGTTCCTCCCATTTATGCTGATTGTTGTCTGTTGTTGCTGTTGGTGGTGTTGCCCAGGAATTTTCATCACCTCTGTTTTCTCTATGTTCACCTGAAGTCCTATCTTTGATGCTTCTCCTGCTAACTTGTTGCTTTTCGTTTTTTCAGTGTTTTCCAGAATGACCGGCATCTTCTATCATAGTGAGTCTGTCTCTTATTGACAATAAGAATAAAGAGAAAAGGCGCTTCAGTATACTAGACCAGAAAGTAAAGTGTATAAAATACCTCAAGTGTATATACTATCTCCATTATTAACAGCTGAAGATCAAAGCAAAATATTTTCCATTCGATACATAAACAAAACTTTCAAAACCTGGTGTCTTTAGAAAAAAAATTATTAGTTAGAATTTCAAGTAAATACTTTGTTTTTATTCAGAATTAATTAGAAACAAGTAAGTCACTCTGTTGGGAAGTTAATTAGTACATAAAATATAAGTCTGTAAGTTTATACTGATAAACTTTGGCATATTTTGAACTTGGTGTTTATCTATGTAAATTATCTCTAAATCAATGACTGAAATTGACTGATCACTTCCTACATAGAAGTTTAGTGTGTTTATAGATGGTATGATAATGCTACTACTGATTTTATTTTCCTTGGATAAGATGGAAACTGTAGTGCTGACTTTATTTTGGTGTTATAGTTTTATTTAAAAGACTACAAAATCAACAAATCTATAGACAAGATAAATAGATAGAGTTGTTTCGAAGATGCATCAGACTATACGTTATAAACAGTTTCAAATGAGAATGCATATATATATATATATTCTTTGCATTCTGAGTGGATCATATGAATAAAGACTTTGAAGTTTCAGTGGCGGTGATCTAGTTCAAACCCAGCCTAGGTTTGCTATCAGCCAGGTGAAGTTTAGGGGCGCCTAGGCCAGAAATCAAGCCCTCAAGTGACTGGTGACCATTCTACCGTAAAACCACCAACTCACCAAATGCAAGTGCATACACGAACGAATAGCGAGTTGGTGTTAAGATAAAATTTAGGTTATTCAATTTAATTTGTTATTATATATTCATGTAAAGTGTAAAGCGATATCCACAACACAGTCGTGATTATATTTGGGGAGTACTTTGATAACCGGCAGACTGCACAAAATACCTAACTGACTGATCCGTTTGAAATGTTGAAATTTAATCTGAATCCTCTTTCTTTTATATCCATTATGTCAAATAAGCGTATGGAAGTTAGATTAGATGCAACAAAGAGACAGTTGGCCACTGATTCTAATGAGTGTTTCAATTCGAACGCTTTTTGAATGATACAAACAGAACCTCAGATAGAAATGAGTTCACAAGTGTGCATAAAGCTTATTGGACTGTTTCAGAAGCACGGAGAGATGTCACTTTTTAAAGCATTCAGGAGGAACACAGACGTCTATAATCCTCAAAAAATGTATTCTACGAAATTATTCATATCCCTTAACTTTATTCGAGGAAAATATATTTTGATCACAACTGATCTAGTGTATTTAACATGCATATACTTTTGTCTCCCCGTAGAAATACGCAGACAACCAGTTCTAAGTAAACGAACTGTTGATAAGTGACGGGATCGTCTTTCCACCGTTGTCTAATGCTTCCAAGTAGATGTAGAGAATTACGCATTTTGCAACAAATGGATACCACAAATCTAGTTTTTACATATACTGTTTTTTGCAACTCAGAGTCATTTTCTTCTTTTTATCATTTTACTTATACTCTACACTGTCCAAAATTTCTCCAGAAAAAACTGTTTATTCATTTGCATTGTTCACTGTCCTATGAATAAAACAGTTCTTGTTCACATTGATATAAGTATAAAAATTGGGCACTGTGGTAGAATATAACTCCATTATAGATAAGATTTTATTTTGATAACACTGTGTGACTTGTCACGTTAGCGTAAACAAGGACTCGTGAATTTCAGAATCTTCACTAGGATGCTTTTTTGGGTATCTATTAATAAACTCTTCTTGAAGGCATCCAGGACTTTCATCCATGTTCTAAAATATATAACAATCGAACTACGCATAGCACTAACAAGGAATTACTGCTTTATTTTATTTTTTTAAGATTTTTATTCCTTTACGTTCCCATTGGAACACAGGGCTTCAAGCTGGAGGCTTGAAGTTTCAGTAGCAGTGGTGGGGTTGCTAGCCTCATGCCTAAGCTCCCCTCTTTACCAGTCTTATTGATGGCTTAGATAGGTGAGGTAGTGCATCGGCCGGGGATCGAACCACATGCTTGGTTGGGGAGCATTCTACTGCTGTGACACCGATGCACACATACATTCAGATATCATGATCTTATTTAAATTTGTGGAACTTTGAACTAAACTGCACTTATGAGCAATAAGTCGACTTTATAAGTTTTCCTTCTTTTCTATTGCAAAGCATCATTTCATTATCTTCAATTTTCAATGGGTTTTTCATTGTGTATCATTAGTAGATCAAAGAACACAATATATATAGCCAGAAATATCAGGGCTTTTGAAATAGAGAGAGATAATCAATGTCTAAGTATTTCGATTACATTGTTAACAGACAGATTAAAACACAACAGAGAACTAGAATTTCTCAGTAACATATATGAAAATCTATTATTTTTTACCCTATATAAACAAAAGAATAAAGCTAGACAGTATATGATTGGTATTTGATACTTTATTCAATGATTAGTATACAAAACAAAAATTGTTTGCATTACTATATGGTCTGTTTGTTGCTAAAAGTCACTATTGATTGGAATATGCTTCTGAATAAATTATATATCTGCTTTTTCTGAACTTGAATAAATCGATAGAATTCAGTCAGCATCAACAATAAGGACTAGATATTTGACACTGGTTACTCCTCAATGACTAATTATAGTATCTGTTACTGTCCTAAAGGCGGAGTCACTCGTGAACTTGAAAGAAAGAAGTAGGATGTTTATTTGTACAAGATTTCTGCACGGTGTATTAAGTTTTATTTCATTATCTCATGGATAAGTTCAGTTAGCCTTATAAATGGACTAATCATTTTGTATTTAGACAACTTCCTTTAAATTGTCACGTGTAAATCAATATGAATACGTGCGAGTTTCTGTTACAAGCAATAAATAGAAGTTAGATTTCTTAAATTCAAATGGCATGAGATAACAAAAATAATTTTTTTAAAAATTGATTATGCCTTTAACAGTCCTATTTATTTTGCAACGTTTAGAGCTAAGCGGAAGTAATCTGAATCACGAAGATCCTACGAAGAGAATTAAATTAAGCGTATCAAGTTGAACGCGTTTCAGGAGCAAATCTTTGATCCTATAAAAAAAAAAAAAAGCATTGAATGTACAGTTTATAATGACAGATATGACAGATAAAGTTAGTGTTTTATGTGCAAAGTCTAACTTATGATATAACTAGCCACTTATAGTTGGTTACAGGGAGGTTTTATGCACTCCGGCTACTTTGAAAAGAGCTGGTTTTATCAAGCCGTAAATTGCAGCCAAAACTCTTATATTAAAAGTGAATCATTTAAGGGGTATAGATATATTGAAACATCTCTTCTTCTTTAAGGTTAGACCGCGGATTGATATCAGTTAGAGAAGTATTGAAAATCAGCTGCTCGCCAGTGACTGGTTACACGAAGAAGTCGTGACCAGTGAGGTCCATTCAGTCAGGAGTGAGGATGGAGTTCCCACCGATGACACTGGCTAGTGTCAGTCGAGTTAAAATCACGAAATGGTAGAAGTTTAGATATGATAGAGAAGGTTTGTAGCTCAGGTGAATGATTTTGATGTGGTTGTGTTCTCTGAGCTTGATAGTTAATTTGCGAAGCTTTCATCGCTCTACTAGGCGACATCTTCAGCGCATAATTCAATTTGAAGTCTTCTTCAGCTTTCTTGGTGTATTCTTCGCTGTCCATGACTACTGTTGTTCTTCCTTTGTCGGCTAGTAGAATGACGATATCCTTCCTATTTTTCAGCTTTTTGAGGGCCTTTAGTTCTTGAGAGTTGAGTTGTGTATATTGTTTCTTCTGTTTGACCATTGGTACAATTGTTTGGCGTATCCCTTCCTGTGTTTCCTCGTTCAAGTTTGATGATTTGAGTAATGATTCAAGGGCAGCGAAGAAATCAGTTTTCGAAGCATCTCCGATGTTGTAGTTTAATCCTTTTTGTAGTAGTTGTTGTTCCATTTTTGATAGTAGTTGTTTTGATAGGTTGACTACACAGTCTATAGGTGTATTGTCTGGTTGTTTTTTTTAAAATCTTGGCTAGCTTGGTTTTGAGGACTCTTCGTCTTTGTTCTCTGTGTTTTCGACTTGACAATGTAATTGCCTTGATCACCGTTGACAGGTGTTCCTGGTTGAGGGTTTTCTCTAGTTTTTCTTTTCGGACATCTATTATCTGTTGATATTTCTTGATCCGATAATGTGCGTCTGTGATCATTAATTTGACCATTCGTCTTCTACATTGTTCGGCCAATTTCCATCCCATTGGGCAGTTGACTGGTGGTTTTTATCTTACACTGGTCGGTAGGATTTGATGACGAAGGCACTCATGGAGAAAGAATAATTGTTCTCTGGTGGATTCTTGCCTTTTGGTGAAGTCTTCCCACTTTCGAACAGAGAGAAGCATGTCCCGCTCGTAAGATTTAGATATGATACTTCAAAATGAAGTATGCACTGAAGATGTCGCCTAGTAGGGCGATGAAAGCTTCGTAAATTAACTATCAAGCTCAGAGAACACAACCACATCAAAATAGTAGAAGTTAGAATTCATGAACTGGTCGTTGAATCAGGTCCAGTTGGCTGAATGGTATACGAGCTTACCTTGTAACCGGAAGGTCCTCGGTTCGAAACCTGGCAGTGGGTGCGTGGTGCCGATGAGTTTGAAACTAGGACTGAGGAAACAGCTGCCCAGCACTCTCCACGCTTCTTTAACTAACATCAATCCGTTGATTCACCTGAAACAAATAGAATCCCTACAAACTAATTCTTGAAAATCTGTTCTTCTGTTTTTTCTGTAAATGTAAAACTTATTCACAATAGATAATTGGATAATACTGAAATATATAAACTGAAATATGCCAAATCGGATTCAGATTTTAACTATAATAAAAAATAATATCGATGATATGAAATAAAATATAATACATTGAAAGTATTTACCCTACATCACTTGACCTAAATATTTCGAAGGTTAAAAATGAAAAACAAACAAACAGTGTATGTTCATCACTTACGTTAATTCTATCTTTGTTACAAAGTGTAGTCTGTTTTGGATCACTTATTGTATGCGAAATTCCAGATAAATTGAACTTACTTCTTATTCACTATCCTAGTCCTGTTAATTAAAATCTTTTGTTTTACACAGATGAAGGTATAGTATGAATGCATAGTAAATGAACTTTTCAGTTCATTTGATATTATTTTCAGAATTATCAAGCTTAAGAGGTAAAAGCTTTGTAATCAAACATTCAAATAGTCTTTGGATTGTAAAACAAACAGTTCGAATTTATCGTATTACTCTGAAACACTTACTTCGTTTAAAGGCGTTTACATTTTATTTAACGTGGATTTTGTGCGTCGGTGGCACGGCGGTTAGGACGCTCGCCGACTATGCACATGGTTCGGAGTTCGACCCCCGACCGGCTCTCCTCTTTTACTTCGCTAAGCCAGAAATAAAGCTGGTAAAGAGGAAATGTTGGGCATGAGGTAAGCAACCCCATCCTGTAAAAATAAACACCACTGCTACAGAAACTTCAAGCCTCTAGCTTGAAGTCCTATGTTCCACTGGGAACGTGAAGGAATAGAAAATTTTTTAGAAAATACGAATTTCATAAATGACATCACTTGACAGTGGATTACACTTGGAATTATTGTCCATTGTAAGTGAATATTAATCAAAACGAGTCGTTCTAAACCAAAAAGTCGTCTTTCTGTTTCATGCTTGAACTATTTTTATCTCATGAATTATGTCATGATGGGTATTTTTGTGAACAGAAATTTGATGAAATTCACCTGTTTCTTGTTTAAGACAGCTAAAAGGTGATTGCACACGTAGATTCCACAAATCCCGCCATCTACTAAGTTTCGCATAGTGAGATTAGTGAAAGTATGCTGGAGTTGGCCTATAAACGGTTAATCTGTGAAAAAATTAATCACGTTTTTAAAATCACCTGGACTTCAAATCATTTTTTAAACATCTGCAACAAGAAATAGAGTAACACTATCATTTAGTAACATATTTATAATATAGAATTGTCTGGAACACAGACAATCAATGGTTAACAGAAGTATTGTAACTGGTAGTCGCGAAAGAACTCCTTTAGTTTGAATATCGCCACAATCTGATTTCTGGCGTGAATTTTAGTCAACTCCGCCACAATCAGTCAGCTTTAGCTACTGAGAATAGTCTCAGTAAGAACTAATTTTCAGGGTAGATTTCGCGACAGACTGAAAGAGCACTCATTTTGTATTCTGTAACCCTCTAAATGATAGAATTTCCCTACGAAGTTCATCTCTGCTTTATTTGGGTCACATAAACTCAACCAGTGAAAAACAGTTGACTGTTTTTTATTTCCACCCAATATTTCTCCAATCACTATCACTTATATGTGAAAGATGTTACGCGTCTGTAAACATCCCTTTCCTATTACTGTTTAAAAATAAGCCATAAAAGTTCACAAAACAGGATTTAATGAATTCATCAAATTTTAATAGGACTCGTTAGCTGGATACTCTATAAACCTGGTTATGTATGTCCTATGTATGATAGGGAAAGAGATATATGACAAGTACGAACCATTTATGTGGTGCTTCGAATAATTCACACAATCATTGGGCAACTATGGAACATTCTCAGTTTGTTATTAATACAATGAGTCTTGTTGGCACTCCTGGCTTGTGTTTCATATAGATACATCATTATTACTGTTATAATTGTCATTATTGTTGCCATTATCATTCTTTCTACAATTCTTGATACTACCACGTGAACTGAAGTGAAGCAAATTTTAACATTATTTCTTGTCCTTTGATTTAATTGGTGGTAATATCTTCCATATCCCTGCTGTTTGCACTGAGTCATTTCTGTTGCATGTGTTGGGTGTAGATTCGATGAACGAAGATTCGGTAATCAACCTCTCTCTCCCTCTACCTATATTACTTTTTAGAATTTTAACTCATAATGAATTAACCGAAACCTTATTCGCACAACTTTTACTGTAGATTTGTTACACTTCTGCACGACCTTTCTGTACACAGACACAAGCGGTGCTTTTTCTTGTTTTTGTTGCTTTATCATCTCTCTTTCCATCAAATGTGGTATATGTAACAAAGTACGTAAAACAGTCAGGTGACTAAATCTGCTGTTGATGAATCCCCTTATATCCTGTTTTATCAACAAACCTCGCTTACTATTTATCTTCTAGTTTAGAAATCATTGTGATGGCAATGTTCTGAGACTGTATGCATACTATAGTTGCTTGAGTCATTGCAGTCATCAACTGGAGTCCTAAAGTTAACAGTATGATTTTAGTTTCCTCTGTTCAGTATATTGTGTCCGTTTTTGGTGAGATCCACATATATTATGCCTCATTTGAAAAATTTCTTAGGGTCTTTCTTTTATTCATTGGTCTATGTTCAGAAGTCCTGAAGGCGATCAAGATGATAAAAGCTGGAAAAGCAGCAGGACCAGATGGAATCCCAGCAGAAGCATTGAAAATGGACACAGAGACAACAGCGGACTTGATGATGCCACTACTGGAGAAGGTGTGGAAAGAGGGCAAAGTATCCAAGGATTGGAAGAAAGGATACTTATTCAAACTGCCAAAGAAGGGAGACTTAAGTCAATGCAAGAAATGGCGCGGAATTATGCTCCTGTCCATCCCAAGCAAAATACTAAGCCGCATCATCCTGGAGAGAATCAAACATGCCTTGGATGAAAAACTTCGACCGGAACAGGCTGGATTCAGGAGAAACAAGTCATTGATCAGATCGCCACATTACGGATCATCATTGAACAAAGCTTGGAATGGCAGTCACCTCTCTATCTCAACTTCATCGACTTTGAGGAGGCTTTCGACAGCGTCGATCGATAGGTGATTTCGCAACTACTTCGCATCTCATCCAACAGCTGTACGACAATGCTGCATGCCAAGTAATCCACAACAGGAAACTTACGGAATCATTTGAAGTGAGGACAGGAGTAAGACAAGGCTGCCTACTATCGCCAATGATTTTCCTGATTGCAGTAGACTGGATAATGCGACAAACAGCGTGCAATGAGGAAACAGGCATAAAATGGACTCCTACAAAAGACTTGAAGTATCTGGACTTCACCGACGATATATGTCTGATTTCCCACAAACTGGAAGATATGCAAGTGAAAAGCAACAAGTTGGCAGAAGAAGCATCAAAGATAGGACTTCAGGTGAACATAGAGAAAACAGAGGCGATGAAAATTCCTGGACAAGAACAACAACAACAGACAACGATCAGCATAAATGGGAGGAACCTGAAAGAAACAACCTCCTTCACTTACCTATTTACTTATCGTTTCAACTATAGGCGGAACTGACGAGGATATCAAAGCGAGGAACATCGGGAAAGCAAGGCAAGCTTTCATTACTCTCAAGTCTGTGTGGAGGTCAACAGCACTCAGCATGAAAATGAAAATAAGATCCGGATTTTCAACTCCAATGTGAAGTCAGTGCTACTCACTATACGGATCAGAGACTTGGCCAGCGCGTCATAAAGAGCATCTCAAACAAACTACAGACCTTCATTAACAGTTGTCTTCTCTCAATACTCAAGATCAGATGGCCGGCCAGAAAAGATCAGCAACAGGGATCTCTGGGAGCGAACCAACACAGCAGGAACAGATTGTGAAACAAATAGGCAGGAAGAAATGGAGATGGATTGGCTGGCCATACTCTGAGGAAACCATCAAGTGACATCACTAGACAAGCCATTGCTCGAGGGGAACCCGAAAGGGAAGCGGCAAGTTGGTCGTCAGTGCGAGGGTGGGTGACTTGGAGGAGGTCATGTGAAGAGGAGATGAAAACATGTGGGCAGACATGGAGCCAGGTGAAGACTCTAGCAGAGAACAGAGCGCAATGGAGACGCACGGCTGAAGCCCTATGTTCCTGTAGGAATTAAAGGAAATAATAATTATAATATCAAGAACAACTGTGATCAAACGCTATAAATCAAACATGCAACACGTTAAAATGAAAATAATTTACTGTAATTTAGCGTTTTGCATCGTTTCAAATTAAAGTTAAACGACGGTTCTGTGAAATACATAACTAGGAATTTCTAGTTTTCGTAATGAGTCCTGTGGAGGAAAGACTGATACCATCAAATGTCACATCTTATACTGGTCATCATTTATAAAAATGGTATGCTTTCTTCTTCTACATATTGTCTGCTGCCTAATTTTTGCATCTTTTCAATTTCTAATTTTGTTTCTTCCTGTCACCTCAGCTTTCACTGGTTTATTGTTCACCTTGATGACTTTTCTAGACGACTTCACAGCACACGCACTTCTTACAATCACATCACATACATACTCATTTTCAAACTACAATACACCTGAACACTCTGAAGAAAGCTTTTATTTCAAAACCCTTGGAGACCATAGAGCTCTAAGTAGTTATTTGAAAACATATTTCGAAAATCTCAAGTCGTATGTCCGCTTGACACCATAGGGAGGCAAAATGAGAACAAATCTGTGTCTGTTTTTTGTCCGGAACTTAAATGATCTGTATTCTTTCAATTTATTTTACAGTAGTCGGTACACATTACTGAAAGTAACAACTGTTCATTTGTGCATGCATCCTATGATTCCCTATCTGATGACAGTTTGCAATGAAAATAATTTTCACATAAATCAACTTTTTATGAACCAGTCAAGTGAACTATACTTTCAAAGCTAAATATGACCATGAAGCATGTGAAAATCTAAAACGTAGTCTACAAATGTCATGGATGGATCAATGCTACTCATATTTTAACATTAAGGTCAGCGTAGGTGACATAAAATAAGCTATATCTAATTATTGATTGATTACAAATAACTTGACTGGTAATTCTTTTGTATATATTCAAACATGTTAGTGAATAGGTCGTAATCTTCGCATAATATGTATTCCTAAATTAGACTGAATACTAGCAAAAATTCAGCTATTACGCTTCAAAATATTTTTTTCGTTTTCATACGTTCTATTCCTGTTTTTCGCAGAGAATCAATTCCAAATGCTGGCTACTATTGTTCTAATCACCACTAAAAATTAGACGAATTCAACTGGACATAATATTACACAGTAACGATTAGTTCGACTAGTATGCTTAGTGTCCTCAGAAAGTCGAGAAAAATTGATTAAAAACTATTGATCAGACAGTTCGAGACTTTTCACACCGCAGATCTTATCTTCCAGATTCTTACAATCGCCACTAACTTTCGTTTGATAATTGTTTCATTACTATTGTGTTTATATCAGATTATTTCATATGCTTTTCCGAAGAGTGATAGCTTGAAAAAATTTATTTCTATTTCACAGGTTCACATAAGCTGGTGATTACAATGACTAAAAAGGAATGTTGGAATGAAAACAGAGAAAGTGTTATCAATTATGTCATCCAAAGGCTAAACATCATGATTTCTAGATCAAGTCATCATCAGTTCACTTGCCTTTCAAAGTGAAAACCAAGGAAGTGGGGAGAAGACAGAAAACAGAAAATATAGTAAACACTGTTAGCTTATAAGGTCACATGGTAGCTCAGGAAATTTATAGTTCATAGCTCAGTGAGCTGGAATCACTAATATAGATGGTCATGAAATCAATGTGACTAAAATCAAATTCACTTACTGAGGGAGTGAGAGATTGATCACCACACTCCCTTTCTGTATGCATAAGTTTGATTGAAGACCTTTGTTTACAATCGCTTTGGTAAATCTTAGAGAAATGAGTTGAACACTTAATGTTTATAACTACTTGAAGACCTCAAAAGAATGCATTATATTGGTGTCTAGTAATTGCACTCTATGCTTGTCTGCTTCCTTGTAGGCATAAACTGCCTGGAATATACTCAAAACATCTTATACAGGCCCATTTTTCTTTCATTCCTATGCCACCTCGAATGCATATAAATGTGTTGATACATTTGGAAGTGTCATCAACAGGGTATTTATCGGGTTTATTTTGGCTTATTGAACATATGTAGCTGTATCCTGATAAAAGCTTAGCTGCAGAGATGTATCTTTTTGTTGCTTCTTTTATTCTTTTATCAATTCTATCGGATACTGAATCTCCGTTGAATGGAAGACAACTGAAGACTTTCTTCTTTTCCACATTTGTGTTTTACGTCTTCTTGACTTCTCCTTTACCATATTTAGGGATGAATCCACTGGGATATCCATTACCATTTGAAAATTTTCTCAACAATGCCTAATTATTCTTCCAGCTTGCTGAGTGACCTCAGCCCCATGACTCTGTCATACAGTGTCCTCATTGATCCATGCTTATAACTGACAGAACAGAGGTTTTTAATGAAGGTATTGTTTAAAGGAAAATCAGTTTTCTAAGATTTGCCAAAGCGATTGTAATCAAAGGTATTCAATCAAACTTATGCATGACCATCCTTATTAGTGATTCCAGCTCACTGAGCTAATTTCAATTTTATGAACTATAAATTTCTTGAGCTACCATGTGACCTTATAAGCTAACAGTGTTTACTATATTTTCTGTTTTCTGTCTTCTCCCCACTTCCTCGGTTTTCACTTTGAAATGCATGTGAACTGATGATGACTTGATCTAGAAATCATGATGCTTAGCCTTTGGATGACATAATCGATAACACTTTCTCTGTTATCATTCCAACATTGATGTATGTGTTTTCATTCATTTATAACTACTTTAATTTCAGGTAGTCTGGAGTCAATGAGTACCTATAGAATAAAATGACGCCATTTTATACTAAAAATTTGGTCTTTCTTGTTGCATCGAATTCCATCAATGGCACCACGTGTATGAAGAAGTGTTGCTTTTATTCATCCAAAAGTTACTTGGTATGGTGATCATTTTGTTAGAGTTCACTTAGGGTCTTAGACTACGAAGAACATAAAATACACTGGATATCCACTTCTCTATGATTATACGTTAAATTTCTCATGCAGGCAGGCACCTAATATCGTCAATCCACTGCTGAACTACTTCATTATCCATCATGTCTGAAAGATGGTGAACCACTTTTATTCCTACGTAAAAGTCTCCTTTTATAAAAATTTCTATAGTCACTACAAAGTGGATATTGAATTTACACTTGACATGAAGCTAAAACCATCCATTAACTATTGTTTTTCGTCGATTAGGTCGTATAACCAATGGAATTTATGTGTATCTTCTCTTTGTATATAATATAAATAGCTGTGACTAATATTTCTTGAAAATAAGTTGATGAGTCATTTGTTAGGCTTTATTCATTAATAAAATTTTGACATTTCAATTTACATTATTACTAAAACAAAACAACAGTTTATTCGATCTTTGTTTTTCCATTCACGTCTCTCATTTAACCTACGCATGGAACATAAATGACTCATTTTTTCTGCATCAAATTTCCATTACAAGTGTTATAACGAACGAAAAGAAGAAATGATGTTTGTTTCTAAGTGGAACAGGCAGTGAAGATATATATACAGTCTGTCCTGATCACTCCCAATAACTGATAGTATTAGGTATGTTACTATGTTATTCAAATACATGGAAATAAATAAGTCCATATTTTAGTTTACCAGTAAACCTCTGCTTGAATCAACTAGTAACATGCTGGATACCGTTAGAACTCCAAATTACTCATGTTTGACAGTGTCCAACACGTTACTAAGTTATTTAAACACAACGTAATTCATATATTACTTTATACGTTTAAATGACTTTGCAATATACCAGATGCCATATACCACTGGTCATTTATTAATTAATAATTTTACTTTTATGATCCACATGACAGCCTGGTTTCTGCTGAACATAGTTCGCACTGAGGCTGGTAATCTAAATTATGTGGTAAGTGCGCAGCTACTGGTAAGTTTACTGTGTTTGACACCTAATGCGTAAATATAATAGAAGCAGGACCACTGTCGACAGATTTGACGCGTTTAAACAAATTTATTCGGGAAAACAGTTTATGAAGTAATTAAAAGTAAAAGCAATTAAAATCTAGAAACTAGTAATGCTTTGAGATGAAAAAAGAACATCTGAACTATTACTAAGTAAACACAACATGTGTGAGAGAACAAGATCGACTCAGCTGCTAACTTCGTAAACCATTGGATTCAAAAGAACACAAAATCATTACATCATGTGTAGACTATAATGTTTTCCAGTTGTACTATTACTATTACGAATGATGGTGTTTGGACATGTTGACTGCTATAATTTACTGTAGTTTGGTTAACAGTTTTATCAGGTTCTATGTATACTTATTGATAATGGTACAACTGCACAGGTGCCGATATGCAAACACTATTCATTACAATCCTCAGGGTGGTTTTTATAATTCCTGAGCCACAGTCACACGTAACACTCATCAGAATGCTAAAATTCGGTAGGGCCATTTATTAAACCTAAACTGTTCAAATTAAACACTGAAGGCTGTTGCCTCACGATTTTCTTGTAATTCAAAAATAGATTCCTTCATGCAAAATGCCATAAATACATCAAAAGGCTAGTATTCTGCAACTGAAGATGTACTGATTTCAGAAAAAGAGCTAAGGTTGAGTAATGAAGTCAAGTAAAATGTTTTTGAACACCTGACATTTTCTAACGCTAAGTAATACTAATAGATGAAAAAATTACTGATAATTGCATATTCATATTACTAAAGTAATCAGTGACATATGGTTAATGAACTCTGTGTATTGATTTAAGAGATTTTGAGTGATAATATCAGTAAGAAGTGGATATTATAACTCTTCTCAGAGTTCTTTTGTTCACCCTTTTGTCTTTTGATAGTGCATCTGTTCATTCTCTGTTAGCTAAATGAACAAAGTTGCCTTTATTTTTATTGTGTGCTTAACTTAAAAGAGAAAATTGCCTTATTTATTCAGTGATGTAATGCAGATTTCTACTTTGATACTGGTTTTACTTTCCAAGAATTGGTTTGTAGGGATTCTATTTGTTTCAGGTGAAACCACGGTTGATGTCAGTCAAAGAAGAGTTGAAAACCAGGGAGTACTGGACAGCTGTTTCGTCCGTCCTAGTTTGGGACTCATAGGTAGTATGCACCCACTGTGTTTCAAAATGAGGACCTTACAGCTACAAGGTAAGCTCGTATGCCATTCAGTCAATGGGACCCGATTCAATGGTCAGCTCATGAATTCTAACTTCTACCAATTCGTGGTTTTTACGTTTAGAGTAACTTATTTCTCAAATTCTTCCTTCTGGCTAGTAACCTGAAGAAGTAATCTTTAAGATTATATGCAGTGAACACGTATTTTGATAAATAGTAAAGCATTAACGCGATGTTCAAATTCTAACTGTAAAAATTACTGAATTCTGCCTGCTGATTAAGAGTTTTTGTCAGAGTAAAATACAGACACCATTTATTCCCACATTTTATGTATACTTCATGCACCACGGTTAGTGATGAAAGTCACCTTTGCATTGATTTGGTTTCTGAAACTACTGTTGTTATTGTCACAAGGCGAACATTAAAATAATTATCGTTGCTTTGTGGAACTAGGCTGTGATCTATTTTTCAAGCCGCATTATTGAACCGAGTCAGTAAACAGCTAGACAATCGGCATTAGATTCAACAGAATTACTTAATTTCACAGCAGACTTCATCATCAACGGACATCAGTTAGAGAATCACTGAAAAGCAAGGAGAGATATGTAGCTGTTATATCCTGGTTTGGGATTCTACAGGATTGTGCACCCACCATCCCACTGGGAAGAGAACCAAGCACCTTCAGGTTACGAGGAGATCCCGCTGACCGTTCAGCCACCAAATTAGAATCCATTGACCCGTGAATTGTAGCTTATGTAAACTGGTATTGTAGCGCACCGCCAAACAATGTCACCTGTAAATATCAGTCATCACAGCCGACTTGGTGGACTTTAACGGTCACAATTTCTCATTAGACTCCCAGTTAATCAGAGGGGTGCGTCAATGAAGAATTCCTAACTGGAACGAAACAGCTATCCAGTGTTCTTTGGTCTTCAGTGATCCTCTAACTGATATCAGTTTGTGATAAAACCTAACTTAAAACCAATCGAATTCCTACAAGCCAATACTTGGAAATTTATTTATTTGTTATAACTGAAGGCGACAAAAGTTATGCTGATATGATGAACCATAAATAACACAGTTCTGTCGAATACATTTAATCTGAATCGTAGAAATAGATGTCTTCGACCGGTAATGATCACTATGTTTTCACTTCCCATTGTGCACTTTGATATTTGCGTGTGTTCGTGAATAGTAGGATGATAAATTATTCTTCGGTGATTGAAATTTTATTCACATTTCTGTGAAGTCATTAAAACAACTGAATCTCTACACTTATTGATGGGAAGTATACAATTAGCAAATAATTTTTAAAATTTTTCAGGATGTTTTCCTTACACAAGTTCACTCTTAGTCTGCTCTAATTCAATCGATATGAATATTCTACTGAGAACAATAATTATTTCAATTTTTTGTCCCTGCTAGTCTAGACAAAATATCCAGTAACAAGATTAAGATAGGCAAACTATTTTAGTATAAATTCTTAGCTGACGTTATCATTTCCACAGGTTGTATTTATGAGTTGATAAAAAAGGTTAAGCAATTGAAACTGCCACGTAATCTAACTAGTAATTCAGATGTTTCGTTTTTAGTCATATTGATAAGCAGTTTGAAGAACGGAAGTGTAATGTTACGATTAGTTTATACAATATGTGGCATATAGGCATAAAGTTTATCTATCACACTTAGCACTTTCTGAAAAAAAATCACCCACTTGACGAATAAAAAGAAAACTGGCTAAATAAGTTCATTGTTACAAGTTGTATGTATCATAAAGTAGCCCAGAAAATGACTGTGTAGAAAAAAATATGGAAAGAACTACTGAAATACAAACTAAAACAATGCGTAAATAAGTGGATTGTATATTTGCCTTTCAAAAATGGAATAAAGAATGAATACACTTAAATTCAGGCAACGGTACCAACCTTATACGTGTTAAAATTAGCATAATAGTTGTTGCCTTCATAGAATGTTTTATTTTATGGACTAATCATCCAGCAATCAGCTTAAATGTATCATTGCTCAAACATTTCAAAAGATACAATTTCGTATCTTCACCAATCACTTCTCATAAATTAGCTATAGAATTATGAGTAGAAATGTATGCTGACACAGTTTTATCAATACTTTAAAGGGAATACATATAGAAAGTTTTTTCTATTAATAAAGAGTCGTCTTAACACTAACAGATATACTTCTCATTGATTCACATTTGTTGGTAATGCATCAACATAATAAAAAAATCCTTCTTCCACTTTTTTTGCAGCTCTTAGGGAAGTCTGTGTATGCTGTGCAGTGTAATGACCTTCTTAGATATGGAATTATGATTTCGTCTTGAATGCTAGTAACGGTTTCGGGATTCACGAGTCCTGATGACAGCATGGAATATAATCACTTCAGTTGTTATAATCTGCAGATTTTCATCACTGTTTCATCTCTGAACTATTTATTATTCAGTCCAAGTTTTTATTAATACTTTATTGTTGATTTATCTATAAATTAAACTTACATTCTTATTTCTTGAGAACAAACCATTTTTGAGCCTCGCTTTAATGAATATTTTTGACTATTAGAACATCAAGATTGAATCATCTTGATAAGTTTGAGTTATTTGGGCAAGAAAAGAAAACTATTTAAGAGGTCAGCCTAACAAAATTGTACGACAGTACTTTGATTCCAATCATTCTAGCCTACGATTATCTTTATCTTTGACCAAATGTTTCATCGAAAAATATTTGATTCATATTTCTTAAATTTATGGAGACTCTGTGACAGTTGACTTTATAGGGAAGAGTCATCCTTTATCAAAATGCATGAGTCAGACCATTTATTGCCTTAAAATATTCAATCAGATTTTCTACACAACTTATTTTCTAGATTGTACTAGAAGCGAAACAAGAAGTTCAATGAAGACATCTTTTCGTTGATATCATTCTCAATAGCCGTACAATCGCAATTATACCTAAGTTAGCAAAGCTGCAATTATTTCAAAATCAGACATAGTGACGTAGGTGAAATTTAAAGGATATAACAATTTTCAAATTGACATGAAGATTTACAAGTGTGATAAGATATGAATGTTAATCACAAAGGGCACAGAAACCAGAGTTTGAACTAGCTTCTTCTTAACACAGCTCCAAATTCTTCATGAATATGGCGAGAACTTCTGCAGTACAAAGAAACTGTAAGGATATTGTCTTTGGTAGGTTTCTGTTTGCATTGTAAATGACTTTGAATGATGAGTCAGTTGAGATGTTATGACAGGTGGTGACAAGGTGTTCGCTTATAGCGCTTCTATCGGATTCAGTGCTGCGTCATTGCAATCATCGTAGGCAGTGTTGTTTAACACGCTTAGAAGGAACTCCAACAGAATGACCTATACACCAAGTTCAACAAGAGCATGTAACTGATGCATTCACAATGCAGTGGCCATATGCTAAAATCTGTCCTTCAAGTTGCTTAGAAGTAGCGAAACGTTAGAAAATATTACTGTTAACTTCCCTACAGAGACGGTTTTCGTTGGCGAGATTATGATTCTCTTCTTTAGGATATCTGCCTTTAATCTTCCCCTAAAGTCATGATTCACGTAGAGGTCTTTCTTTGGCACTGAACTGAATTCTTCTATTTGTCGCTTTGATTTGATGTTCCTCGCAAACTACACTGAGTGTAAGGACACTGGGCTAAATTGTGCAAGTAAGTTTTTGAATATGTATCTTTGACGTTTTGCCTTATATTATGTCCAGCCTTTCTATGTACACAGAGCAACTTGGAATTCACCGTTGATCATTCGGTTATTGGTTGATGAAAGACGTATATGCATACTATTCACATCTGTTTTACATTTTATTGCGTGAATATAGGATATAACTGAAGTTGTTAACCATACATTTGTGAACACCTCTATAAGATTAGTTAAATGCATAGGTCGCGATCAGTTTTGATGTTGAATGTCTACCAAACATGAAGTGAACACCGTTTACAATTTACACCAAAATAAATGCAGGTGGTGTAGTCGTTCTATACAAATTCGCTGAGAAAATACAGTATCCTTAATATTTAAATGAAAAATTAGTCATGTTTGATATGTAGTTCATCCTATGCATCAGCACGCATTTGTCTTGAATTCTGTTTCATTTTGCAGGAGCGAAGAGATCAGATTTATGTACTTATTTGGGAAGTTTCTTTACACATAAAGGAGTGGGTGCTGACAAAATTTGAGAGTTGATACAATAGGCCGGTTTGGGATTTACTAACTTGCCTCATCTCTGCCTCTCGTGTGTATCCAGATATTCTGTAAAGCAGTTCACTCCATCCTAATTTACTGCTACGAGCCAGCTTTCTTGGTTGACAGATATGAAAATAATAGGTTGATCCATGAGGTTGTGGAACTACATTGATTGATATTTGCGAGAAAATGTGCCACACATTGCATTCCACCACAAGTAGTGTTAACTAAAATAGTACAACATTGAAAAACAGCTTTCAGATTGCAGAAATCCAGTCAACTGTTGGTGACATGCGTCAACATTACTAACATCATCTGGATTATGAAAATCCTAATTAATCTTCATCGAATTATTCTCTCAACCATATATCTTCGTCCATTGTAGTCTGACAACATTTCTTTACTCTACTTGCTTATTTGCTTATCGGAAATGTGACAGTTCGAAATGATTTGCTTCTGTGCATTGATATATCAGTCAGTAAGTGACGTAGACAGATGGAAGTGTAATAAACACTGTGTTTTTTTTCTCGTTTAATTTATGTAAGCCAGATTATATAAAAAAAATAAAGTCATTAGTACTCATGCATATTATTGTTCATGTTAAATTTTGACGTCATGTTAAACAAACACATTCTGCTTAAGTGTAGAAGTTAAATATGCTAAGTTTATTTAAAAACACTCATGTGTGATTGTATGAATTTCGGGATTATATATGCACAGTGATTTTTTTGTTATATATATATATATAAAAAGGGCTTTGTTTTTGAAGGGAAAAATAATGATGAAGTTCAATGAAAATAAGATATTGTTTAGAATATCTTTACATGATTTTGACAGCTGTACAATAACAAGACAAACGAAGAATAATGAGATGTTTTCAATAAGCAAACTGAGATATTTTGTACATTACGTAATGTTACATCGATTAGCTGTCAGTATTAAGGTACTATCTAGCATTCATATAGCCTCATATGTAACCAGAAAGAACAATAGTGGAATTTCAGTCAGCATCGGATATCTGAAGTCAAAATAGAGCAATATTAGATTTGTAAAGTGATTTATTAGTTCTGTAGTGTGATAGTCTCAAATAACACTTCTCACAACGCAGAGAAAAGCACAGATGAATGTCAGGTTACATGATGAGTAGAACTGAGTAGCTGTAAAGAGAAAAGACCTGTATCTGCATTCAGGTTAACAGATGCTGTCCGTCTCCGTGCATGGATGACTGAAATTTAGCTTGTAAATTTTATGACGTTTGTCTTAGAAAACAACTTAAGCAAATATTGTAAGTGGGTGAACATAGACGGTGCGTATTGTAAGTCGAAAACTAGATAATATCTAATAAAATAATGAAAAAGTAACAACTCTTTCATTTTCATAGATCATATGTAGCAGGAAAATGCAGCACGAGCGCTTCTTTCTATTCGGGACTCATCAATGGGATGTACCTACAACCGACAGAGTGATGGTGTCACCAGTCAAATGCAAACATACACCCCATCATTTCAAATTCTGAAAACTTATCTACTAGACAACTGAGTAAAGAAGGATACTTCTTCTCTAATATGCCTCAGCTACCATTTGTTTGGGATTTGAATCTGCCGATGAAGAAAACGAAATGGGATGGAACTCATGACCTTGATAGCGATTGTGGTTTTTTATTTTTTTTTCCTTCACGTTCCCCAGTGGAACATAGGGCTTCAAGCTAGTGGCTTGAAGTTTCTGTAGCAGTGCTTAATTTAACAGGATGGGGTTGCTAGCCTCATGCCCAACCTTTCCTCTTTACCAGCATTATTTCTGGCTTAGCGAGGTAAGGGAGTGCGTCGGCTGGGGATCGAACCCCGGACCATATGCATGGTCGGCGAGCGTCCTAACCACTATGCCACCGACGCACGCAATTGTGGTTGCTCCTCGTGAAATTAAATTATGTAAAAATCAGAAAAGGAAGTAGACACGAAAAACCCTTCACACTCTATTTGGACAAACGTCTGCCTGCACACATATACCCGAAAATGCATATGATGTAACTTACTGTGGTCTGTGTAATCCGCTACCAATCAAAACACATAATCTAATTACCTTATCCTGTTGATTTATTGGCTTGCCTTATCTGTATGCTACTTTATTGCTTTTATTATCACAGTTATTAATCTGAAGGGATTGACTTATAAAGTGTTCATGAGCCATTCAAATAAAATAAATTTTGTGTGAAGTAGAATTTTGATACATTTGTTCTAATGTATTTACAAAGCCTACCAATGTCTCTTACGCCTAAGTCATTCGAAAGTGAGTTATATTTATTTGATAGCCAAAAAGCGTTAGTTAACATCTTAACTGAGAACTAATGCAAAAATTTGATTACAGATATTTTTATGTAACTATTTTTGTATATCTATATTTGATCCATTCAGACAGGACTCTAGATATGTAATGTACATTGTAACTAAGACTGAGGGAACAAGATATGGGGATTCAACTGCATCTATCTGTTGCACTCGGTTCTCTGAAGTCATGTTTAACTGGTTTCAAGACTACCCCCAAGCCTCATTTCCAGTTCAAATGGTAGCCATCGGATGCCAAAACGTTACTTTCCATTTGGTTTCCACTTCACAGACTTGAGTGTGGTATCATTTGAAGGCTTCCACAACGTATATACGGTCCATCTTCATTTCCTTTTGCAAATTTGCTGTGCAACAGATTCTTGGCTGTTTCACAGTCTGCCAGAGTTCCTTGTTGCTTATCTTTTATGGCTGGCCATTTGGTCTTCAGTATCGAGCGAAGACAGGTGCTGGTGAAAGTCCGTATTCAGCTCTTGGAAATGCTTTTGGTAGCACACAAGTCAAGTCTCTGAACCGAACGCAAACACTGATTGAACATAAGCTTTAACCACTTGAAGTTCTATGGATGTCTACACTAATTTCAAAGTAATGAAAACCCCTCTTGATTACTGTTAGATTTGATGTCCTCATCTGTGACGCCTGCCAGTAATTAAGACAATCTTGCACAGGTCAGGCGAGTGAAAGAGACGAATTCCTTTGGACTTCTCTCATTGGTGGTGATCAGTGCTGGTTGTTATTGGTTAGGTATTTTCATCGCCGCAGTTTTCTCTATGTCCACCTGGTGTCCTATTTTCTCTGCTTCTTCTACTAACTTTCTCCTGTTTTCGGCTGTAAATCTTCGAACTTGTACAACATTTGACATAAACCATGCGCGAAATCCAGATATTCCAGGGTCATTTTGCTTGTCCATAGTGTACCTGTCTTCTCAATCAGTCCCCACGGTCTGCCACACGATCCAATCCATCACAATCAATGAGGCTTTCAGTGATGACAAACAGTCTTGTCTTAATTCTGCTTTCATTTTCAACGCTTCTCTGAGCTTTCCAATGGGAATCACTTGGTATGTGGCATCATGAAATAATGTTGAATGAGGTTTGTATAAGTTTGTGGCACTCCGTAGTGTTGAAGTACTTGCTCAATTCCTTCAAGTGTGACGCTATTAAATGGCTTGTCTAAGTCAATATATTTGAGGTGAAGAGTTGGTTGTCGTTTTGTACTCCGTTCGATGACAATGCATAAAGTTGCGATTCCGTCTGTGCCTGACTTGTTTATACTGAATCCAGCTCTTCGCAACTTGATTCATAGCATCATTTGGGCTTTTCTTCACACCGTTTTATCGTCTGATCCGCCATCCTTCTCGCCTCTATCAGCGTCCAGCTGTCCTCAGAGAGCCATTCATAGTTTGCACCTTCTTCCCTTCTGAGAAAGCTACACAGTTTTGACTTTCAGGGAGTCCCAGTGTTCCTTCATATGAGTGTAATTGGTGATGCTACATAGTGTCTCCCACTTTACTCTGATGGCTTCAGTAAATGTGTCATTTGTAGTTTCGTCCTTCCGTCTCTCGGTGTTGAACTTCAAATGCGGTCTATCACCAGATTCTTTGAAGGCTTGCAACTTGATCTTGAAAGCTCTCTGCACTAGATAATGGTCTGAGCCTGAATCTGTTCTCCTTCTCTATTCTGTATCCTGTAGTCTGCATCTCCGCTTTCTTCAGGCCACGACAAAGTTTGTCTGTTTTTCAGTTTGTCTACCTGGCGAAACTCATACTGTCGTGTACATGTCTTTGAGCTTGTACACGCTAACTCCAGTCACCGAATCACTGAGTACACAGAAGTCTAAGAAGAGTTCTCCATTCCCATTCATTTCACAAAAGGCCTCTCGACCTTTGATGAATCTTCTTCCTGTATTACCTATTCACAGTTTGGTTAGCATTCATATCATCCAATAGGATTTAATGTTGTCATTTGGGATGTTATCAATTACTGTTTTCAGTCGTCTATAGAAATCTTCCTTCTTCTCTCCTTCCAAGTTGTTTGGGCGCGTAGCACCGGATAGCTGTAGCTTTTCTTCCTTCTGAGTTGAATCTTGCTGGCATTATTCTGGAGGAGATTGGTTTCACTGCATATGGGCTGTCGATGGCGTTTGCCGTATCATGATAGACACGTCCTCAGTGTGCTCGTGGTTGTTGTCTGGGTGACTAGAGTAGATTACAGACTCTCCAGAAAAAAGTAAAGTGAATGAGCAAGTGTAATGTTGCAGTTAAGACAGACGTAGTGTTTGACTGTTGTAGTGGCAAGATAAGAAACAGTCAGGGTTACCCGAACGGTACGACCCCGAATACCCTTCAGGAAAACACTTACTTTTCGTGAGTTATTTTGTAGAGATTTGGTTGGTTTCAAGTTTGATCACTGATCCATGTTACTTAGAGAGCCATTGAAAATCAGTGATTACTGGACAGGTGTTTCGTCCTCGTTTGGGGCTCTTCATCTGCACGCACTCACGGTCCCACTACGGATCAAACGCAGGACTTTCAGATTACGGGGCCAATCTCGTTGGCTATTCAGCCACTTGGGCTGCAATCTAGTCGCCCCTGTCTAAGCGTGACTACCAGCCAGTGCCATAAGTATTTGTCCTCACACCTGACGCTGTGAACCTCGATGGTCACAACTTCCCACTAGAACTCCCTGCAACTTCTTTCTGTAGCCAGTCATTATTAAGCAAAAGATTAATTTTCGAGAATTAGTTGGAATGAATTCGATTTGTTTCAAAACACTTACTGAATTGCAATCTAGAGGAGTAAGGAGATTTATAAAACACTACTCTCCATTACTCTTACTAAAATCCAGTATGCCTGATAAGAATAATTAAACAGATTTTAAAATTCGCTAGCCGGAGTATGTTTTCATTTATTCATATAAATCGCCTAAATTTGGACAGAAATTATCCTTTTTCATAATAAAATGCTGCAGTTGTATAGTTCATGAGAGTATCCTGGAGATGGAAACATGCTATCTGACTGTATATTTTTTGTTGTAGACTCTATGAACGGTGTATATGAAAATGAAATGTTGGGATTTCAGTAAACACAAGATGGTAGCCATTGTCTGATAAATGCCTAGGAAGGTTGAAATGCATCATAAATACTTTACTTTACAGGATATTCGCTTAATATATCTATTGGATGAAAATATAACCAGGAGATGATTTTTTTTATATCTAGAAATAGGACATGACTTTTTTCAGACAATTTTCAGTAAAGTCAGTTAATTGATGAGAAATTAAACCACTATTTTAAAATATTATGAGACTGGCATGCTCATAGGGTAAAGAGTAACAAAAATTTGATTCCTGCCCCATTTCAGATACATGGGGCGTGATCATTTTATACATACCCATGATAAAAGCTGTATTCTCTCTTCTCCTAGAGTTTACTTTCCAAACATATTCATCCACTGACGAAATGTTTATTGAAAATCAAAACATTTAATTCAGTGAATTCAACGAATTTATTATCTAGATGTACAATCGTATTTATATGATTTTTTAAAAGTAATAGTGCGAATCGCGACAGAATATTTGTGATTATAATCGTAGTTAAACATCAAGCGACAAAAAAAGTCGGTTATGTAATTTACACAGTATTTCACGGAATGTATAAATCTTAGAAGGGGGTGTAGAATTAATAAGATTAGTGTACAATTTAAAACATTACGCAACAAGCTGAGAATTATGATCACAAAACTTTGCAAGAAATTACATTGAATTAAATAAATTAAATAAAAAAGGGGTTAAATGAGATTATACCTGAAATTGTTTAGGGTGAAAATAATAACAGCCGAAATAAAAACGGATGAATACACAAACTGAATAGACAAAACAAAAAATTGTACGGACAGAGTATGAATGCGGATTATAATAGCTAAGCATAGGCAAATTAGGACCATGAAAGTAGGAGTGGTTGCACAAAGTTGGATTGCTGACTTCAAATGACCGTTTTCTAAGCTAGCCATGAAGGAAACTGCAAGAAGGGGACTCAGAGGGAATCCTATGACAACACCGTCCTTTTGTCATAAAAATGTTTCAAAGAATTTAAAGTGTACATTTAACGTGCATTTCAATAATATTTCTTTCTGATTTATATCTGGTATCCTTATATTCAGCCGGTTGCCATAAATATACTTGCATATAAGACATTTTGTTAACCCTAAACGAAATGAACCATCGTTTTTAATAATAAAGATGAAAACCAGGGAGTATGGGACAACGATTTTGTCCTATTTCGAGAATCTCCTGTTGTACCCACTCATGGTCCCATCTTGGATGGAAACCATAACCTTCAGCTTACGAAGTGATCTTGTTGACCACTCAGCAACTCTGAGATGGAATTCACTAGCCCATGAACTCTTGAAACCAATCAAATCCTTACAAACCAACCCTCGAAAATAAGGATGCAATAAAACCAACGAATTAAATGACAGTCGATTCAGTATAGTTTTGGACACATCAAACTTCTAGGCAGGTAATAAGCAATCCTACAGACTACTCATAAAGTCATTACTTATTTCAATAAAAACAACTTTCTATCTATGATTATGCGATTTTTCTTCTGTCTCACACGAATATAAAAGTCCTGATTCAGTAACTGGATGATATGAGTCATAAAGCACTATTGAGATTCCTCTCTTAAAATGATTACAAATGAGATTTCAATATTTTTTGTATAAGGTTTACACCTAAGGAAATTTTATCAGTTCACTAATTCTTCCATATATATATATTCACAACACTAGAGCATAATGGACACTGGAGGAGATTAAACGATCCAGTAATATAACATATTTGCTCAAAGAACTTGTTTCACTTTGAGTATAAAATTCACCTTGTTTTTCCTTTTTAACCATCACTTTTTAATTTTCATTTGAATGAAGAAAAAAGAAACAATCAACTTTTTTTCTTTCGAATTTGATAAAGTCATCTTTGTTCACTACTAAAAAAGAATCAGTAGACTGTCATTATTTATTTAGTTAGTCTTTTCGGATATCCAGATATATCTTTGTATATGCATAAGCATAGACAGCATAAAGCTCTCATTTCACCTTTTTAGGTGACCTCAATCCCAATAAGCTACTTCTGTAATAAAGACGAAAACCGATAGACCATAATGTTACTTGAAACGTAAACAAAGTCATTTTCCGAATATTTGAAATATGAAATATTTTCATTAGAGAAAGAAAGACCAGATTTGCAATATAAAATGATATCATCATTCTATTTCACAGGTTCTCATCAGCTGCAAACTACCTGAAATTACAATGGTTATCAATAAGGACAATAACATACTCCAATTTTTGAATAGTAGTAGAGAAAACATTATAATATCAACGCATCCGAATTATAAGTATTACAAATTTTAGGCTTAAGTTATCCTTAGTTGATGTGCTTTCCAGGTAGGAAAGTAGGAAGGGGGAGAGGAGAAGACAAGAAACAGAAAAATCTAATAAACAGTGTTAGCATGTAGGTTTACATAGTAACTGAAGAAGGTTATGGTTCATAAAATTGAAAACTTGCTCAGTGAGTTGAAATCACTAATATGGATGACTAATCAATGTAATCACTGCCTCGGTAACTGCATTTTGATTACATTGATTAGTCATCCATATTAGTGATTTCAACTCACTGAGCAAGTTTTCATTATGAACTATAACCTTCTTCAATTACTATGTAAACCTTCTCCTCTCCCTCTTGCTACTTTCATACCTCGAAAGCATATAAACAGATTTTAATGTTAATTCTTTTTTAAATTTTTGATTATAGCTTGATTCCACACCGTATGTTGGTACAAGTATGGAATTTTCAGCATGTAATATCGGTAGCCCAAATTTAGCAAGCCAACCATTGATATCAGGTGTGTGTCAGCCGTGGATCGAACTCCGGACCATGTGCATGGTCGGCGAGCGTCCTAACCGCTCATATTTCGTATGCGTTGATATTATAATGTTTTCTCTACTACTATTCAAACATTGAAGTATGTTATTGTCATTAGTTATAACCATTGTAACTTTAGGTAGTCTGCAGCTGATGAGAACCTGTGAAGTAGAATGATGATATCATTTTATACTGCTTATCTGGTTTTCCTTGCTTTATTGAAACGCATCAGGGAAACCAAATATATGAAATATTTGCATATCAGTAATCCAATAAAACAGCTTTCATTGACATTGTAATGTTAGTATTCAAATTGTTTTCATTTTTGTTTTTGGCTAGAGGTGAGGATCACTTTTGTTTCTTATTTTGGTGTTATCCATGTGAAAAATGATACTAATGGATTCCTTGTTTCATAAAAATATTCTTATGGGTATAATTATTGATCGTGCGATTTATTGTCAAGCAATAATTGAAGGAAAATACCAAATTTAGGTGATTCACTTTTGACTAAATGTGGTTCATATAACCTTCCCACTGGATTTGTTATAACAAAAGGACAAATATTAGATTTCTGTAAAGATGTTCTATTCATAATGAATGATGATGGAATGAAGGTATATTGATTTCTAGATATTATTCTCCTTAGAACATTATGGCTTTCACTTAATGGATTTTCACAGCCGTCAAAAATCAACAAACCTACGAATTATTTCCTAGTGAAAATAATAAGTAAACGAAAAACATATATATCCTTAAAAAGGAACCATTTCTACCTTCGTCAAAGTTATCAGGGGAAATGATTACTTCATTTTTGTTGAATTCGAAAGGCTCATTTCGTTTCGAAGTTAGCAATAAAGATGTTGTCTGGAAGAAAAATGAAGGCTTCGCAAATAAAACATAATGCTCAGAGAACACAACAACTCCAAAATATATATGAGAGGTTATAAGTTACGAAAGATTACTGATAATAACAGTTTCAGTATGAATTCTCTGGATAGCTGATTACCGATGGTAAGGAAGACACCTAAATTCTAGGCCTTTTTATATTAGTGCATTACCGAAACTAATATCATCTTTGAGATGGGTAATTTAATTTCGATTAAATCAAACAGCTCAGAAGAGGCAGTGGCATCAAAATCATCCATCTGAGCTACAATCTCCTCTACTACAACGTCTCACTAAAGAATATGAACTGGTTTAGTGTGAATTTTGTTCTATAGTAACCAGTCAGTATAAATGTGCTGTTTGAGTCCTTCATTCAGAAAATTCGAATAAATTTTCTATGGATCTTGGTCAAATCACGGTTCTGAGCTAGCTTTAGAGTGAAGTAGTTTTACGTTTAAACACAAACTTATAAGCCAACTAAAAAAGGATATTTTATGTAGCACCATATTTCAATGCTTAAAATACATACACAGGAGAAAAAGACTTATGGCTGATATTAGATGTTTGGAGGCAATCTGCAGGAAGCCTTGGACCTAGGTTTCGTGCTAGTTGGCACTCGTCAGCAAGGTGTATCCACAACCTTGAAGGAACTCATGTTCCTTCTGAGATTCAAACCCGCGTCACCTAGTGCTGCAGTCAGAGACGCTACCACTGAGGTATTCGGGCTCGCGATTGACTTCCTGTAGAACTGTATTGGATACTTTGATTGGACACTAGTAACTAGTGTAATGTGCAGACTGAATTCTGTCAGTCAGGTTGGGTGATGCGGGTTCGAATCTCAGAAGGGACATGAATTCCTCCAAGGTTGCAGACACACCTTACTGGCGAGTGCCAACTAGCACGAAACCTGGGTTCAAGGCTTCCTGCCGATTGCCTCCAACCATCTAATATCATCAAATCAATGTGCACCGTGATGGCAAGCTACATAGAATGATGGCCACATTGCAAACCTGACTGATAAAATTCAGTCTGCACCAAAGAAAGGACTAGACACATCACACTAGTTACTAGTATCCAATCAAAGACTTATGTCTGTCATGCATATCAATTTATTACTCAATTATTCATCAATTTTCCTTAATTTTCTTTAACCTGACAATACATATAGAAGAAAAGTTGATGAGTCAATTGAATTAATTTTGTCATCAATATTTCTTAACAAAAGCTTAGTGAAGATTAGTCATCTCCGCTTCTATAAATAAATAAGTGGTCACTTCAAAGCCGTTATCCTCAAAACTAATGAAGTTTACCAAAAGAAGTGCATCAGCATTGATGTGGAGCGATAAAAGTAGAATACTAGCGTAATTATGCATTCGAAATCGTTCTAATAGTGTAACTTAAGGTAGTCATCTTAGCACGGCGCCCCTCTGTTAGAAATGATTTTGTTGTCTGAATTTATGCGAGACTTGTTAATACTTTTGAGTATCGAATACTAGATACAGAAAGCATTGATTAGTGAGTTATTGAAGCAATTGAGCTGAATGAGTAAATATCCTCTTGAATAAATTTTCTCCATTCCCGACAATTATAAAATAAGATTTGTTATCATTATAAGAACAGTTAATTATGTGGTGGAAAATATGAGTTCCAGATTGTTTAAGATCAGGACAATTTGAAATTTTTTATGTAAATTTTAATAAAAAATTGGATACTATTACAAATTTATTGTTACTTATGTAATAATAATAAGTTAAAATAGATACATATTTATAAAACACAAAATAATCGAGCAAAGAATATTCTTTTCGATAAATTCCTCTTCCAGGCTCTACAATTATATATATGTTTATATACACAGAATATTTTAAATTAGTAGTTAATAACAATATTAGCGTTTTTTAAATAATATCGATTTGTAAAGTATGATCAATGCTATTGCAGTTCATTAAAGATGCTTAAATTATAATAATAATAAAGATGTAACAGCGAGTAGAATATCAACTAAAATTAGGGAAATTTCACAAAAATTCTGGATTATTCAAACCTGGATGGCCAAGGTAATGATAATGACTGAACTAACTGCTTTTGGGTGCATAAATTAGGCTTATTAATATGAATCCTCACAGCCTCAGCAATATTTAGAAGTCGAACTCTTAAAGCGAAATCTAGATTCGTAGGTATGCGGTAAATGACCCTGAAAGCATGATTAACGTCAATCTTATGTTCTGTCTCCACAAGATGCGAATAGATTTTGTTTGACCTTTGCTTAACCAGGCAGGGTGATGTTCGGAAATTCGACGAGAAACACACCTAATTGTACGGCCTATGTAACTGGCTCCACAGGAGCAGTTAAATTGGTAGATACACATGGAATAGGCGAAATTAGGCAGTTTGTCTTTTATTCCCGAACGCAGAAGAGGAGTGGTTTTAAAGATACAGCGTAATTGAGCAGCAGGGAATGCTCTTTTTACCGCATTTCTGAGGCGATGTGTTACATATTTGCAATTAGTTGTGTTCGTGGAGCCACAAATATTCTCTATTATTTCAAGATACATATTATTTGAGAAACTTATTTCATGACTATGGGATCCCTGTGGTAATTAGTTAGTACGAAAATAATATACGTCAAACAGAATATAGCAAGATCAGAGTGAATAATTCTTGAATCGGACTTCAATACTGAGTTTACTAATATTTTGAATTACGTCCCGGAAATTAGGTCCAAATGATAATTTGTACATTTCATTTGAATAAAGTGCTAAATATACATATGTTTGAGGGCAGAAAGGAGAAACACTTTCAATGGTTGCAGACTTTAGGCTCACTGAAGCTGGTGTCCCCCAAGGTGCTGTACTCTCCCCACTTCTCTTTTCTTTCTTTCTACATGAATTAGCATCTTCAAATGACATTAATTTTGTTAAATATGCTGAGAATCTGACTGTATCTCTGCCTGTCAAGTGTCAAAGCGACTGCTCCAAACTAAATGGCTTTTATCAGATATCAGCTAGTGGTCCAAGGAAAACGGTCTTACCTTAAATCCCTCTAAATGTCAAACAGTCAATTTCACCTTTAGGCATAAATCTGACCTAAAGAAACTAGTTAGCACTCACGAGGTGTGCAACATAGATGGCACTGAAATAGAGACCAAGTCGGAAATTAAATATCCTGGCGTCGTTCTATCTGCTGATCTTTCCTGGTCGTCTCATATCTTGATGATTTCTAAGAAAATATTCCGTCTTACCTTCTACATCACGAAGTTAAAACATTCTGGAATAACCCAACCCTTATTCTTACGATTCGTTAACTCTTGCATCCTGCCTATTATTTTCTATTGTTCCCCCTTAGTTTTTCCAGGGCTACTATACCTTATTACGCAGGATGTTAAAGGTTGTCAGCAGGGTAAGCAATGTGCCACTGATCCAGCTTGTTAGTATTCTGGTCGACAGGCACTTGGACTCATGTGAAAAATGGGCTAAATATTGTTCTTTTGCCAAAAGAAAATTCATGAAGAACGTGGAAAAAATTATGCTCAAAGACGGATACATCTAAAAAATATCAGCTGTCATCACAAAAACACCAAAATCGGTCGAACGAATTGGAGGGTAGTTGGAATTCGGTCATCATACGCTCGAATATAAAATCTGCAGCAGTATAACTAAACAAATCAGACTAAATTAGTAAACTTTCATAGTAGTGGTTCTATTGTCACTCTACCAGTCTATCTCTAGAGTTCACCATTAAATAGATTCTTAACATTCATTTTTTATTTAAGTAGTAGCTTCTTTAGATTCAGAGTACGAACACCACTCCGTAACTTTATTTCTACCAGTTAGTAGTAGATATATCCTACAGTTTCAATTAAAGGGATTTTAGTGAATAAGCATGCGACATCAATGAATGCTATATGTTTTTCGCCTACATTTTGGTTTTTCATATTACTGATGAACTCAGAAGTAGCCTCGACACTATATTTTGCCAGCTCATCAGATAGAGGCTTAAAACCTAACCAAACACGACACGATCCTATGTCAGCGTAAATGTGTCATGTTTAGAATGAGGCGTATTGTGAATTCTTTGTACATTTAGTATATCATACATGGATGAAATGGTACTGCCTACTAACAGTGATATTTACCTTTCTTCTTTTAGAATTTTTAGTGAGTAAGTTATATTATTAATGTAAGTGTAGAACTTGGGCACTGTGGTAGAATGTAATTCCATATTAGATAAGTTTATTTTTAAATATTTTGGTACTTTTTCAGTTAGATGATTCCTTGGTTTTGATTCTGAAACTTACTTTGATACCTCCCCCCTCATTGTAACATTCATTTTACTCGTATAATCATACCTGTTTAGAATTTGGCTACTAGTTCACTCAGTCTGTCCAGCAGCGAATTTGTTTTTATTTAGATTCTTGCTGATCACTAGTCTGTATGTCATGTTGCACAGTCTCATTATTCTTTAGATACTTACAACAGTAGTTCAGAAAAACTGACCTTAGTCATTTTACGTCCCCTTAAAAGTACAATAGCAAGTTAACTATTTAAGCATAAAGGTTCAAAAACTGCACATCTCTCTATATACGACTGAAATGGTAACGAATATCAAAAAATTTAGTTTCAAGAGGTAATACTTTCATTTACAGTCTAATGACCATGATACCTCACTGGTTGTGAGGTATGAATGAAGTGAATGAAGTTGCCTTTGTTACGTTTTACCTTCGAAACCTTTGATGTAGTGTATTAGTTACTTTTCAAACATGAATTTTTCTATACGACCGACATAATTATCTTCGGGAGAGAGCTTGAATTTCTGAAATAGTGTTGGGAAGAATGCCAGTAGGCGCTAAACTAATGCATGTAACACGAAGAAAGAGTACAGAGTGGTAATTGTGTGGAACATGAAGTCATTTCAAAACTTACTCACTATAGAGAAAAAGCAATAGCTGTGAATTTATCGGCATTACTTCAGCATTACTGTAAGCTTGAGAACCAATGAATTGAAGTCTCATTTTGTTTCAACAATATCAGGAATTGCATTCTTCCTTCGCCTTACGGTTACTTCCACTTGTGCCATATTAGATTCAGTTGACGTAACGTTTTTTGACTTTAATGTTAATGAGCACAAAATTTTATTTACCACTTAGACCTTCCTTTTTATTTCAAGTAGATATTTTTAAATCATAAAAATATAGTTAAAAAATAGTAGTAAATAGCTAAGTAAATATTTTATAAAAAGACATTTTCGATCGATACATTTTAATCAATAGTTTACGTTGAATAAATTACTCAGGCTAGATTTTCTAGGTCTTAAGCTCAAGGGAATAACATCTTGTCTTTCTAACAATTTTTCTACAGTTTACGTCCAATAATTGTCACACAGTGATGTGTATTCATCTTTCTTAGACTACTGTCTATCCCTGGTATTAATAGTTGATAACTGAACCTGTCATCAAAATCACTTTAAAAAAAATAAAGATACTTCCATTTTCAATGTTATGGTATATACTTCGTGTAAGATGCTTGGAAAGAGAATCGAAATCTGTATATATTCAGCAGTGAATCAGAGGATAAAAAAATGTTTAGCTAAATGTGTTTGTTTTACCTAAAAATTGGTCTTGTCGTTCATAGAAATGTATTGTCAGAAAATACTCTACTAAGCAGGATTTCTTTCGTGATTAATTTGCAGGTCATCGTTTGCCATGCTATGCAAGTCCAAGGTGACATCTCAACGTCTACAATACATTTTTTTAAAATTCATCACAAGCTAATAAAATACAGTTAAATTCACACCAGAACCAACTGGAAATGAATCTTAATTTTTAAAAATTCATTGTCTGAAGTCCCTGCATGATGATCACTAATTTAGAGTCAGTTATTACGTTATACGATCGTATATATATATGGTTTTTTTAAGAAGTTATATCCGGTGAGGGAAATGAATCATAGGTCTGAATGCATAAAATAATAATAGTAGTATGAAATGCAATTAAAATATTTGTTACAGGATTTCATCATGAGCTGACATTAGTTAAAGAACCATTGGAAAACTTGGGAGTACTGGACAACTGTGTCGTCCTAGTTTGGGACTCTTCATCAGTACGCACCCACTGGGATTCGGACCCAGGACCTTCTGGTTACAAGCCAAGCTCGTATACCATTAAGCCACCATTATACCATTAATCATAGTTAAATGTCAAGTGGCAAAACAATTTATGTCATATATAGAACAATTCATAGGATGTATATAACTTGGAAGGGGTCTGCAATTATAGGATTACTAGGCAAATCAAATAACATTGTGTGAAATTTGATAACTTAGAATTTAAATTTGCAAAACACAATTGATTTAGAATGACAAGTGAAACCAGTGAAATAATACCGGGGACAGTTCAAAGTGAGAATAGTAATAGTAACAATTGACTCAATAAAGGAAGAGAATACAAATTGAATAGACGAAATGAAAAAAATGAAAAATTGGTAGAGCCAAAATTTGTTTAGGGATTACCATACTTTAGCATAGAGGGATTAAGACCACAAAAGTTGGAGGAGTTGAACGAACTTTTTCTGTACACAGAGATTTGGCTTTTCTGTTTCGATAGCCAAAGATGGCTTCAGCAATACAGATGAGTAGGGTAAGTAGTGGTTTCGGTAAATTACTTTTTGCCTGGTAGATGACTTTAAAGGCGGAGGCTATAGAGATATACGACTGTATAGCTTGATAACAAATTTGTTGAAAAGAGTCACTTTGCTGAATCGCTTGTTTTGATTTTATATATGTTACAATGGGAATTTTCTATGAATTATTACGTTTTCCAGTAAACTCTGTATCCTATAGAATAAGGTTTTAGGAAGAAAATACAGTGATAAATTGTAGTAATATCATCGATAGCTTAAATACCATGAGTCTTAATTTCTAGAGAAACACTGCAACATTAGTTCTCAAATTCAATTGAATGTATCAAATACATCTCATAAGGGAGATTCACTGTGTTCTCAAAGCAGCACAACAGTAAAGTGCCTCCAAATGAAAGTAATATTGATAGTGATAACAGCTGCGTTTTCAAATAATCAGTTACTTTAGGTTTTTCAAAGTAATAAATTTTCTCTCATAATGTTCTGGTTCTCTGAAACTATTCTTAGAGTAAATTATTGAACTAACTAATTTAGTCTTTTTATTTCGCTACTTAACAAAGAGTTAGCGACTAGTACGAAAATGCTTTACCTGTGTTGTGATGTGTAATTTTTAAGTTTTTACGTCAACAGCGCTATTTTTAAAATACCAAACGATAATCAGCTGTGCGAATATTGATCTCAATAAATGTTTGATGATTTGAAGACCTAATAGAACTGTTAAGTAACATAATATATTGAGAATTCCAAAGATAAAATTAGTGAATTAGCCTTTCCAATGACTAATTCGAAAATTCATTTCTGTCCTTTTCCGCTCACCACATTTACATATTCTATTTTTGGTAAATGTATGTGGAAAATAAATCCATGAATATGTCATGAGGTTGTATGACAGACTCATCGATCACTAAATATACCAGGATGGTATTAATTTGATAAATTTTTTTTCCAGAACGCACTCACAATATGAATGTTTTAACTGTACAGTGAAACTGGCTAGTATGCCAAATAGTTAACCAATTGGAAACGTAAACAGTTGACCTTCCATAAAAGTAAGTGATTCGGTCGAACTGAAAATTCTACGAAACAGTGCTTTTGGCATAGTGACAAATTGATGAAAGCTGTTTAGTGATAACCAAATAACGAATTAAATATGCAGAATAACAGATTACTACTGGATAAAAAATACAATGGGGCTATATTGTTGCACGTTGCAACATATGTATCATTAATGACAAAAAACAAACAATTAATTCACAGTCTTTTTGACAAAATATATTTCATAATAACCCTTCGTTTGGCAGACAACAAAAAACATTATGAAAAAAACTCGTGATTTTGTTACGCAATGTGAAACTGCAGTAATGAAATTCACAAATAAGTGAACATAAAATTGTGTCAAATATTCACAGCGAAATGAACAGGCTTTAATCAGGTAACCTAACAGAATTTCATACACTAGTAAACAGTTACTCAGTGTAAAGAGATCTATTGTTACCGCCACTGATATATCTCATGTCACATATATCGATCACCTAATGAGACCCAAAGTCTAACACACTTTCAGTCTAAAAACTGAAACGTCTCAGTCATTCACTTCGCATATATTCAGCTCTCTACACCCTTTACACCCAACTGTACATATATCATTATCATGAGTAATACTGTGATGCACCACAATGCGTAACCACCTCACAATCTCCATGATATCTTTCTTCTAGGTAAACAAGAAACAATACTACTTACACTCACTCAATGATGACTACTTTGACGATTCATTCAGTCAAATAGCCATCGTGATACAGCGAAATTAATCATGTCCGAGCGACCTATTGACAAACACGATGAGTGTGTTCCACCACTTTATATCCAATTCCTCTCAGTGACGAGATGTGTGTTTTAAGTTGTTTGACTGGTCGATCTCTGTCACATGATCATACATCTGTGGTTAACTCGACTTCTCCTCACAGTCAATAATGCTGTCGTTTCATTCGCTTTATCTATTCGTCACACGTTTGTATAGCTGACTGATCGCTTTTCCATCCACTGACTTACACGAAAGAAAATATTCCTCACAGATATCCTTGCAATTTTATTCGACAAAAACACAGTGATAAGGTTATTATTTACAGTGAAGAGTTACGTATCACTGAGTGTATTGTCAAGTAGGTGAAATTTCCTCTACCACAATGTCCAAATTGTATTCTTACATCAATGAAATTCGTACAAATTGTCTTACATCAAAGAAACCTCTTTGATAAACTACTCTTGTAGTGACCCATTTTATTACTCATCATAGTACTATACTTTCATTGTGTAATTCTACTTTGATTTGTTTATTACTCTAAATCTTGCATGTTAACAATTGATACTTTTTGTACTCGCTCGATTTTTGAATTTTGATTGCTGCAATAATACACTATCGTATTCCTTCGCAAGTGCCTTTTGAATTACGTTGTGGATGTCGAGTAATCGCAACGTTAGGTCACAATTATAAACGCGAAGAAGTACTAAGATATACGTGTACTCTAGTTTAGTCAAAATATAGCAGCACAACACTCTTCACATTGACTGATACATTCATCCTGACTGAAAAACAACCCTGTCCTCATGATATTTCATGTAGAGCCAATGACGTTTCCCTCTGAAATCTGCATCATTACTGATTTGGCTTGTTTATCAGCTATATCGTATCCGTCCCAGCGCTTTAACAATGTACCTTGAAAGTGTTGATCTGCAACTCAGCAATAATCCATCAGTGGAATGTTGAACATAGCCTGCTTTCATCCGTGTGAGGATACTTCTGGCGAGAAAGAAACATTTTAGCAGAATATTTACAAACTCTGGAGTATTGAACAGATCTTTCCTTAAACATGTCATTCTTTCAGGCCAACTTCACACTGAAATTAGCACTGAAGATGTTGTCCGGAAAGACACTAAAAGATCTGAGATCAAACCAAGCAGCACAAAAACAACGCAACAACATCGAAAACATCCACCTGACCTACAAATGTTGTCCATTAATACAAAACACTCCAGCTGTGCATTCGGTAATTACTCTGACAACCGAACATCTCTACAGTGTTCATTCGTTTTCAATAGTGCTCTAAATGATGTAGGTCAGTGACTAAATCCACTCTGAATGGTGGCACACTACATCAAAAATTGACAGGAATCCTTAGATTGCAACCCAATGGTTAAATACTCAATGGAATAGCGTCCTCAGTTGAAGGTCTTAGATTCAGACATCACTGGTGTCGTAGACCCACACAACTGAAGACCTCATGATCACGACAGAATACACGTTGAGAATCCACCAGTTTCAATTGGTCCTCTGACTAACACCTGAAGGTGGCGAAATTTATTTTCACATCAGTCAAATCACCACAACCCAAAAATTGACAAAGAAGTTGGAAAGCATATCATTTATATATCCCAAACTACCCAACAATGTATGCATTCATTCTACACAAATTATATTCAGTAGCTCTCTTTATTCAAAACACACCAACAATTCACAAATTCATGTATACCCCCAATTCCACAAAATCGAATACAGATTATGTGCATTTTCGTGATAATGGTCGTTGTACTATGCACACAAACATAACAAAACACCCCTCATCTGTCACACAGTTCCAAAGTAGAATTTGACCTAGTTAACCATAACAATCAAAAGTAAATAATAATAATAATAATAATAATAATAATTGCACATAATATAGCCATTCTGTGTAAATTAATGTTCACTTGAAACAACACTCCACTCGTTTCATGCGATAATTGTTCAAGCTACATGAAATTGTACGTTTGTGTAAGTAAGTTGATTGTAAATGGAGAGAAACTAGTCAGCCAAACAATCAACCCATTGATACAAAGCAATAATAAATCTAAATAGGCAACGATTCTGAGAGTTAGTTAACGTGTTCATCAAACAAAAGTTTGAAAGTTGTTAGTGTGCACTAACTAGAATGATAATTTCGTGTATTTGAGAATTATACTTATATGAAATGATGAGAAGATGTGTTTTGAATTTGGAAAGGTGTCTTTGACATAGCTATCTGATGTGTAACTGGGACGATTTCAACGATGACTCATAACCATCGAGTTACTTCACTCCAATGTTATCTTGAAAATTGCTAAGAAGAGTGCGATGTATGGGCAATGAGTTTTTTTTTAAATTATCAAATTACTTGTTTTTTGGAATATTTTTGTACGCTGGATACAAATTTTTGATGGTCCTCTAACTCATGTCAGCTCATGATGAAATCCTCCAACCAATCAAACAAAATCCCTACAAAACCAATACTTGAAAATTTACCACATATTTCTTTTTAATTCACTTGAATTAATTAACCTGAATTACAAAATGTATTAACTAAAATCAGACGAGTTTTTACTGTTATATTCTGCTTCACTGTCCTTCTCTATTCTATCTGCCATCAGATGTCTGTAGTGAGTTTTTCCTTGTCCTGCCAACTCCACTTGCCTAAGCTGTCAATACAGTTTTCCATACACGTCTCTTTCAAAGAGTTTCAATTTAACCTCACTCATTTATCATCGTTATTGCTGCTTAATATCGCCGAATACAAGGCAATGTCAGCAATTTAATATCTACATAAAATGCCGTTCAATTTCCTTCACACTGTCATAGTCACGTGAACATCGTAAAGCTACCTTAAGTATTTGGATTTTCGTTGATCAACAATAAAACTAATAGCTATTCGATTCCGTCTAAATCAACTGCGTAGATTGATGGAAAGTGGAAAATTGTGATTCCTTTTCTGAACCTGTAAATTAACACAGACTGTAGACAGGAAACAGACAAACTAGCTCTAGACTATTCCCACTTGCCTAAAGAAAGTCGGTGACACCAGTCTTGTTAATGCGTATTCACTCGTTTTCTTTTGTGGTTAAAATGAAACTATAGAAAAACCACTTAATCATGTGTCGCAGTAGAATTCAAGATTTGAGACTGACCCAACTTAAAATTTACTGGTTGTGTACATTTGCCATCGCACAGAATTCGGTCCGAAAATGCACTTGTTCAAGAAGCGAAACTTTGTCCCTACACTGTCATATTGTTTGTCTGTCTGTTTTCAACATAGAACCTTGCATCGATGTGCAGCAGTTCAAGTTGCCACACTCCATGTAGCACACAAAGCAAGAGAAGAAAGTAAAAAGAAGCGCAAAATAGAGACAGTAGGCAGGGATATGAGACAAAAGGAATAGTAATAACGAAGAAAAAAAATAGTTTTACTGGAAATTATAGGTCACAAGAAGTGGATGCGTCTGCGCCAGCCATTGAGAACGATTTTGAGCCATATCACCGATTGTCTCCAGCCATTGGTGTTTACCGTCCCGAGGACCTCAACCAGGAAGTCTACACCTTCCTAAGTGACTGGCTTAAACTAACTGTTGTAGATTTCATTGACTGGTGCCATGTTTTCGTTTGACCACCGCTAGCTCTTTTCCAACCTGACCCTATGTCATTTAGCATTGCCAGTCGAGGAGGGCGATGAATATGCATACGTAACACATGTCCCAACCATCTCAGTCGACGTAACTTCACAGCCTCGTCGATTGATTTCCCCTCCTTACGTAGCACTCGATGCCTAACCTCAGTATTGCTTACCGTACTATACCACTTCACACGGGAGATAGAATGCAGGCACCTATGATCAAAAGCAGCTAGCCTTTTCATGTCCTCCACTCTCAAAGGCAGTGTCGAATTACAATAGTGCAACACTGTTTAACTAAGATCAAAAATGTTGCAGTGTTTTCTTGAAGAACAGAGTCGATTGTCTAGGGTAGATATTTCAGTAAGAAAACCAGAACAAGTGAAACCCATGTAAATGATAAAGCTTTCAGCTGTATAACAGAATGTAAACAGTTCTCAAGAAATGACTTCTATTATTTATATTATTACTCCTCTAGGTTCCAGGTGGAACATAGGGTCTCATCATCACATATCCATTTCATTCTCTTCTCTTCAGTCTTCTTTGGCTGGCTCTACGGTTCACCATATGCTTTCATCTCCTTCTCACACGATCTCCTCCATATCACCCTCGGACCCACGCCCAACTCGTCATTCCCCACTCGGGTTCCACTCGAATGCCTTGCGAGAGATGTCTTTCAAAAGTCTTCTGGTTTTTCTCTGGTGAGTGTTCAGTAACATCTACAGTCACGCTTTCCGGATTCGATCATAACAAAATACGGTTGACCTTGAGATAAAAAGGGTTACACAGTAGTTTACTATAAATTTATCTCTGTATGTTTCCACCTGTGTTTCGTAGAATTCCAGCACCGACGGAGTAAAACTAGTATTTCACCGCATATCCACTGTTCTACAGTTTCATATCTAGAAAGCAGATCAAATTGTTGGAAGGCTTTTCAGATTATATTTATTTTGAGTTGAAATGTTCTCTTTGCACACGAGCAATACAGCAGATTTCGATCCAGTCAGTGCATCTTAATCCATTACTAATCTCGTGACATGATATTTTTAAGCTTGTCCAACGGGTAGATTGTTATTAATATAGTGGTTATTCTACCAGTAACGATATAGCCTGAAATTCGTACACGCTGTCTTCATAATGAACGGACTAAATGAATATGTGGTGAACTTCTTTTCCACAGACGTTTTTTGCTATGACAAGGAAGAAACCCTTAACTAGACCAGTTATTTGTTCCACGTATTACTTCATATCATAAACAAATAATCAATACTGTAGAAAGAATTGTGTGAAGACCAAATGCTGGACTAAAGAGGATCTAGCCAGCTTCTAGGTTAGATGCAACTCACCAAATATATCGTGAAACGAAACAATCTTAGGCTGACAAATCTCCATTTATTTTTAATCTTGACGATATATAACAATTTTTATGTACACGTAAAAACACTGAAAGAACAGGAGGGAAAATATCTGACAGTATATTTGAGGATATTCTGAGGAACTTGGAGGTGAAATGTGCACCAGTCTTCTATAGTACAACCGCTCATTACCTACTAGATAGTAGGACAAAAAGTGACTATATAAAATTATTTCAGACAATTATTGAATAGGTGAAATGCAGTTTAATGTGTTTTGCTGAAGTGTTAGCTATCAATGAACGAAATATTCCCGTATTGAGTCATAAGATAAAGACGTAAACAGCGAAGATTTTCTTTTCGACGATTCATTTTCATAAGCTGTAGAATCGTAATTATATTTAACAAAGAAATCATAAGACCAATCAGATACTGGTAACATTTTCCTCGAAAAACGTATTACGTAATGTATGGTGTAACCTAGACGGGTGAGTAGTTGGAAGTTAGAAAAGAGGCAGAAGTTGGTATGACGTATTAAGTGTGAGATAATGACTCATCAATATGATTGTGGAGAAGATATTTCAAGCAGCCACCTTATGTATCACATTCTCCAGCAGACAGTCCAGTCTAACATTAAGGATGAGATACCGCTTTTGGCCATCTCACTGTGTATTTATCAGTTTACTTGCTCGTGTGGAGCAAAGTATATCGGCCGTACGCATACACACATTACTACCTTCGTTATTCTTATCGCCACCTACATAAACCTTATTATCATTATTTTGTTATCATTATAATTATCGTTATTAATGACGTTCAAAACATTTATCACATTATTATTATTATTTGATTCTCAAAATCACCGTCATTGGTTAAAATTTTTATATATAAATCTTAGTAAATTAGAGTAAAGTCTGAAGAAGATCTAAATGAAAACAATATTGTCCGCTTATATGTCTTGTTACAACTTATGAAAATGAATCGTAGAAAAGAAAATCTTCGCTGTTTACTTCTTTTTCTTATTAGCTATCAAATGGCTAAGACCTGAAGGAAAGTTGTTAATCATCCTCTATTATGGTGAATTTTTGTTACTTAGATTATATTTATTTGGACAATATTATTTCACACTCTTAGTTCCACTCTCTGCCTTTTATTCTTCCTCTTTTGAAGAGTTTGAATGATCTAAATTTAATCAGTCTTGAGCAGCATGTTGTGTTGACTTTCAAAATGACCATTTATTGTCTGAGTTCCGTTCCTAATTCCAGAATATCGGTATTGCCTCTCAACATATTTCAGTGCCTCTTTTAGTTTCATCTGTTCAAATCTTCGAGTGTATAATTAGATAGTAGCAGTGTCCCATCCCCTTAAGTAAATTAGAGTATGTGAATTCTGACATAAGTGTTGTTATAGGTTTTGTGGAGTTGAAAAAAGCCGAAGGTACAAAACTGTATCGTTTTATTATTATTCTCACTACTTTGCACCAGTTTTTACAGAAGGAAACTGTATGTGACTGCAACTTATACGCTAATTCCACGTTAAGTAAAATTGTTCTATTGTTGATTCTGATAATCTGAGATTTAAGTCTTTTTTAGCTATCTTGATATAACTTGCAACCCATTAAGCGAAGAAATATTTTGTTTTCAATAAAGACCTCATCAGTAGTTCTCTCTCTCTTCCTCTCTGTCCTTATCTCTCTCTCTATAAACACATATAGATATAATGCATAAGTTACCAAACTTATAATATGTTTATTGACATTCGTTCGATAATGTCAGCAAGTCAAATGGATGAAAATAATTAAGAAAATCAGGACAACACTTAGGGTGTAGAAATAATTAAGTCGTAAAATCATGGAAATAAAAATAGTAGATCTCACAATACTTGGCCCGTAAGATGGAAAATAAGTAGAACGATTGTGTGATCGAATAATGAAAATTGATTAAGTGAAAACAGTTAAAGTTTATGTAAATGGTATAAGTATAAGTAAATGGTTTAATTAAGCCAATAATGATTTTTAATTTGGATAAGGGAAGGCAAACGGGTTGGTTTTATGTAAAGACAATGAAGGCCAATGGAATGAAATTATGAATTTCTTCCGAGTATTCAGATTCTTTACAGGATTTCATCATGAGCTGATATCAGTTAGAGAACCACTGGAAAACCTGCAGGGAGTACTGGATAGCTGTTTCTTCAATCCTAGTTTATTGTATTATATATATACATATATATATATATATAATACAATCGAACCGGACTCAAGACTATCACAATGACAAAAATGTATTCTTATATCAGTGAAACTTACTGTATTATATTCAAATGTATGTATAGACTGTATTCATGATGTTGCTATTGATATACTGGCACACCAACTATCTTGATTGCCTCTGAACCCCATTATGCATAATTACTGAATTTTATAACACAGTTTGTACACAAGTAATAATTTTCCCAATATGAGGCATTTCAGACTATACACAGGGAAGTTTATTGTAATACTAGATTACAAATAGTTTTACTTTGTAATCCTCAGCATGTTATAATTTTTCTGGTCACAGGATTTCATCATGAGCTGGCATTGGTTAAAAAAACATTGGAAAACCTGGGTGTACTGGACAGCTGTTTCGTCCTAGTTTGGGACTCTTCATCAGTACGCACCCACCTCCAGGGTTCGAACCCAGAACCTTCTGGTTACAAGGCAAGGTCGTAGACCATTAAGCCACTGGGACTTGATCCAATGGCCCATGAATTCCAACTTGTGTCAATTCAAGATGTAAAGCGACCACTAGCCAATGTCTTCGGCAAGTATTTGTCCTCACATTCGACCTGCTGGTTGATTCAAATGGATTTCCACTAAGTTCATTGTATATATAAAATAAAATCGTGGGGCAAATTAAGCGAAGCAAGAATACAACAGATAACTATAAAGGCTTTACTAATGACAATTTGTATTCATTATCGACAAGATGTGCCGGATCACAGTCACGATATACTTATTGAGCTTGTTTTTGAATAATGGGTACAGGTTTACTATTGAGCGCCTGTAATAAATAAGTACTTGAAAAGAGACTTTTTACTCTTAGTTTAGTAGGATTTATTTACTCACTACTGTCGTAGTATTCCAGTTAGATGATATTACTCAATTCACTGAGATTCTGTAGGTGAAAGAAAACTATACTTCAGTGATAGTGCATGGTATTTTGTTATTAACATATGTTGTGTTTACGCCACATGAAAGTCATCAATTAGGTAGGGTTATCTTTTTGGGAATCCATATTTTAACTTTACCGATCATATAATTGTCCAATCAGAATGGATTTCGGCAAGGTCAGAATGACATATAGTTTGTCTGGGTATTATTATTATTATTTTCTTGCATTCCAGGTAGAACATAAGGCTTATCGCTCTATTCTCTGCAGTCTTTTTTTTATCTCCACGATCACCAGTAAGCTTTAATTTCCTCCTAGCATAATCTCCTCCATATCACCCCCCAATACCAAACCCTTTGCTTCCCATGACAGTTCTGTTTGACACTTTGGCGAGTAATATCCTTCAGACATCTCCTTGGTGTATGTGCCATTCATCCATGTTTTTTCACATATTTGTTGGACATTAGGCATTGGGCTAGTTTATTATTTGTCCGTGATCTTTGTGGTCATCCTTCCTGAGCAGCCATCCGATATTCGGTATGAAGGGAAGGCAGGTGTTGATGGAATTCTGCAGCCAGTTGTTGGAAATCCTTTTGGTAACACTTACGTGTACGTGTTGAACCATATAGAAGCAGTGACTCGATATTGGTGTAAAAAATTCAGATCTTGTTCATTATGCTGACTGCAGCAAATTTCCAGACTGATTTTAGAGCAATGAACGCTCTTTCCTTTTGGATCCTGGTTTGACATCCTGGCCGGTGTCACCTGTAGTTGAAATGACGCTGCCTGCTCAATGACATCACATTCCACCAGATTAGCAACAGATATACTGAATTATCGCGTTAATCTTTAAGTAATCACGAATATGCAGGTTAGTCGGAAAGAAAAAGTAGTCCTGGAGAAAAACACTTTTTTATTGAGACTTATTACAACATTTTATTACAGAGCCAAGCATAAAACCATTAAGTAGTAGAACGAAACAGCAGTTAATTTTGTACAATAATACAGTCTTTTCTGTTTCACTAGGATTAATTACTTCATTTGGAAATGATCAGAATTTATGCCACTCTTCAAAGGTCACGATAAGTAAAGCAGTTTTTTTTCCTTCACGTTCCCCAGTGGAACATAGGGCTTCAAGCTTGTGGCTTGAAGTTTCTGTAGCAGTGTTTTTTATTTTACAGGATGGCGTTGCTAGCCTCATGCCCAACCTTTCCTCTTTACCAGTATTATTTCTGGCTAAGCGAGGTGAAGGAGTGCGTCGGCCGGGGATCGAACTCCGGACCATGTGCATGGTTGGCGAGCGTCCTAACCGCTATGCCACCGACGCAAAGCACTTTCTTCTACTCAGACCCTAATTTACCCACTTAGATATTTAACGGCAGAACAATGGTATCGGTCATAGGGTTGTTTTTTGGCAAAATGATGTACAGTTATGGCAAAATATAAAATCCATACATCTAACCTTCAACTTACAAAGCTTATTCGTAGTCTATTAATTTTATACTCATTACATGCTTTCGATATTGTTTCGCAAGGATCTTCGTTTCTCCTTCTCGTCCTCAATGCAAGATTCTCGCAGAAGATATCACTAGTACACAACTTACAAATTTGTATCAGTAGCACACTCCACACATACTTAGTGGGACAGAAATCCTTGGGAGATGTGCTAGGCTCAAAAGAAACGTTGTGATCAATATTACAACGGATGAAATTCTTTACCTTACACTGTCTAAAATTTTCATTTCTAGTGTCTTCCATTTTAACGCCTGATGTCTAATCGATCAAACACTCAATAATTTGAAATATATAACTGCAAGTCAATGACAAAGGATGAATGCCATCAGAAATACAAATACTGTCAGCTCAAAATCATCTGACATTAGGCAGCCATCAATTTGTGGATAGTGTGGTTAATAATGATTAAAACAGCAGACGGATAATTCTTGTTGATTACAATTAGACAGCTGACTCAGTACAGTTAGATATGCCTAATTTTATACAACGTATGAATGTTCACATTTTATCGTATATAGGGAAGTTTTTTTCATAATAAGTAATATATGCTTGATTATTTCTCTTTATAGCTAAATCACTTTCGTTAGACAACGTTTGTCATGTGCTTTTTTGAATTACTTTTTTTAGTGATGTAGGCAATTTTGTCATAAACTGTCAGAATGATTTGTATGCGTTATGTATCCTCTAATAGGGTAGGCATATAATCAAGGATGCATAACTGCAACTGAATATTTTTGTAGAACACGAATTGTTACTGTACTGTTTAGTGTGAGTATCCGGAAAACATTTATGTGAACCAGTAGAGCTCACTAACCGGATCGTTGAGATTTAAATACTGAGACCGCTTAGTTCATGTGATAAGAAACTCATTGAATAACACAAAATAATCGAGCAAAGAATATTCTTTTCGATAAATTCCTCTCCCAGGCTCTACAATTATATATATATATATATATATATATATATATATGTTTATATACACAGAATATTTTAAATTAGTAGTTAATAACAATATTAGCGTTTTTTAAATAATATCGATTTGTAAAGTGTGATCAATGCTATTGCAGTTCATTAAAGATGCTTAAATTATAATAATAATAATAATAATAAAGATATAACAGCGAATAGAATATCAACTAAAATTAGGGAAATTTCACAAAAATTCTGGATTATTCAAACCTGGATGGCCAAGGTAATGATAATGACTGAACTAACTTCTTTTGGGTGCATAAATTAGGCTTATTAATATGAATTCCCACAGCCTCAGCAATATTTAGAAGTCGAACTCTTAAAGCGAAATCTAGATTCGTCTTAATAATATTGATATTTTTGGAACTGTAGGCAACCTTGATCCACTGTTTGCTAAATCCATGTGTTCATTCAAACATTCCGTCGAATATCCATTTTTAATTAATACGTTATGAATATTATGAAGTTCTTCGTTGATTGCTTTGTTCTGACAAATAATTCCAGCACGGTGAACCATACATATAACCTTACATTCGTTCGACACATAGAAAGACGAAACTCAGAAATTGAGCAAACTGCATATTTGACATAGATTTCCAGTCTACTAATTGTTCCACCTACTCAACTTGTCATTTGAACATGAACAACTGACAAGATATCACTTTATTCTTCTTCTTTAGTAAAAATTACAGCTAGATCAGTCTTGTTAAATTTCTCCAATTTGTACTTCAGCCCACTTTTCATAAGATTACTAACATATCATCCACATACGACAGTACAAATCCAGATCATGTGCTTCTTCTTTCGGAAGGCCGCTCTCTGGTCTCACTAGGAAAAAATTAGTTAAGACTGAACCCGATACTGATCCTATAATAATACTATCTAATCGCCTATACATCTCTTTATCGAATAAAAAAATGTATCCTCACCGGGAACTTCAAATAAAGCATCTTTAATAAAAATACGGCAATACGAGCCTGTATACCTTCATTTAACAGTTTATTACATATGTAATCTGCTATCTGCTCCAAAACGTGTACCAACCATTCCTTATTTGCATAGTATGGTGACCTAAATACATCAAGGACTAGCGTATATGGAATACCGTTTCCGGGAATCTTAGGCAAACTGTTTTACCTGGGTTTCACAGTACGGACAGGCTCTAGTGTTTCGTACAAACCTGGTTTCAGCTTTCTTGAAGACTCTTTACGTTTTATGTTTAAACCATCGCTCGATTTTAATCCTCCACTTGTATGTTTATAACAACAGCCAGCATGCAACTGGTGAAAGCCTGCGAATTCGATCCGATTCACTCTGTCAGTGTTAGTGATATGGAGTGCTGATTGCTGTCTATTTATCAGACAGGTACATTTTTATTCATGCTACAGACCATCATGAAAACTCCATAATGAAATAGAGACCCCATTACTGTTTAAGTTCAGTTCCTATGACCCCGTAATATGCTTTTTAGTGCATGGACTCTGCTAAAAAGCAACACCAGCTGTAGGACATAGGATAACGTATGTGTAACAACTTGTAAACAGTTTCCCGAGGTTTTGTCATGTTTTCTGTCATACTGTCTAGCCTCCATGCAACTTATTATCCACTAGGTTTCTCAAGTATTGATTGATTTAGGACATCATTTGTCAACGACTAATCATCACTTGCGCTTATCGAAACATCTGCGTCCAGAGTTTTCTGTCTCATTTACTGATGAAGACAATGAAAACACCTCACAACTGTTTTGCGAAAGTTCTTTTTCTCTACCCTATGCAAAGAAAATATCTGTAACCGAAAGTAAATAAATTTTTTAAAAATATTGTTACATTGGAATTCGTGAAGATAAGAAATAAATTTGTTTAGCAGAAAATGTTTTTCTTTTGTCAATGGGTTATAAGACTTTACCTTTCTCACAGTCTTAGTTGCTTAATTGCAATCGGCGAAAAGCTAAACCTTGTTTTTCTAACACTAATCATTAAAAATAGATACAGAAGAGGTTTCACACTATCAGAAAGAGATCAGAATGCGCTAATTACTCATTTCGCATTACAAAGGCTATCAGTTTTCTGCACTGTTAGGTAAGTTAAATAAATTCCTTATTTAGTGGTAAATGGTGTCATTCTGTTTATCTGTACATAGAGATGGGTTCTTTACGGAAATAGTTTGGTTGCCACAGTGTTCCTTTATGGGATCCGTATACTGAGGAGTATTAACTCTTATTTTGTGGCCACATGTAGGTGGCTATCGAGCATCAATCACTAGTTAGATACTTAGCTTGATTAACATGCTTCATTTGTGACTAAAATTGTATTACTAACACTTCATCGTGTAAGCAACGTACCTGTAAGAAGAACACTTTGTGGCAGATTTATCTGGTATATAATTCTGACAATTTGGTTAACAAAGAGCACTATACGGTTCACAGTAGCTGCCTGGGTGTTACTTCATCTCAAAATTCACAATGACTCAGATAAAGCCAAAAGTTTAACATTTTTTGTGATACTTTAGTGCAATTATCGCTATTTTTGGGCAGAACAATAGTGCTTGCAGTTACAAGTGTCAGTGATCCAAAGCATTTCGTTAGTATTTTATTCACTCAAGGGTTTCGTAAATGTCATTTATACTTTTTTGAACGTTTAATTTTGTGGCAGACGTCTAGACGAGTTTTAATGCTTGTAATGGCAAAAAAAACTAACACAAAGTAAGTTCTCAAATATTGGTTTTGTAGGGAATTTTGATTGGTTGCAGGATTTCAGTATCAGTTGACAAAACCAGAACTTGAAAAATAATCGGATGCTCACTAGTGACTGGTCCTCTTCAGGCAGTTAGCTTGGGGTTCTAGTGGGAAGCTGTGACCAGTAGGGTGCAGCTGGTTGAAATTGAGGCAATTACTCATCGAAGAATCCGTTGCGAAGTGGTCGCACTATATCAAGAATTGGCAGAAGTTAGAATTCACGGACCATTGGATCGGCTTCCAGTGGCTTAATAGTCTATGAGCTCGCCTTGTAACCAGAAGGTCCTTGGTGAATGCGTACTGATGAAGAGTTACAGACTGGGACGAAACAGCTTTCCAGTACTCCTAGGTTTTCCGATGGTTCTCTGACTGATGTCAGTTCATGATGAAATCCTCCGAACAATAAAACAGTAATTTCGTTGAACCACCGTACTACAATATGAACAACAAATCACAGGGTTGTTGTGTTACTGGACTGTGATATCAAATCGGTCAACGCTGTTTTAGACGTTCGAAAGACTTTAAATGTTTTCGTGTGATGAAATAACTCATTTGATAACACAGTTCTGTCAAACTCTAACTGCTGCGTGTCAGTAAACAAAATAACTGGTCAAGTTACTCCCTAATACATTCCGTTTTGTAAATTCCATCAAAGTTATAAACGTTTCTTTATAATAATTAGGTGTTGAGTTAAAGTGATTAGATTTCATCAAAAATTAACATCGCTCAAATAATCACTGAAAGTTAGCTGGCTCTGGATAGCTTCTTCGTTCTGTTCGGAGATTCAGAGAGCTACTACTGCAGTTTATCGCAAATGTGAATTGAGATGTCATTCTGGATGCAATCACAATGTGGTCTTCACGTAAACCGCAAATGAGGATTTCCCTCTGGATAAATTAGAACAGTGCCTCCTAAAAATGAAGTTTGCTACTCATTTTACACTTTACTAGGTCTTTATTGATTATAAATTCCTGTTTGGGATACTTTTTAAAATACTGAAATAAATCTGACCCTAAAATACAAGTTTGATTAGAAATTTCAGAATGAAATTAGCTTTCGTTGTGCTGCTGCGATAGGAGAAACAAACAGTTCTATAAATTTAAATTTATGTACTCTGGGTTACCGAAACTCCTTTTCCACCAAACGCATGTTGCTTCAAACTGATGCATTTCATTTTCCCTCAATCAACTAATTATCTCCATTTACGTTGTTTCGAAAACGTTTCATGCCACCACTCTTCATGTCTGTCATAAAAGTAAAAGAAAACGCCACACTGTGTACCAACAAACCGTGAGGTGTATCCAATTTCAAGTGAACTGTTTCTCATTTAATTAGTTAACTACCTACAGTCACAAGTTTCCTCCAGTGTTTGTGGTAATTCGGATATATTAATACTCATAGAAAATCGATTTGACAAATCAGCATGGTTGTAATCTGATTTTTTGAGATAGATTCACAGTGTTTTGATTTGACTGGTGTAAAAAAAAGGCATGGAAAAGGTGATCTGCTTTTAACTACTGATGTTTTAGTTATCCTAATGACAATCTTAATTGCATCACTATTATATCTCATCAAACAAATATATTTTACCAAAGATGTATGACAGACTACAAAAGTGAGACCTCGCTTCAAAGAAATCTCAGTTATCTTCCAGTTTTATATTGGCAAGCTGACAGCACATTGTCCAATATCTGTGGTCAAGTGAATAGATATTTTCCAGACTGTATTACTAACGCTTTAAAGCGTAATAACTTCCTGAATCCAACTAAGAGTCTTCGTTTTTATGTGTTATCAAGAGTTTCATTTGCAATGTGCGGAGATTTCATCATTCTTTTTCAGATAACTTCATCATAAACTTTAAAAGAACACAGAACTTTTAGCTGGAAAGGAGATTAAACGCGTATCTGTGCAGAAGTCATCGTATTCAGGATTGAGTTCGAAATTAACGCCAATCTTATTACGCCTTTGGTTTTGAAAACGATACCGAAACAGTTTCCTCTTGTGTCTAAGCCCTTATTAAGAAGATTCTACAACCCTATGGAATTCTGTTGTAAATTCAGTAGAAATAATATAGATACAGTTACCGTCTTCAATGCTAATATTGTGTTGGGTCTAGACAAAAGAATCAATTATGTTCACTTCCTGCTCCTACACTTCACTGATGCTTCTCATTTTCCATTTCAATGTTTATAAAACACAAAATAATCGAGCAAAGAATATTCTTTTCGATAAATTCCTCTCCCAGGCTCTACAATTATATATATGTTTATATACACATAATATTTTAAATTAGTAGTTAATAACAATATAAGCGTTTTTTAAATAATATCATTTTCATTTCATTTTTGATTACAGCTTGATGCCACATCGTATTTTCAGTACAAGTATGGAATTTTCAGCACGGATATCGGTAGCCCAAATTTTGCAGGCCGACCATAGATATCTGGTGTGCGTCGGCGGGGGATCAAACCCCGAACCATGTGCATGGTCGGCGAGTGTCCTAACCACTGTGCCACCGACGCACATCGATTTGTAAAGTATGATCAATGCTATTACAGATCATTAAAGATGCTTAAATTATAATAATAATAATAAAGATATAACAGCGAATAGAATATCAACTAAAATTATGGAAATTTCACAAAAATTCTGGATTATTCAAACCTGGATGGCCAAGGCAATGATAATGACTGAACTAACTTCTTTTGGGTGCATAAATTAGGCTTATTAATATGGATCCCCACAGCCTCAGCAATATTTAGAAGTCGAACTCTTAAGGCGAAATTGAGATTCGTAGGTATGCGGTAAATGACCTTGAAAGCATGATTAACGTCAATCTTGTGTTCTGTCTCCACAAGATGAGCCAGAATAGCACTGCAAATTGATTTTGTTTGACCTTTGCTTAACCAGGCAGGGTGATGTTCGGAAATTTGACGAGAAACACGCCTAATTGTACGGCCTATGTAACTGGCTCCACAGGAGCAGTTAAATTGGTAGATACACATGGAAGAGGCGAAATTAGGCAGTTTGTCTTTTATTCCCGAACGCAGAAGAGGAGTGGTTTTAAAGATACAGCGTAATTGAGCAGCAGGGAATGCTCTTTTTACCGCATTTCTAAGGCGATGTGTTAGTATCTCACTTGTATTGTCTCCTAGGAACTGCATCTGTAAGAACAAGGCTTTCTTTGGAACTGTTGGTAACTTGGGCTGTTTTGGTTTTAGATTCATATTCTTATCAATAAACTTTTCGGGATAACCATTCTCGCTTAGCAACTGTTTAATATTGTTAAGCTCCTCGTCAAGACATTCATCCGAGCAAATCTCTCTTGTTCTGTGGACCAAGCACTTTATTAGATTGCGTTTGTATTTCAAGGGCACAAAGCTGAGAAAATGTGTGTACTGGCCCGTTGATGTAGGTTTTCTATAAACACTTCTTCTTATTGTGCCATCCTCTTTTCTGGTCATAAGGACGTCTAGAAATGAAATACTAGAGTCTTTTTCTTTCTCAATAGTAAAATTTATTGCAGGATGCACCTCATTAAATTTATCCAGGATGTTCTTTGCCACCTTTTCGTTCTTCATAATAAAAAAAGTATCATCCATGTATCGACAATAAAATTCGAGTTCATTAATAACATCTTTCAAAGGCCCATTTTCTAGTTTCGCCAGGAAAATGTCGGCTAGAATGGGTCCCAGTGGTGACCCACTTGCCACACCGTCGATGTGTCTATACAGTTCCTTATTAAATAAAAAGTGGACATTCATTGTACATTTCAAGAGAAGCTCCTTCATGAAAGATATAGGAATGCCAATCTCCATGTTTCGTCTTTTAAGTTCTTCACATATAAAGTCCACTGTTTCCATGAGAGGTACATTGGTGAATAAAGAAGATACGTCAAATGATATCATGAATTTATTATCAACATTTAAATCTCTTATCCTTTCAACGAATCCAAATGTATCTTTTACACTATGTTTCACCAACTCAGTATGAAGGGGCTGTAAGAGTTCAACTAACCATTTGGCTACCGGATGGTATGGTGAATTTAGCATATCTAATTCTGGTCGTAGCGGTACACCATTTTTGTGCACTTTAGGCGAGCCAAGTAGTCTTGGTGTGAACGTTCCGGTGGGTTTAAGTGACATGTACTGACTCCGTGAGATGAAGCCTTGTTGTTTCAATCTTTTCAGTGTTTCCGCCAACTGCATCTCTATCTTTTCAATCGGATCCAGAGAAGAGGAGATTTTTTGGAATTTTGAATTATCATTAAGAATAGTATTCATCTTCTCAAAGTAGTCCGCTTTGTTCAAGATAACCACTCCTGAGCCCTTATGCGGTCTTGTTATTATTATGTTGTCATTTTTGCGGAGAGTATCCAGGGCTTCTCTATGTTTTTTGGTTAAGATACTATCTGAATTGCGTTTACTGTTCATGTAATAATAGCAGCAGTCGACCAGCGTTGATTTAAATCTTTCAACAACTTCAGTTGAATAACTACACAAAAGATATAAATTCATACATTATCAAGATACATATTAGGGTGTGAACTCAGCATCCATTGGTAAAACAGGCTACGAGTAGGCAAATGAGTAGTCCGTAAATCTTTAAATATTGAGTCCTCAAGGTTATGATTTACAGGTAGATTTTGTGACGTCATTATTTTATATTCCAGGTGTTGGACGCAGAAGGTATAAATGTCAATGTTTTCCTTATGATGAAGAATGCTTTAATAACTATTTAAGGAAGAACTTTGATAATGGCAAAACAATCAGAGAACATCCCAGAAATGGCACAAATTAGGTTGCAATTGTGGTATTGACCCTTCAGAAAACTGGTTTCTTGAGCATTTCTCTTGATAAATTTACTATCCTAATACTATGATAGCATCCTTGTAATAAAACCTTTGATAAACAGACGAAGGAGTAAGTAATAAATTCACCGGGTTTGGATAAACTTTTTACTCAGTTTTCGTTCATTCATTTAAAGTCCAGTCACAATGTCAAGTAACAAATTTGTTCTAAATCACAGTGAAATATATGAGAGGTAATCATGATCATAGAAGCTTATCTAAGATGCCACTTTGAAAGTTTAGACAAGGATTTATGTTTGCACGCACTCGTCAGTGAGCTGCAACTGTGGTGTATAGAAAACTGAAACCTCGTTGTGGGTTCAAGTCAGTAGTCAGATATCTTAACGATGAGCTATTTGGTTTTGAATCATCATTTCGTAGAAACACTCTGCAATTAGTGATAGATTACCAAGAATTCATGGCCAAAGCTGAATGGCAAAAAGTAGACTGAGTGAAGTGACGCACCCAAATGACAAAATAGAATCCATACTTAAATTCATTGAAATTTATTCTGAGTAGTTATGTAACTAATAATACAACCAAAACAATAAAGGCACTGAATTCCAACTGTGTAACTTACTTAAGGATAATCTATTTAAATACTGTAGGGAATCAAAGACTAGCAAGCAACTTACAGAAATCTGTAGTTCGAAATATATGCTTACTCCAAAAGCGAATAAATTATTCCAGGCGGAGGTTAATAAACCAGTCAGTCAATAACCAATAGAAACAAACGCCCTTGTAAGTGGGAAATTAAGACGATGCATAAAAACACAGAAAACACTTAATAAGGTGTAAACTAGTGAGGTGAAGATTAGGGTCTTATATGCGACTCGTTGATATCACTGGCAGTTGGTATAAAAAAGGACAGGCAAGTAAAGTATACTGAATTATTATTTCGCTGGACTTTAATCCCGATGAAATTGTAACAACCACGTTAAGAAATTGATTAATAAGCCAGGAGATCCCTATTGAGGTTATACTTTAATTAATTCGAAATAGCAGCGAGCAATCAACAGAAAACTCATCGTGTATGTTGTTTGTTTATTGGCACAAAATAAATGATCTTATGTTCCTATGGTGGTTTGCTAAGAAAGTAAATTTTGTAGTCTGAGATGACATCTATTGTCAGTTCACCTCGAGCAGCTCTTTTCCATAGGCAGTGTCACTGAATTCTCAGAAAATTTCATCTGTTGTACGAACACTGATATTAAACGAATGATTAATGACACACTTTTGTGTATTTTAATATCAGGATTAGCGTAGTTGGTCGAATCACAGAATCAAATGTGGTGGTGTTGTGTAATGTTGCAAAAGAAAAAGACGTGTGGTATTTAAATCATCTAGATCTGGGTAACACTCACCACTAGCTGATATGAGTGATATGCAACTACTACTACTTATCGCCATCAGCCATTAATAAAGTTCTATGAAATCATGGAAATGTAACTCGATGATTATGAGTCATCGTTGAAATCGTCCCAGTTACACATCAGATAGCTATGTCAAAAACACCTCCCCAAATTCAAAACACATCGTCTCATCATTTCATATAAGTATAATTCTCAAATGCACAAAATTATCAATCTAGTTAGTGTGCACTAACAACTTTCAAACTTTCATTTGATGAACACGTTAACTAACTCTCAGAATCGCTACCTATTTAGATTTATTATTGCTTTGTATCAATGGGTTGATTGTATGGCTGACTAGTTTCTCTCCACTTACAATCAACTTACTTACACAAACGTACAATTTCATGTAGCTTGCACAATTATCGCATGAAACGAGTGGAGTGTTGTTTCAAGTGAACATTAATTTACACAGAATGGCTAAATTATGTGCAATTTATTATTATTATTATTATTATTATTATTATTTACTTTTGATTGTTATAGTTAACTAGGTCAAATTCTACTTTGGAACTGTGTACATATGAGGGGTGTTTTGTTATGTTTGTGTGCATAGTACGATCACCATTATCACGAAAATGCACATAACCTGTGTTTGATTTTGTGGAATATTGGGTATGCATGAATTTGTGAATTGTTGGTGTGTTTTGGATAAAGAGAGCTTTTGAATAATTTGTGTAGAATGAATGCATACATTGTTGGGTAGTCTCGGGTGTATGAATATTATGCTTTCCAACTTCTTTGTCAATTTTTGGGTTGTGGTGATTCGATTGATGTGAAAATAGGTTTCGCCACCTTCAGGTGTTAGTCAGAGGACCAGTTGAAACTGGTGTATTCTGTCGTGATCATGAGGTCTTCATTTGTGTGGGTCTACGACACCAGTGTTGTCTGTGTCTAAGACCTTCAACTGAGGACGCTATTCCATTGAGTATTTAACCACTGGGTTGGAATCTAAGGATTCCTGTCAATTTTTGATGTAGTGTGCCACCATTCAGAGTGGATTTTGTCACTGACCTACATCATTTAGAGCACTATTGAAAACGAATGAACACTGTATAGATGTTCGGTTGTCAGAGTAATTACCGAATGCACAGTTAGAGTGTTTTGTATTAATGAACGATTTTTGTATATCAGGTGGATGTTTTCGATGTTGTTTTTGTGCTGCTTGGTTTGATCTCAGATCATTTAGTGTCTTTCCGGACAACATCTTCAGTGCTAATTCCAGTGTGAAGTTGGTCTGAAAGAATGACATGTTTAAGGAAAGATCTGTTCAATACTCCGAAGTTTGTAAATATTCTCCTAAACTGTTTCTTTCTCGCGAGAAGTATCCTCACACGGATGAAAGCAGGTGATGTTCAGCATTTCGCTGATGGATTATTGCTGAGTTGCAGATCAGCACTTTCAAGGTACACTGTTAAAGCGATGAGCCGGATACGATATAGTTGATCAACAAGCCAAATCAGTAATGATGCAGATTTCAGAGGGAAAACGTCATTGGCTCTACAGGAAATATCATGAGGACAGGGTTGTTTGGCAGTCAGGATGAATGTATCAGTCAATGTGATGAGTAGTTTATGAAAGAGGTTTCTTTGATGACAGACAATTTGTACGAATTTCATTGATGTGAGAATACAATTTGGAAATTTCACCTACTTGACAATACACTTAGTGATACTTGACAGTTCACTGTAAATAATAACCTTATCACTGTGTTTTTGTCGAATAAAATTGCAAGGACATCTGTGAGGAATATTTTCTTTCATATAAGTCAGTGGATGGAAAAGCGATGAGTGAGCTATACAAACGTGTGACGAATAGATAAAGCGAATGATGAAACGACAGAATTATTGACTGATAAAACTGTGAGGAGAAGTCGAGTTAACCACAGATGTATGAACATGTGACAGAGATCGACGAGTCAAACAACTTAACACACACAGCTCGTCACTGAGAGGAATTGGATAGAGAAACCGGTGGAACACACTCATCGTGTTTGTCAATTGATCGCTCGGACATGATTAATTTCGCTGTATCACGATGGCTATTTGACTGAATGAATCGTCAAAGTAGTCATCATTGAGTGAGCGTAAGTAGTATTGTTTATTGTTTAGCTAGAAGAAAGATATCATGGAGAGTGTGAGGTGGTTACGCATTGTGGTGCATCGCAGTATTACTCATGATAATGATATATGTACAGTTGGGTATAAAGGGTGTAGAGATCTGATTATATGCGAAGTGAATGACTGAGACGTTTCAGTTTTTAGACTGAAAGTGTGTTAGATTTTCAGTTTTATTAGTTGGCATGTGTAACATGGATTATATCATATGTGCTACGGAATATATTAGCTACATTGTTAATCTCCTGCACTTTATGATAATGTGCACTATGGAAGTTTAAAGTAGTTTTATATTTGGTCATGTTTAATATTGTTTTAGATATATTTGTATTAATTAAAATGTTGTTCTACCTGAAAATCGATAAATCTTCTGGTATGACGAGATAAAAGCATAATGAGCATTATTCTGAGTGCACTTTTTAGTGATGTTTGTTACTCACTTTGGACACATAATCTGTGATACGCATCATAGAAATTTTAGACTATTAAATTCATATCTACTTGTACTGCTTTTCTGTGTTATTTACTGTTTATAAAATGTTCATATTAGTACATAATTTATATCAGGGTCAATCTACTCTCAGTATCAATTTGTTCTCCATTTAAACTTCCTTTTTGCTAAGCTTTGTTCCACATTATAGGTAGCATGAAATGGATTATGTCAGGTCTTGAATTAAAGAATTATGAAGCAAATTGTTTATTGTCCACTTATGCGGCTTTGGATTTGTTTGTTTCGAAGTTGACAATAAGAGAAGTGTGAGTAGCAGTTCATTTTGCTGATATATGCTTTATACGATAAATATACGGAAAGAAATTTCGATGGATCTGATACATGCTCAAGAGACTGTCGAATAAAATCGCGTCTCAGGCCTTCGAGAGAAAGCTGAATGAGAAACGGTGAGTTGTTCGTGAGTCCGAGGGTGATATGGAGTTCAGCTTTAAATAGTCTGGTTTATTCCCAAACCTAGATGATATTATTGTATATTTGTTGTCTATTCAGCATTGTACACTGGTTATAAACTCATCTGACTGTATGAGTTCCAAAGAAAGCCACAGTAGTTCGCCTGCCTTTTGATTCATGCGGTTGTTTGCTCAATCATGGCATTACAAACTAAATATAAAGGATATAGGATTATGAGGCATGGTGAGAGTTGTTACATATTGTCGTAACCAGTCTGTTATTTTACAAAAACTTAAAAGGTCCGTATTCGTATTCACAACAGTTGGAAATCAAAAATTCTTGAGTATATACTTCCCATTGTTGCTGCCATTTTTTGACTGAACTAGAGTACACGTATCTTCTAGTATTTCTTCGCGTTTATAATTGTGACCTAACGTTGTGATTACTCGACATCCACAACGTAATTCAAAAGGCACTTGCGAAGGAATACGATAGTGTATTGTTGCAGCAATCAACAATTCAAAAATCGAGCGAGTGCAAAAGTATCAATTGTTAACATGCAAGATTTAGAGTAATAAACAAATCGAAGTACAATTACATAATGAAAGTATAGTACTATGATGAGTAATAAAACGGGTCACTACACCATATAAAACACAACCACACGTTGCCGATATAGTTTGTAAATTCTATTAGTAAAAGCTCATTGTGTTCAGGCGTAATTATACACAGACATTCAGAAATCGGTGCTCATAACCCTTATTTCTCTGATTTAGTTATCGGCTTTTACGCAGATGGTACTGTCCAGGTCTTGTTTGTCAAAAAAGATTGAATTACTTACAATCAGCACAAAAATTAAGTGTTAGTAGTGTGTCTAGATAAGCATCTATTTTACAACCAATGTGGCCTAAATGAAGTTACATTGGAAGAAGATCTTGAAGTATTTTTGAATCATAACATGAAATTATCATCCTACATATACTAAATGTTCTTTCAGTTTATTTCAGTTATTTCGATTGTTACAAGTGTAATTATTTGCCAACTATTTTAGGTAAACAAGTATTCAGAATCAATTAAAGTCTTTTGGTAGATTCATTGATAGGGAAGATGTGTGTTCATTTAATCTTAGATATATCTGAAAAGTTTCTTAGTCTTAGTAATTGTTTTATTGTTTTTCTCGTCAAGTATTCAATATCCGAAATACATGAACATTCAGATTATGTCTTGAATACTTTAGCACGAATGGTTAGAGTAAACTATGTAATGGCTGTCACTCGTCAGCCTCTAACAGTAAGGAATATGTTGATGTTAATTGAGAAAAAGAAGTGTACAGTGATAACCAATATCTGATAAATGCATAACTGCAAATATTCTAAATCAACACCTAAACAGTTCATAATGGTGAAGAAGAATGGCAACTTCAAATGCCAAATCAATAAAAAGGAAATTTCTGGGAAATGAAGCAATTTTCCTTATATCAATTAATTCTTCTTCCTTGCATATCCTTTTTTATCAACTAAATAACAATGAAAGTGCTGAAACTGCCAGAAACGCCGAATAAAGACTGTGTTTTGCTCGGAATTTAAACTGTGATAATAATAATAATGATAGATAATAGTTTAGTATCTACTATTAACTTAAAGGGTCTTAGGTGAAAATGAATTCCATAATTCCATCTTCAACTGCTAATGCCTCATTGAACAAAATGAGGCGTGTTTTCCTTTTCATCTGTGACACAACATTGCTAAAATACCTTCTAACAGACGAGTACAGTGTGCAACTAAGTGAAGTATTCTTATTTGAGATCGCTGACACAAGTGAAATAAAAGACTGAGGATTCGAAACTATGTGAAGCGCAGCCATTTATTTCTTATTTTCCTGAAATTTCCACAACGCTTATCAACAAATGTTTTTATTCGCTTTTTCCCCTTTTCCATTAACTATGTCACCTTTTATTAATGCTTGATATTGTTATTCTTATTTCCTTACCTTATATCTTATCAGTCTCCGCCTCTGTTTGCCTGTATAAAGTTTATTAAACTGAAATACAACCATTAGAGATAGTTGGTTGCTTACGCTTTGCGTGCATCGATAAGGAATAACAGCTGAAAGTTTTATAATTTTCTGGGAAAAGAACTTCCGCAAAGTCTACTGAATTGCAGAAGTGATTTCAATGAATGTATTGGGAGAGCAGTTGCTATGAAGTGTTTATTCTTCACCTTATCTTGAAACAATTTATGGATGCAGTAAAGTCGTTCTACTGACTCATCAATTTTCCATTGATAGATACGAAATAGTCTAAAGAAGGAAATCCTAAACCCAAACACATGACTGTATATACTACTCATCAATCAGTAGCAAATATCACCATGCATTCATGCTTGTTTCCTCAATTGTCATTTATGGTATCAAGCGGATAACACATCGTGATCTTAATATTTCCGGTTTCTAAATGAAACTTTGGCGAGATTTCGCCTAGAACTTCACAATCTGCATATTGTGAACTCGAAATTCGAAACGACAGAATTACGGAAAATATTTTATTGCCTGAAGACTGGATAGACTTCAATCCCCTCTAAAGGACCCCTGAACTAAAGCTATTTTGATTTTAATAATCTGACTATAGTTGAGTCGACAATCGAAAATAATACTTGTACAGTTTAAAATATTTACTTATGATTTAGATGAAGAGAATACTGCTCTACCTACTAACAAATGGTTAATATATGTTGTAATTCCTGTAAAAATTCAGCTATTACCTGTGTGACTAGGTCTCAACAAAATAGCTCTGAATATCTTGCATAATATCACATTCTTTAAATTTCTACGAATGCATTGCCAACAAGTAATAACAAGCATGAAACCAGTGGTCTAAAGTTCGATGAACACATTTTAGACACCGTACTTAGATATTTCTAGTGGCTTAACTTAGTGATTATAGTGCGGTAACTCTAGTACTTTTGGTTAGTACAGAGGAACTAACAGTGTACAAGTTACTATCTTATGAGGTAATGTTTGCGTATGCGTCGCACTCTCTATAATCGGGTATAATATGTTCCGTATAAAAGTTTAGTGATTTAAAATTATATTAAAAAATGTCTTAAAATTTTCTATTTTTATAAGGTATCATGGACAAACAGTAGGAAACAATTTGATTACTGGTGTATTTCCTGAAATTCTAATGCACTTTTACAACAATATAAGACTAAGTCGGAAACGTGGATATGTTGAGTATTATTATCAATAGACTTGAAACTTTTTTTCATTACTTAAACGGAAGATCTCATGTTTGTAGTTTGCATCTCCTCAGACATGAGGACACGCAAGTCTATGAGAGATCGTAGCCCTAACCTATCTGTCTGTTGCCAGTACACTACCTATCAGTTAATTAGGAGGTATCCAATGTTCCCTACTTTCCACATTCTGTAAAATAAAGTTATCTCAATCGGCTCCACGTTGGCATCTAACCAAGAGATGAATATCATTGTCTCTGATTTACACTGTTGAAAGGAACCGTTACCCACATAATATATGATCTGATTGATCAAAATAATGACGAGGAATTTCAGTAAAATCAACTCTATTCAAGTTCATGTAAAAAAGTACTAAACACATCATTTCATCTACCAAGTAAACAATTAGCCTAGGATAAGTTGTCACAATTTCCTATATAGAATTATTGATAAATGAATCATATACTGAATAGGTGCTTGTGGCATGCTAATTAAAATTTAGTTGATTCATACACCCATATATACGAAAACAAAATAGACATAGAAACTTGATAATCGCAAACTTGATAGATTTACGTCCCTTGATATGTGACAATGTACAGGCAGATTCCACAGAACTACCTCCTTTACGAAGACTTAGTTGCTATTTTTCTGTTGCACAATGAGATACAGTAAAAATATACAACTAGAAATGATCTTAAAGTTAGACATTTTCGCTTCTTTACTTCACATAATGCTTATAAGATACGCATGACTTTTCTTCCAAATTGCCAGACATTGTAAATATTCTGCACAAATGTCAAATACAAAACAGTTCATTGATTTATGTGTAAACCAGAGATGACTACTTCACCATTTTATTGATCCCCGCGTAGTAGGTAGAAAATTTATTAATCTGATAAGATTATTTAGAACAAAATCCCAGAAAACTACAATTTTTTGTATACTGCATATTCATCAGAAGTATGAATACTCATGCTTTAACACAACGTCAACTTCTAGGGGGATCGGGCTGGACTTATCCGGCATGTTGGTTGAAATTTCGCTCGGCAAATTTATTTTGTCAATAATTTTTAATAAAATTATGTTATATGTTTTCTGGATTGATAGGAATTCTCATTTCCTGGCTAGTTATGTTGGTGTCCGCGTCATGTAATCTGTCGGCGACACACTTAGCATATTGGTTGTAATGATTAGTGTTTCATGCTGAATGCGTCAAAACATCTCTACAATGAAGAAGATAGGGTAGCTGGAGGGTAATGTCATCTACACAAATAGTTTACTTCTTGTAGAAGCTGCAGTTTTCGACATCGTGTCATTCAATGAAGACTACGTCAAAATGTGGCTATTTTCGTGTGAAGAACAGTACTATATTACAAAAGAATGCTATCAGTACATGGGAATCACCTATAAATGCCAACAGAACGTAAAACCAATGTGTAAACTAACGGCTACGGAACTGCAATCCAACATAACCGACTAACACGGACGAAAATGACCTTTGAGCGTCTCACTCCATCAATGACCTTGAGCATGCGGGATAATTTCAGCCGGGGATCGTAGTTTATAGTTCATATTGAATTGTGACAAGACGGTAAGTATATATTTTATTCCACAAATGCCAATTTAACACAGTTATATAACAGAAAGTACAAGAACAGCTTCAGAAGGGAAAAGTAAGACTCAGGTGGTAACGTTCTTGAATGGAAAACATGATAAAATCGATACCGTTTACGAAGAACTAAACAAAAGGTCATCCAGTATATTTGGTCTATAAAACACATTTCAGAGGTTGAAGAAAAGGAATCGCAGAAAAGTGGAGGAACGAATAAAAACTAACTAAGTTGGAAACTGATCACAATAGTCTTCCTTATAAAGGTATCTCAGCACTGTTGACTGTAAGCGTACAAACACTAGTGAGATGGTTATGTACTGAAATGACCTTAAATAATTCCTCAAAATTATTGACCATAGCACTCATCACTGAACATTGGATGCTGACCCACACTGTTTAAGTCAACTTGTTTAGCTGAAGGCTTCCAGTCAAGCATCCACGCCATGTGGTACTCCGTCGTGTCACGTTCGTTCTCTATCCCTAGCCAGCTAAGCAATCCTCTCGCACTCCGATTTGGTCCCGAAATATACCTCGTAATTTGGACGATCAAATATCGTGTTTTTCTTTGTCTTTGGTCTACGAATACTATAGAAGTTGTGGGTATTAGATCTTGCGTTAGTATACTTCGTACTATTCGTGAACGTCAATACCATCAGCCGCTAAACTGGTGAACCCTACCGCAAACTTCATTTTTATTAAATACACAGACAAATCCGGTGAGTTCGTTCCATTTTGTATTTGTTCTTGTCCTTTTTTCAAACTATATATATTTCGTCATGAGTGATCATACTCCTAGGGTCATTCGTATTCGCTCAACTCCCAAAACCATTCAGCTCGTACCATATTGGCCAGATAATACTGAATCATGGTTTCAAATACCTGAGTCTGATTTTAGTGAGCATGGGATAACTGATCAACGTTGAACAGTACCCTGCAATTGTTCACGCCCTACCGCGGGAATTCAGCTAGTGCGTAACTGTGCATATGTCGAGCCCAGAGGTAAGTAACTCGTACGAGTTGCTTAAAGCAACTCTCCTAAGGATAAATGTTCTCACTGATCGACAGCGTCTGGACGAATTATTTTGCAACGTCGAGTTAGGTGATCAATCAGCCGTGAGCATGTTAACGAGGATGAGGATGGCCAACATCAGTTTTATGAGGGGATTTTCAGTGAACTCTTCTTATCCAAACCGCCACAGTCAGTACAGGCTGTACTTGTGACACTTCAGGGTGTTATTATAGATGACTTGACTGCTTTTGCAGATAAAATTCTAGAAATAACTAAACGGTCAGTTTCTGAAATATGCTTGGTGGCCAAACAGACTTCGAGTAAGGAAACTGCAATGATAGAGTTGTGCAACTCCATCCAGCAACTGCTTAGGTCAAACATACTTTGTAACTCCCCCTACCGTCGTCCGAACTCCCCTCAACGGCGAAACTCACGTGGTCGATCTGAGTCCAAGCCACGTTCACTAAAAAACCCTGACTGGTGCTGGTATCACAACACCTATGGCCAGGAAGCGAAATGTTGCCGTAAACCTTGTAATTTCGGCAACGTCTCAAAGACTGTGGGAAACTATCCCGCTGGCACGCGTTAGTGGCAGCCGTCGCCGGTGTCACTAGCCGCCTACTTTATATTCGTGATGTGGTTAGCCAGACCCAATACTTGGCCGACACAGGCGCCTAAGTCAGCTTCCTTCCTGCTACAACGGCAGATCGACAGAAGTAACCTACCTTCAACTTACATGTTGCGAATGGAAAACCAATTGCAAATTCCGGTAGGAAATGCGTCTATCCGAACGTTGGTTCACGCAAACCTATTCAGTGGATTTTCCCTCTCGCTGACGTCACAATTCCCATCATTGGCACGGACCTACTTAATCATCATGATTTACTCGTAGACGTCCGCCGAAAACGACTGATAGACGGTGCTACAAGACTGCCTATCAAAGGCATCAACTACGTAGGCCCCAGCTTGTCACTGGTTAGGATGAAGGGAATCCTTGATCCAACTTTCCAACCTATTGTTGATAAATATCCGGAACTTAATTGCCCGTCTAACGATCTACAGTGCATAACTAGCAATGGTAAGTATCACGTCATAACCTCAGGACAACCCGTGACATCTAAAGCACGACGACTTGCTCCTGACAAACTGAGAATCACTAGGAATGAGTTTGACCATATCCTCACCCTTGGCACCATTTGGCCATCGAATAGCCCAGGGGCATCCCCACTGCATATGGTTCCGAAAAAAGATAGCAACGATTGGCGACCCACTGGTGATTACCGGCAAACGAACGCCAAAATAACCCCTGATTCATATCCATTGCCTCATACACACGACTTGATGGCAACATTATCTGGCCCAACCATATTCTCTAAAATCGACTTGGTTAAACCGTGTAACCAAATCTCGATGGCAACAGAAGAAAAAGGCTATCATTACACCTTTCGGACTTTTTGAATTTCTAAGTGTGCCATTTGGTCTCCGAAATGCAGCACAAACATTCCAACGCTTCATCGACGAAGTATTTCGCGGTCCCGACTTCGTATACGCATACTTAGACGACTGCTTCATTGCCAGTCCAGACAAGGAAACTCACCTTAGATACTTGGACTCGGCATTCGAAAGTGTACGTCTACGTGTATTACTATTAATATTCAAAAGTGCCAGATAGGCGTTGACTCACTCGACTTTCTGGGTCACACCACTGACTGCAAGGTCATTCGCCCACTGGCGAATAAAGTTGAGGCGATATTGAACTTTCCAGACCCACAGACAGTGAAAAGTCTGCGCACTTTCAACGGCTTGGTAAGTAATTACCGGTGCTTCATTCCTAACTGTGCTTTCCTGATTCAGCCATTGTCAGACCTTCTTCGAGGGAATAACAAGTCAGTCGAACTTGACGCGTCTGCTAAAAGTGCTTTCACCCAGATTTAAAAAGCTATCGCGGATGCCACACTTCTTATATATAAGGACCCAGGGGCACCGTTAAGTATCTCGGTTAATGCATCGGAAACTGCAATCGGCGCAGCTATGCAACGACTAGTCAACAGGGAGTGGCAACCACTCGCCCTTTTCTCGAGGCGCCTTCAATTAGCAGAAACGAAGTACAGCACATTCGACAGAGAACTTCTAGCTATGTACTGCGCTATACGTCATTTTCTACATTCATTAGAGGGTCGTGAATTTATCATTTCCACTGATCACAAACCTCTGACGTACTCTCTGAACTCAACTTCAGATAAGTATTCACCTAGGGAATCACGACAACTGGACTACGTTTCATAGTTTACATCGAATATTCGCCATATATCCAGAGTGAACAGCACGGTGGCAGATGCCTTGTCACGTATTTGTTCCTTCACCCAAATCGACGGCATAGACCTTGTGAAACTGGCTCGTCTTCAAAAATAAGATACTGAGCTTCAACATGAGTTGTCGAACACAACTCCTCAATTAGCTGAGAAACCCTTAGGTATGGGAAGAGACACTATCCTGTGTGACATTTCCACGAGTACTCCTCGCCCCACCGTGCCGAAAACCTATCACTGTAACGGCTTCAATACGTTGCATGGCTTATCCCACTCAGGTATTCAAACTACCGTCAAGCTCCTAAATAGTCGTTTTTGTTGACCTGATATTAATTACAAAGTAAGGGAATGGGCACACAAGTGCTTAGCTTGTTAAAAGTGCAAAGTAGTAAAACACACCAAAAGCTCCCCTGGTACCTTTCTCACCCCTGACTCCCGTTTCGAACACGTTCATATAGATTTGGTTGAACACCTTCCGGAATCCCATGGATATGCTTATATTTTAACCTGCATGGATCGTTTCACACGATGGCCTGAAGCAGTACACCTCAAGGATGTTTCTCTTGAAACAGTTGCATGCGTCTTTGTCAAACGGTAGATTGCAAACTTTGGATGCCCATCATCCATGACAACTGATCGTGAGCGGCAATTCGAAAGCGGCTTATTCTTCGCCCTTACTAAAATCATTGGTTGCATGCGTACTCGAACAACAGCCTACCACCCTCAAGCTTATGGTACGGTAGAACGTCTACACAGACAGTTGAAGGCTGAGTTAGCAGCTGCAAACAATGCACTTTAGACTGAATCACTTCCGTTAGTTCTCCTAGGGATACGAAACGCCTTGAAAACCGATGCTGGTTGTACTACTGCCAAGCTAGTATATGGAACAACACTACGACTGCCAGGTGAATTTGTTTCTCCATCTAGCTTGCCACCAGCGGTAGATCACGCCTCATTCGTCAGCAGGCTTACGAACGCAGTGCGTTCAGTTAAACCTGCTCCCCTTCGACCACAGCCCATTGACGTCTTTGTTCACCCGTGTTTGAAAACTTCTTCACATGTATTTGTCGTCGCGACTCTGTGCGTCGCCCTCTGAAACCCCCATACGACGGACCATTTAAAGTCATTAAACGTATCGATAAATTGTTTGTCTTAGACGAAAAAGACCGGGAAGACACCGTCAGCATCGACTGTCTGAAACTGGTCTACTTAGAAGGCAATCCTATTAGCCTAGAGCTGAGTATTCCTAATAATACGCAAGTGACCGAATATCCGTTAGTCCTCGAAGAAATCACTAGCACGGCGAAAGCCACCGAACCTTCTGTCGAGCCCTCAAGGAAAACGCGTTCTGGACGAAACGTGAGATTCCCAGAACATGTTCACACTCATATCACGTAACTAAGTGATGCGACTCACCCAATTCTTATTCGTTGTGGTATTTATTTATTTTTGTCTTTCAGACACATCAATTTTTTATATTGTCCCGTAACACATGTAAAAAGCTTTTCTATAACCGTACATGTTATAATCTCCCGGAAAATTAGATGTATAGCATTTTTCGATGTTCTGTTTTCGCATCATTTTACTGTATGGTAGATACGTATTATTTTCCAAACGTTATTTTTGGTATATCTTCCTGAACAAGCTTCTTAGCATTGTTGTTTTCTTTTCCAAGTGCGGCGGGCACTGGACAAGAAGCAAACGAAGCACGAGATCCGACTAACAAACACCAACGAAGCGATGTACAGACATCCCCTTAGCATAGGTAGACGACCAGTAGGCACTCCACCAAGCCGCTCGGAAGTTTTATTCACCCATAAGGGAACCATCGAGTTTTTACTTTCGGCTGGTTCTGTCTTAGGGTCCTCACAACCCTACTAGGGAGGGAGTGAGCTGTAGCGGTAAACAATTCCCCAAAATTGTTGCCTATAGCACTCATCACTGAACACTGGATGCTGACCCACACTGTTTAAGCCGACTTGTTTGGCTGAAGGCTTCCAGTCGAGCATCCACGCCATTTAGGACGCTGTCGAGTTACGTCCGACTGTTCGTTCACGATCCCTAGCTAGTTAAGCAATCATCCTCGCACTGCCATTTCAGTCTCGAAACATACTTCGTATTCTGGATGATCACTTTGATGTTTTGCTTTGTCTTTGGTCTACGCGGAACGGATACCATGGGAGTTTTGGGTCCAGGATCTTGCGTGAGTATACGTTTTACTGTCCGTTAGCGTCAAGGCGCTCAGCCACCAAAATATTTACTCAGAATTCAAGGTAGCATAACCGCAGAGCACGGCTGAATTTCTTGGCGGGATTCCCTATCGGTAAACTAATGTTCACACGTTACAAAATACTCACACCCTACATTAAAATTGCAGTCTTCAAACATCCATAGTATTATGCTTCTTTTATCTCCCTCCCAGGTTTTCTGATCTGTTTTACGAGTATCTTTCAGTTCTAGTTCTCGCCATTTAGTCCATCTCCGCTATTCAGTATTCCTGCAGAAGAGATTATTCACAACATGCTACTTATACAGTCTTGTCAGTAGCACCTGCCACATTGTTCCCTCCATCAGAAAGCTTCAAGTGGAGCCGCCTGACCTCACCGCTGCCTGCTCTTGTTTTGATATTGGCTTCTTTACCCTACTCTATCCATCTTTTCATTTGGCTGTTAGTATCACGTTTCTATTTGCTCCTCTTCTAGTGGTATAAATAGGACCACGTCTCACTGAAAGTGTATGGTCTTTCCAATTTGAAAATGACTCGACACGAACACTGTGCTTTTTCTCCTTACACTTCATTTGATCCCAACTCAGAACGTTATGCAATTCTCCTTTCCTCTCTCTTCGAATTTGGTAGCTTCAGCCTTCTGTTTATGCTCCACATTTTTGACTAGATTTGTTTGTTCCCCCTTCGCTCGACTACGGCTAGGTCTTTCATGCATTGTTATTCGTGGTTTCCCACCATACACCAACCGAGAGAGTGATTTGTTTGTTCTTTTCTGGGCGGAAGCACTACGAACTAGAAGAATAGCAGCTCTGCTTGTGGATGATATGGTTTTGTTCTGATTCTCTCAATATCTAGCTGCTACATGCCGGACGTAAGTCTTTCACCTCTGAAACAAGGACCATGCTCCATCATAATTTTCTTTGCTACGCCTTGATCCAAAACAATATATTGAAACACTGCGTTAATCAGTCTTTTTGCAAGAGTTCAAGGTTTTGACAAAATCCTTTCACCTTGTAGCGTGTTCTGTTGCAGATACTAGCAACAGATACTAGCTGCCCCTGGATATCTGCGGAAAAGTTTCATTGAATCCATGAACCACAGTTCCTCTACTACCGCACGTGGAATCGATTGCGGAGATGTATGCTTCTATCCCGTTTATTAAGTGCCGACTGAGGAGATTCCAGTGAACATTTTGCAACGTGCTTTTCATACCTAACTAGTGCACGCTATGTCTTAAGAGATTGATCGTCCTGACTGCTGCTGTACGTGCAAGATGATGGCACATTTATGCAGCCTCTTGAAGTAAAAACTGAGGTATTACTGCCGGGCAGCTCCTATCATTCTTTTATCTTGTCAGAGTTCCGTAAGCGTTCAGTCTTAATCAGTCCTCCCGTTTGAGTGGAAGATTAGCTCCCTATTCTACGTATCTCAAATAAGTACCATCCAGTGAGCAATCACCACTATCGCTGAGTTCATGGTAGAATCCTAACTGTAATGGCAAATACGTTTCAATGATTCTTTTTCAGATGCATATACTGCACATGTGCTTTCAGGTACCTTAACTTCGTCTTCTATTCAAAGTAAAATGCCTAAGAACGAATTTTATTCCATGGTACGTGAGAGATCGTGAAGTTGTACTCCTGTATTCGTTATTACTTCGAGACTGTCGCTTACGTGAGTCTTCAGCTGTCTTCAGCTGCTGCGTAGCTTTGCAACCAGTTTGTATTTGAGACTACTGACTCCGTAAATAAGGTCTCCAACTACCTAAGCCCACAATATTGCTAATCGTTGTTTCTCTGCTGTTCAATACTTTTACTTCGTGTGTGTTAGTACACGACTGCTTAACCTGATAACTCCTTCGCTATTAGCAGTGCACCTGTACCATAGCCACACGCATCTGTGGAAAACATGTACAGCCTTAAAGTACGGGTGGCCTTAATGCTGTTTGCCGGTAGTCTTAAAGCTGTCTAAAGAAGCTGAGTATATTCTGCGAATCTTCCGAGCAAACAAACCTTGTAGTGTGAGCAACGCAGTTATCACCTTTATGGTGTTTTTCACAAACCCACCATAAAATGCTGCCATCCTCGTTGCGATTTGGGGCTGTAATGTTCTTTGTTGTCAAGATTTTTTCGGGAAGACCTTTTAAATCACTGGTTCCCACTATATGTCCTAACAGTGTAACATTCCTTTTTAGTGATATGAGATTTTTGCTTGTTAATGTGTCGTCTAAACTCCCCAGTGTGTCTTGAAACAGCTTCTTCATGTTCCGTACGGTCACTTTCTTTCTGAGTACATATGACCATGTGATCACCGGACACTTTCGCCTTCTTCATATTTTCAAGTGCCATCATTTGTCATCTGAATGTAAAGGGTAAATCTGCCAGCCAAACGGCGTAAGTTTCAACCGGCATTGTTTCTACTCCAAAATGAACACTTTCTTATCTTTTTCACCTTGCTTTGTCTGTACTTAGTAATATCCAGATCGAAGGTCTAGGGGTGTAAATAGATTCGCATTTTTCAGGCGATCCAATGTTTCGGCTTTGGTTAGCATGATGTAGAGTGTTTCAACAGAAACTAACCGGTTGTTTTCCGAGCGCAAGAAACAGATCTTTGAGTCCTCCTGTACAGTTGACAAAACATCCTTGATACAAGTGCGGTCACAAAACGCCACATACACAGGAAAAACGGTTATTCTTAAATAACTCTACAGTTCTACTGAACAATAATAACATCAAAAGCTCAGAATTATCTCAGCAGTGCCGTCGGGCGGTCAGACAATCAGGTCTTGGTAGAAAACGTGCACTCACAATCAAGTGTAGTAAATCCAGAAGGGTGGGACCAAGAAGTCTGTCCATAAGAATCACACAACAACGCTTACGCAATCAGTTCATGGTCATAAATAACCTTCATTCACCTTAACAAATCAAATCGTACAACACATTATCACTGTGCACATAACCACAAAAGGAAGCGTTAAAATAAAGGTTAGATAGGTGCGAAGAAAAATGATGAGAAACAAATCATTATGTGAAATTCAAATAATATACAGCCTTGAGAAAGACGTATAATAAATACAAAGTTAGATGCAGCGTCGAAATAATTACATGTACTGTGATTGAATAGTCCGAGAGGGACTTTTGAGAAAATATTCCCGTTACATAGGGTCTTCTTTCTGCTAGAAGTCAACAGAGAATGTGTACTTCTGATTGGGCCTGTTTACCCAAACCGCCGGAGATATACTTTAACTCAGCCTCTATAGGATTCTGCCTTCTTTCCAGAATTGATCGCTGTCAACAATCAGAGAGCAGATGTCAGAGAAGACAACTATAGTTAATGTAACACACGGGATTCATGTTTTGCACAAAATTGCATATAGCGTCTATTCACCTTTAGAGTTAAACTAATGAAGTGGTTGAGCTCATCAGTACCATGTACAGCCAGGCGTTTAAGAGGGATACTGTATGATAAACAGCAATCATGGGTATTAACGAAATGACCCTCTAGATAAATTATGAATACAACTGATGGGGAAGCTGAGAACCACGTGATCTGTGATAACTGTCAGAATTTCTGCCAACTTGTCCTTTCCACCATCTGACTTTATTTTGTTAACATACCCTACAGGAATCCGCGATATGGAAACACTAATGGCTGAAATTCGTGAGACAGGGTAAGTGTGGTAGGTGGCAGGCAGTCACCAGCCAAGTGGTGCCTTGGGCACCTCAGGAAGCATCTAAGCAAATGCTTCCTACTGAAACGTAGCAATCGCGATATAATTATATACTCAAGTGTTTGTATATCAGAGACGCCAACTTGCATGCATCATCAGCATGTTGAATGATATATTTAGGGCAAACATAATTACATATATTCAGATGCACGCCTATATATGCAAGACAAAATAATGAAATAACATCGACAGTCACTTTACATGGGTAGAAGACGTGTATATGGAATAATCCAAGGAATCAGCACTGTTTGAATTCAGACCAAGAAGCGCAATAATTGAAAGTTGCTTGACAAATGGTCAATATAATTCCAAACAGCAAATGCGTCACTGTGAAAATTTCTATCTCAGAGGTTAAAACAACTCCTATGGATTCTCAAGGCAGGCCCTTGAGAGAAACGAGCACACGGATTGGTAGCGCCTTGACTAACTATTTCGAAATGTCAAGTTAGGCGATCACTCGGTTGTGAACACGCTAGCGTGAATGCAGAAAGTCACTGACCAACATCACTCCTATATGGGACACTTTACATAGCTGTGTTCATCTAAATTGCTACTACCAGTACAGGCTGTGCCTGTGATACTTCAAAAGGTTATTATTGGCGATTTAGCTATTCTGCTGATACAATTCTTGAAATATCACAATATCCAGTGACGGAAATGTGCCCGATCACTAATAATAAGTCATGTTTCACACAGACTGTGTTTACAAGAAATGCATGCCACTTTTACAGGCACGATCAGTTATGTTATAAGTTACAAGCCTCAAGTATCATAAATTAATACTTTTTCAAAAGTTTAAATTGTTCAGCTATTGTTCAAGCAATCAGAACAGGTTCTTATAAATGTTAAATTGTAAACCGTTAACCAAGGTCACCATCAAATTTGAGCGACAACACAAACTTCGTTCCGTTTCCTGCTGATAGTTATGGTCAATCAGGAAACAACGTGTATTTGGGTAAGTGCTGTGCCACCACTTGATTAAAAGCTATTCCAGGAAGAGGAGAATGTCCTGGAAAATATGAAATGGTATAAAATACAATTATGGATAATACATCATTGGAAGTACATTTTCAGGATTCATATAAGAAGGAGCTGGAGACTCCTTGGAATGATAGGATACATTTGCAATGTTCAGCGCTTACCATATTGGTCTAAGCATGGAAACTATGAGGTTTTCGATGAAAATATAGCTTTTTCGAACATTGGTGATGTTGTGTTATTCTTTAAGTTTTTAAGCAAGCATCAGATATGAACAAAGAGTAAGTTTTAGCCTTATTAAAGGCGCAGATAGTTGATATTGTGCGTAAAAAAAGATTGTCGTGAGACAGATAAGTGATGTTTGTGTGAGAAGTGAATTCGAAGATCTTCCTTGTCTAATCTTAACATTTGTTGACGCAGTTAGATGAACATATAGAAACGTGGTCTGTTTTGTGACAGTGGACCACTGAATTCTATTGTAAATAAACACTGTTATGATTATTGTGCTACATTGCACACGCATCCGTATAACCATATGTATACAAGTTTCCTCCTCATGGTACGTCGCAACATTTGCCAGTTATTCAGCCACCACAAAATCTCATCATAATTATAGTTCATAATATGCGGCACATACAGTCCGTTCCGGGTTTCCTACTTAAACTCCTTATGTGGAAGTTAGTAGGTCGGAATAATGAATCCATCAAGAGACTCAAATACCATGTAGTTTTCGACTTGGTATGAGGTCTTCCAGATGTGGTAACAGGCAAATATTCATCAGAAGAGGCGCAGAAACAAAAATGATAACTCGGGAAGGTAAGACATCTGAGATTTCGTGGTAAAGTGATCGATAACACAAAAGCGTTTGGTAATATTAACAATCTTTCGAAGATTCAGTCATATACTAAGAAGCTGTTGTAGCTGTTTCGCACATCCTTCCTTATCTTTTCACCTTCTCTTCTACCCAACAAAGTATTTCCCCTTGTAAAATCAAAAAGCCACTGTTACTTCTAAAAAATATTTTCATAATTTCTCGGCTCAACACCCAACTGTTCACATGTTGAAAGTCAATAACTTTATCGCTCACTTGCTGCTTTAGTTTACAAAATTTGAATTATGCATTACTCTAACGCCTGTAACAAACTTAACAGACAATTCCAAGCATCAAATGATGCATTTATTTTATTCGTTTATGTTATCGACATTTTGACGCTGATAGCAATTATTGCAGTGGATTTTTCACCACTGTATAAGTGAAGTGAATACACACCACAATATAATTCAGAGCAAAATATTTCTCGCCTTGTACGACTCAATATAGGAAATGATATTTGCCAATGTAGTTGAAGAATGAACGATCAATTCATGGTTGTTTACTCAAAACCAACTCCATATTCTGCCTGGAGTCACCGATACTGCAGTTATCGTTCCATCGTACGCTGTTCGTTAGAAGACGGGGAAATACCATCGGAAATATTATTGTGATTAATTATTATGACATTTATTCTTAGACTTTGTGTATAATAATAACCTTATGGTTAGTTCCATATTGGTGCAAGAATAAAGGATTCTCGAGTCACCAATCTGTGTTCCGTCTTTTCGCGTTGGTTATTGCACATCGTTGCTGAAGGTCTTCTAAGGACAGCATTAAGTCCAGTGTAGTTAGACCTGGACATTGACAACATTAATTTCCTAAAATCTGTACTATCAATATCGCAAAAGTTTATCTTCAGAAAGAATACCCATGAGAATTATGGGAAATGCATATTTTACCAGTATACCATAGAATAAAGCAATCAGTGATACTGTAACATTACTTTCTCCAACATCTGAGCGCATGAAGTTGACGAAATGGACCTACAGCTAGTAAGGGAAGCAAGATCTGAAAGGGTGTTTACATCAGTGTTGCTGTTAGTATAACAGTTATTTAGTTGTAGCACTGGGGAACACTAAAAATCCGTTATCTCGGTGTGCGATTACGTTAGCCGACCAATTGGATACGAAAGAAAAGCATACTGCAGCTGTTTCTAAACTTTACGTCCCTGGCGTTTAAAAGAGGATGAGCATTACATCCGTATAATCTCAAGATATTTCTGGAGGTATTCCCTGAGGAAACTAATATAAAGAATATTCAAAACGGCAGTGAAGAGCGAAGAAACTTGTGAAGAAATGTATAATTGGGACGAAAACGGAACGACATAGTTTTGGGGCAGACGTAGTTATGTAACTGGGCACAGAGATCTACAAGTCATCCAAATGCAGAGAAAAGTTGAGGGAAGTTGTCTCAATATGAATGTTTTCTAGGCAACACTTTTGAGAGGAAGTAGTTGCGACTGAAGTTATTCGTGCACACCACGTAACTTTCATCCAAAATGAACACTATTTTCGCTTATATGTATGAATTCCATTGACCTTTAGCAACTTAAGTGCGCAGCAGTACGGGTTCCCGTAATTGGAACAGGTCGTAGACATAATTGGATTAGAATATCTAATCTAACCTTTGGCTGATTAAGGGAAATGAACATGATAGGTAAGTCAGACTGCACCATGTACATTGTAGGTGACGAAGACACCGTTCCACTTCTTATGGTACCTTCACCGCAGTAAACTGTTCTATGAGACCGTCTTTTGCAAGTATCAAGTGAAGTGATTAACATATTGAGAAAGACCACTATTAAGAAGTACGAGTCATCGTCTATAAGTAGCTATAACTATATGTGGGTGATGTCTGCTTCACTAATGACAAAGCATGCACGAACAATTGGATAGGTGGCGTAGTCGCTTGACCGTCTATCTTCAACCTAACCGCATGAATTAAACAGCGAAGGTCAGACCCCAACGTTGAACGCTGAAAGCTGGAGGCTAACAGTTTCAAGCTATTACTTAAATACAAGACGATAGCTGGAAGTCATGTCAAAGACGTTATCTTGAAGAAGCTGATATGGGTGGCACTAAACTATAGAAGCCCAAAACGAAACTACCTAGCAAACGTGTAAATGACCCTGACAACAGCTTTCTCGACCCACCAAAAGCCTCTATGGCCAAAGTGCATGATTTGAAAGAAGCGTTCATATAAAAGTAATGCAATGTTAAAAGTAGTTACATGGGAGTCTTCATAGTTAGGTTAAACCAAGCCCTGTACATAAATTCATGGACATAACTGTATGTCTTTGTGTTTCTCAACCGATTCCCTTCTCTGATCCTTTTTCGAGGCTCTCCAAACATTTTTAATAGAATTGGTGGGAGTTCCATGGAAAAGATTGATGAAATCATAGGTGTGGTTGACCACGTGATGAATATATCCCATGATTGATAGCTTTTTTGATTATATCTTGATTCTACACCGTATTTTCGGTACAAATATGGAATTTTCAGCATTCTATATTGCTAGTTTAGATTTTTTGGGCCGACCAATTGATATCAGGTGTGCGGCGGTATGACATGGAACCCCGGACCATTTGGATGGTCGGCGAAAGTTCTAACCGCTGTGCCACCTCCATAGCTACTCCATTTAGCTGTGTGAATAGTTATTCCAGGCATTATTAAACTTTGGATTATGGGCAATAATACACTGGCACTGCGATTACGGATTGCCTCAGTATATCCTTTGTTGCCATATAGCTTCAACATCCATTATTGACTTGCACACAGTCCTTTTTATAAGGAATGTCTCATACACATGAACAGCAACACCAACGCTACCAAACAATCGGGTCAGTCTGTTCATTCTCCATGATGTTATGTCTGTGTAGCACTGGCACCGCTGCACTGCAGATACTTCCTAATTCTCTGTTTCGTACGCTGTCAAAAGCAGTGGTCTCTTCAGGACCCACATCATCAAAATTTTCGTCGAAAGTAACTCTGATTAAGCGGAAAAGGTGCCTACAGAATCTGTAAAGTATAAGACAACGGTATACCTTCTTGAACTGATTTTCTGCTTCTGCAGTCTTCTCAGCTGTAGATAAATCCATCAATGCACTGGGTATACCTTTGCAAATGCATAACACCTCCATATCCACACATTTTCTCTCTTCTTATCAGTTTGCTTTCCAGATAGTTATTAAATAAGAGATCTGGATAGAATTTGCTACGCTAGAGGTGTTCAGCATCTGTAATTACGACAGTATACTGTGGACTCACTTGACTGGATGCTCAAGGTCGTTTATCGGTTCGCTGTACAGTTTCGTTTTAGGCTGCTATAGTTTGAAGTCACTGTTGAAAATGAACAGACGCTCACTCACTTGATGGATTCACTGATCTGTGGCAGCTGAATATCTGAGATCATTTTTACCATCTGGCATTTAACATATTGATTTCTTCATTTGGTGGTGATAAAAAGATCCCTGTAAAAAATTACTGTTCTTGAATCTGCTAAAGGTCTAGAAGGCATGGATGATCTGGTTCTAAGAAAGCAGTCGGCTAATAAAGGCTTGTCACGAAGATATTGGATATTGGATAATTCAACCTTGGTTTCAAGAGTGCTTGACTTGGCGTTCATTTGAATTGTATCTGTATTTAAGTATTTATGAGTCACGACTATTCTGCCGTCAGAAATAAAAACAACAGTAAAAATTCTACCCCTGAAGATGATGAGGACCCAGTTATATCTATGATTGCTCGCACTGGGTGTTTGAATGAGCACTATGCTGTACTTGAGTGCATGAGTGAGAAGAAAGACTGGAGACATTGTCAAGATTTTGTTAAAACATTCAAGAATTGTATGAACAAACGTAAGCAGTAAAACGAAAACAAATGGATCCAGATAAGGCCCGTGCTTTGCGTATATGTGCCCCAATGATTATACAGTCTCTTGAGCCTGATTCTATTTTGGACCATCTGTATTCTAAAGGCTGGGTCTCCCTAAATGAAGTTGAACTTGTAGGACTGGAAAAAACGAATCAAAACAAATCGAGGAAAGTTCTAGAACTGATACGCTCACGTCCGACAAGTGCCTTTGATGATTTTCTGGTCGCTCTGGATTCTGAAGGCTCATTTTTGGCTGCAGAGATACGAAAACATATTGCCCCTTCTCCGTTCAAGTAAGTGGTTACCTGGTTTCTCACATCATTTGTGCCTGATTGGTTGGAAACTATAGTGGATTCCATCAGTAGTAATACTTTCGATTCTCAAAATTACTTCCTGGTGAACTAGTCCGTAATTGCGTGGTGATCTAGAGCGCTTAGTCCTTTATATGAATTGATTGGTCTAGTTAACGTTGGGTACAGTCACTCAGTACTGCCCTTGATAAACATAGAGTATGCACTTAAACCGATGAACGTGGAAATGGCGTGAAACGACATATCATAATTGACTTATGTAGTTATTACTATTATTAACATTAGTAAAAAAGACAGGAATAAGTGGGGAACCATAATTCTTAAGGCTCGTTGAAGTCACCACTTCTCAACATTTTTTGTCTTAAAGATAGTTACCAGGTACAAATAAACTGCAAATTAATACAATAGCAGATCAACTTTTCTCTTACAGATTAAGACCGATATTTACGGAAACGCGATTCCTGACTTCATATCCCTCGTCACATAAATATTTGGTATCGTAATGTGTAAAATTACTCTTCGTTGAATTGTTTGTGGCAAATCATCTGTAACAAAGGTTCTTTTATGGCGTATGTAGTATGTAAAACAATCTTTTTTTAAAAATAATTTCAGTGACCTAAGGAATGCTACCATATGCATTTCATTGCTGGTTAGTCTGAAGTATACCAATAGAATGAGCTACTCAACAATAACATTCATTTTATTTATTTGTAGTGTTGTATCAATCTAGGAGTGAACGAAATCCATAACTTAATGCACTAAGTATCACTACACCCGCGAGAGCATCGAAAGTGCTTCCAGAAACCTCAGTGGGTATTCTTACACCATTACTGCAAAAATTTTGGAGGGAGGAGAAACTATCTACTGACTGGGAGGAAGGTTACCTTTTCCACCTACCAAGAAAGGGCGACTTGAGTCTTTTCAAAAGCTGGCGTAAAATCATACTCCTGTCCACGTCAGACAGAATATTAAGTCTCATCATCTTGGGGAGAGTAAAAGGTGCGCCGAAATCAAATCTTTGGCTAGAAACAGTAAGACAAGGCTACCTACTATCATCAATGATATTCCTGATTGTTGTAGGCTGTATCATGTAGCAGACCGTGCGGAGCGAGAAGATAAATACGTTGAGCCGACAAGAAGATTTGAATTTCATGGATGATTTATGATTGATGTCACACAAAGTCGAAGATATACGTGGTGAAAACTTGCGAATTGGCAGAAGAGGTTTGCAGCGACAGGGCATCAGGCGAGCATAGAGAAGACAGGTGGTGAAGATGCCTAAGCAACACCAAAAACAACAGCAAGCACCCATCACCATCAACGGGAGGATTTTAAACAGCATCGTTTCAACTACATGTGGCACGGATGAAGATGTTAAAGTCAGGATCTAAAAGGCGAGAGAACCCTTCGTTAATATGGAATCGGTCAGAAATTCCCTTGCACTGAGCATAAAAAACGAGATTCAAATTTTTAAAGCTGATGTGAAGTTAGTACTTCCAAATGGCTTAGAAACATGGAGCATCACTGGAAGCATTTCCAAAAGCCTGCTGCATACTGTCATCAGTAGCTATCTTTATTGCACACTGAAGATCAGATAGCCAGAAAAATTAAGTGAGCAACAAGTTATTCTGAAAACAAATCAACCAAGACCTCATAGCCCTGCAATTTTGTTGAAGAGGATTGGAGATGGATCGGGCATATGCTGAGGAGACCGTTGAGTGACATCTCTCGCAAGGCTTTCGAGTGGAACCCGAGTGGGGAAAAATGAGTTGGGCATGGGTCCGAGGGTGATACGGAGGAGGTCGTGTGAGGAGAAGGTGGAAGCATATGGTGAGTCGTGTAGCCGACCAATGGCGATTGCAGAGAAAAGAGTGAAATGGATATGTGATGACCCCCGACGTTCCATTCAGAACCCAGGGGAATAACAATAGGAGTCATTTGTGTTTATTATCTCATGTTGGTTAATAAGTGATGTTTAGCTCCAATCATTTGCTCACCGAAACTCAATTGAATGGTGTTAGTTGGTACACTTTCTTTTCACAGTTGGTTGGGAATTGTTACAATGCATAATGACAACAGCTGGTCATAATTTTCTAGCTAACGCGTGCAGTGTAAGAAAGATATGCACCATACGGAGTTTCATGGTTGGAATCTATCCACCTTGCAATTTTATACGTTTCCCTGTTTGTCGAGAATATGATAGAACATTTCGTCTGGTTGTTTAGATTGAAAATGTGTACCGTAATTCCTATTCCAGGAGATATGGCGTACTTGTAGTAAACTGTGAGAAGTTTGTTAGTTATTTTCTCACTGACTTGGTCTCCCAACTCTAAAGTCATGGATATTATCTTAATGGTTTCATTTTTCTCGCAACGCTTTATTTCATGTCTGTAGTTTTTAAGCAGTTTGCCTTTAGATTAATACAACGATGTTATCCAAAGACAATTGTAATCTCTTTTTCAGAAACTGTTTTATTAAAATTGTGTTTTGTTTAGACCTGATCGGTGTTGCATATGTGAAGGGAATTCACAGAGGCATCGGAATATAGGTTTTTAACCGAGAAATGTTTTCTGAAGTGTTGTCAGTAACCATGAGGAGACGCTTGGGTTTCAGAACCCTTACAATCGTATTACAGATGAATTGTGGTGTAACCTATGATTTATTGTCTTCTGCTGACCCGTGGAACTGTGGTATACCAATTAGTTAGTGCAAAACAATCAGTAGTTTCCTGAGCTGACCGAACTCAACAAGTTCTTTGAAGTGTGCCAACTATTTAAAACAAGTACAGGGTCGTACTATTTGGAGTCACATTCAGGTAGTCGTTTAGTGGTTGCTAGAATGGCTATTCATAGTCGTTTTCATAAACTTATTGATTACTTTTTGGACATGAATCACTTCATTTTAACCTTTTTATACAGTATTGGTTTGTCCACTCATGATGTTTCATTTAGTGTTATCGAAAATCTGTTAGTTCTCTTTATTATAAACGTGTAAATATTAATTTTATCAACCATGAAGTATTTTAGTGCAGTTTTGAGGGAAATTTTCTTTGCTGAAGTGATTACACCTCAGTAATTATGTTTCGTCTCTCAATCAGTGTTAACTAATTATTCTCTCATTTGTGCAACTTTCCGTTTGTAGAAAAAAGGAACATAGCTTGTCCGATTTGAGAGAATTGTTACTTGAAGGAGCAGTTCCAGACAAACCCTCTCGCTATATAAATCGTCCAGACCTGGTAAATATTCTTTCAAACAAATTACGAGCACTAGCTGATCACTTCAGAGTAGAAGAATTGCCAATAAATAAGCTAGCTGAAGTAGATATTACTCCGAAATTTAAAACTTATTCAAAAGGCGTAGCTGATTTTAATCCACCTCCCACAAACGCTTGGTTGTTAATTCATGGTCCACCGGGGTCAGGAAAATCAGTTTTATCCGCTAGTGTTCTGCGTCAAGAGTCAGCTCTTCTCATGGACTGTTTTCCAGGAGGTTTGTTAAATCTTTTGATGATTAATGCTTATACATTCACTACATATCTTTAACAATTGTAAAGATGAATCAACTTTTTTTTATCTAGGATAGTGTAAATTTTTGGTGGTTTGTATTCTGTGGTTTGCGCGTCTTCGATATAGAAGGCTTTTATGCGAATTGGAGTTGACGCACGTGTTCCAGAAGGAGCGGCAGTCTTCTATTGACCCTCGCCAATGATAGCCTATCGCTATGTGGTCTATTTGAGTCCAACTTTGATTTGGTGATGTAGGTCACCAAGTTAGGCAATGCCTGAAGTTAGTGCTGGCTAGGAACAAATGATTATCTGAATAAAACTGTAGGAGACGATCACCGTTGTCTGTTCGTCGGCAGCGAACTCCGTGGATACCACCTATATACTCAGTTTGGCATAACTTCCCTACTCGGACATTGAAGTCGTCTTCTAAAACCACTATATCTGAACGTTTTGCTTTATACAGCAAATTAGTTTTTGGTAGAAATCATCCTTTAACTCATCCGAACTGCATTCGGTTATGGCGTAGACAGAGACTGTGAAAAGGCAACGACGAGTAACGCCGTCTTTCCTTCTTCTAACAGACCCGTTCAGATGGGACGCACACACACTATCTACTGGGATCCAATCAAGAAGGGATTTTTCTGCCCTAACACTCAATTTTATCCCTACACCTGCAAGTCCTCGCGAACTAATTGAAGAGTCTCCTGACACTCGTTAGGTGAATTTTGCAGATTCACCTTGTTGGCCGGGTGAGGTTAAGTGAATGACCACACTCGGGTCTTGTATGCTTGTCTCCGAAACACAACATCTATGACTCGAGATGCCAGAGTTCTTTCTAGTGATGCTTGTTGTCCAATTTGGCAAAGGGGCCTGACGTTAAATGCTCCAATATGAAGCTGGCGACGTGGCTTTAAGAGACTATCGGAAGTGTTTTCCTCTCGTCGCTATTCATGGTCACAGAATGAAAGGAAGATGACTGACCAGTCTGCAGAACAGTATTAACAGTAGTAGGAAAACAAGATGATGAGGGCGGTTGTTACTTCCTGGCTGCTCACACCGTGGAAGTTGATTCATTCTTGAGATATCTGAAACAGAAAGAGGATTAGTGTTGTGCGATCTCAGAGCCTAGGGAACAACTGCTGGAGGCTGGTCCCATACGGCCCGTATGGGTTGGCTTTTAGGTTTGGTCTCGTATAAGTAACATACCGCCGGCTACGAACCACTGTAGAGTAAGTCGGGATGTACAATTTCGAGGTCGACGTTTTCTAAACCCCTCAGAGTGGACAGCGTAGCTGGTCATCTGAGGGAAACACCTTACTACCGTTACATCCCTTTTCCCCAGCAGACCCACAGCACAGTGTAAAAAATCTTACATTATGCCGGTAACTGCTTTTAGTCTAATCGCTATCCTTACAATCTTCCTGGCATGGTAGGACCTGCAGGAACTTCACTTCTAGCCAGTGTAGCTTGTTGGATCATTGCGATATGTTAGCCCAACCATCAAGTCAAGGTAGCAGCCATCAATATACTGTATTCATTTTCAAGCATGAACTTTTGTTGTATTCCTGTCATTATATTTGTTATTATCCATATTTTCATATACCGCTTATTATTGTTTACTGTAGTGTTTTTACTCGTAGTGTTTTAAGCCACTAGATAGTTGCGTACGATCTGTTCTACGGTGTGATATGTAACTCAACTATACTGACAGCATATCATGTGTAAGCATGATACCGTAAGCGTTCGCATATTTTTGCGAATCGGACGACTGGCGGAATTGACGGGAGACCTGATGCTTCTCTATCGGTGCATATTGTCTCTCGAAACTTATGCAATATTCCTGTGGAGTGATTTGAATAAATTCTGCATGTGTCAGCCTTAAAACTATTTTCAGAGTGTACCGGACTCCATGATCTATCTAAAGCCGAAGCGGCATACACTGGCTTAAGTCATCTTTGGCACCATTGTCATTTTTCAGTGTGGCTATCAAACACCAGGTTCACAACGCATTCGTGCATTCAGTAATACTCGCTACGCCTGTAGAATCTACCCTCTTCGACACAAGGGCGTGCAGCTACTCCACGTGTTTGATCATCGCTACCTCCTTAGAATTGGATTACTGTGTGAGCAATTTGGAGATCCACTGGAATGGAGATCGTTTCTTACTAAGTGATGTCATCTTGGGTCACCGGCTTGGTCATACTCTGTATCATCACAGCAGTTTTCACGTCGTCCACTATTTTTCAGTGCTAGGACGCTAGCAAATGCTAAGTGATCATCCCATGACATGGAACCAGGAAACGAGAGGTAGTTGTGTTAGGTCAGTCTGCATTGGTGGGCTTTGATTGTTCAGATGGGTCCGAGAGATCATACTAGTCAATTTTTTTAATCGTATGTTTAGTGTACTCAGTACTAACTTTTATGCTCCAACAACCTATTTCCAGTGGTTGTTCAATTGATGCTAGTTCATGATAAAAGTTATATCCAAATGTGATTCCAGTTCATATACAGTAAAAGAATAACGTAGATATTTGTTTCTATTGCAGTGAAACAATAAAGAAAACACTCCATATTGTATGAAGTTAATGTTTCAAATAAGTTATATAAGTGAAAATTTATTCATCTCCAGTTAGCAAATGTCGTTGTGCAGTTGGGTTTGAAATTTAACTGTGAAATTTAGTAAACAACTAATTGAACAAAGAAATACACTTCTTTTTCACTTTCAATCCTTTTTCAGCTGACCGATATTTTCATGAAATGATTAGCTTTATTTGACATTACAAATTTCAAACTTGCCTAATTCATGTGTGTTTGACGTTTTATGATGTGGGAAACTAATTGTCCTTTCTGTATCCTTTCGTCATGATGTCAGTCTATTGTATCATATTAGTGGTCAAGACGGAACTCACTTTTTCAGATTAATGTATGTGAAATAAGACGAGTCTTGAATCATTGCATTTCTGGACAGATTGTTATTTGATTTTATATATTTTATTCCTTTGAGCTCCCATTGGGACATAGGGCTTCAGGCTAGAGCTTTGAAGTTTCAGTGGCAGTGGTGTATTTTACAGGGTAGGGTTGCCAGCCTCACGCCTGACCTACCCTCTTTGTCGGATTTACAACCGGCTAAGAAAGGTAAAGGTGTGCACTGGTCACACAAGTTAGTTTAAGCCAGTCACGTAGGAATGTGTAGACTTCATGGTAAAAACCAATGACTGGAGACAATCGGTGATATGACTGAAAATCGTTCTCAATGGCTGGCGAAGATGCATCCACTTCTTGTGATTTATAATATCCAATCAAATTTTATTGTTCTTCCATATCACTATTCTTTTTACCTCACATTTCGTTTTACTTTCTTCTCTTGCTTTGTGTGCTACATGGATGGAGAGTGGCAACTTGAACTACCGCACATCTGTGCAAAGTTCTACGTTGAAACCAGTCAGTCTGTCAGCGCCGGCCGAGAATTGAACCCTGGGTCACTTGCATGGTTGGCGAGCATTCTACCTCTGAACCACTGACGCAGATAGACAGATACCTACTTTTAATTTATGTATAAACCCCTAATGTAAAACAAGTGTAACTCAAACAAAAGAAGTTCATGAATTGAAGTAGTAGCTAATATGTCTGAATCAGATTTGAACTCGCCAACTGATATTGAAACCTGGATTTTTATTCATTATGAAGCATTAAATGTTATGCTGTTTTTAAAAAATTGTAATTTGAACATAAGTTCGTGAACTTCAGGAAAATCATTATTGGGTGTTAGACACGAATGCGATAAATAACTGTGATATCCTTTTCATATGAATTTATATTATTCAACTTATTTACCTTTTGTTGAAAATTTTTATTGTTGATTCATTGTTCTTATAAGGCTAGCAGCATTTATAGTACATTGGTGTCTTGGGTACATCTGTCATGTGATACACTGGTACGTTAAGAAAACAAATGGGATTAGAAACAAGAAAGTGCATTGCGTGCTCATGAAATAAAACAGTGAAACGTAGTACAACAATATTATGATGAAGAAATCTCGTCTTTCGCGCATACCTTACATCCATAGAACAGATATATTCTATGTTTTTAGTTAGTCATTTAGATGACACTCATCGCTGTTATTTAAAACCGTTTTTTATTATGGAATAGTGAGAAGAAATTGCTACTTCTTAGACTCTTCAATCTGATTTCAGTCAACAGTCTACAAGTTCACCACACTTCTGTGGTTTCAGTAGTGTCGTAACTGATTAACGACAGGCATGGCTCGTTTCTTAGCGCTTCAACACCTAATTATTTGTTTATTTCCGTCAGTGTATTACTGATAATCAGTTAATTCATTAGTAGTTGGAGGTTTTTATTTTGGTGTTTGTAATAACTGCTACTGTAGAGTGTCATAACGTTGACCTGTCGTAGGATTCGTAATCGGTTAATGTTGTGACGGGTTGGATTTCAAAGGCAAAGGAAAGAGTAAGGTTTCAGTACAGATTCAAGTTTGTGACGTTATAACTTATTCTGTTTGAGATTGTATTTGGCAACCAGTGTATTAACTAAGGTTTATTTGTGTTGTGAATTGTTAATAATTAGCATATATATACATGTACACTGAGAGTTTATCGGAGGATTTAATTTCAAATGTGCCGCTTTATAGAAGGTATGTAGATGACATTGTAATCATAAATGATAAGCTTTGTTCTGCCACCTCAGTTTTAAATCGAATGAATGAAGTTCAGAATAGTGCATGATTTACGTCTTCAGAAGAGAAAGAAAATTGTTTATCTTCCCTAGACATATTGCTTAGTCGACGATTTGATGTCAATAAACGATCTACTTATAGAAAACCTACCTGGACAAGACAGTATCTTAATTATCACAGTTTCTGCCCTGTTCGGTACAAAAGGGCCTTAGTAAGATCCCTCTTTAGTAGAATCCACCGAATACGCAGTGAAAACACTTGATGACACAAACTGTGGTTGATAATAATTATCCAGACAAGTTCATCAGGAGATATAAAGTAGTCAGTACACCAAGATCGATTCTCCAACTCACCGCTAAGAAAGACGTGCACATCAAGCTACCCTATGTGGGGAATCATAGCAGCTGTGTAACTCGACAAAGATTGAACGCTGCGGTTAAAAAAACTTTTTATGCAGCTAAGATTATAATAATTGAGAATGTGAAGCTGATATATCCATCTAAGCCCTTTGAACATGCGAAAAATGATGTCACATCCCAATGTATTCACCAGTTTAAATGTACGTGTGGACACACATACATGGGGAGGACTCATCGATCTCTGAAAGCAAGGGCTTCACAAGCAAACTGAATCTGTAGAACCCATTAATGAGGGAACACACGACCTAGCTCCTCTATTGCGAAACTTACTGTAGAGACAGGACATAACATTGATGTTTACACGTCTTTTAAACCTATGTATAAAACGTGTTTGGAGTGCATCCTAAAGTTTGTGGAAGCCCTAGCGATTGGGAAGTTTAAACCACCTTTATGCGTTCGAAAACAATTCGTCATCACAATAAACCTTCTTTGCTCTTTGTTTTGATACTAGGGAAGATGTACTATTACCTCCTTTCTTTGGTTTGGTGATCTTCATTGTTATTTTGACCTTTAATATGTCCTTTTAACTTGACCTGAGCCTATTTCCTCACCCCTTAACCCTTTATTATTTTCACATATATATATATATATATATATACCTATTACAAGTCCGTGTGTGATAAGATTGATCGAAATGTGTTGCGCAAATACACTACACGATTCAACCAAATTACGTCTTCTTATTTCTTTGTCTAAATTCATAAAGGGAACAAATTGTTTTAAATAATTAAAATCCTCTGGTTACATTAATTAAATGGCCCTGTAGGATCTTATTATCACCATCATTCTAAAAGTAACGGGCGCTATCGCCAGAAATAAGATTAATTTAAAAAAACTCAAATAACCAGGTGATCATAGTGAGTTGGTGTTTCCGCTTTTTGCACATAATTCACTCACCACTTTTGTAAAAGTTTCATCTAAATGTTGTGTTTATTTTCCTTTCGCATAATGAAGTGCCAAAATTTTCATTAAAAGCTTATTTTAATAAAGTTTTATGCACTAACTTATAAAGGTTAGTAAAATATGGCTTCAGGTCACAAGTTTGTCAATTTGACGAAGCAATATTCATTCAGTAAACTGCGGTTTGAACTGACTTCTCCCTTTCATCCTTTGAAACGAGTACTTTAGCCAACAGTTGTAATACTCGGTGGCAATTTTATGGTAACATTGTTCTCCGAACCTTTTTTGAGGGTAAGGCCTTCAGTTAAATTGTAGTCGTCACCTCAGTGATTACGAAGAAATGTAACTCTTCAACCGCTTATGGGTTCATGAATTGATGAAAGTAAACAACATAACTTAATTCGTCAAAATTCAATAATTAAGTCCGTTTCTGAAAAGCAGTTTTGCAATACTGTTTTCCTGGTTCGATATGTGTGAACATTTTGTTTCAATGCTTGAATCTTTATTGTCATGCCAAGAATATAATGAATGGAACTTTTCGTTTTTAGGTGTTGTTTGGATGCACGTTGGTCAACTTCGCACCATTAATTCAAACTGTGATACCGTTTCATTCGCAAACCAAAATATTATTCAACTAATCGATCGACTAGAATACAGAGTGAATCAACTTAGTGATCATTCCTGTATAGATACAAACCAGCATACAACTGGATCGCATAATTTCCCAGTCCCTTCTTCATCAACGTTAGATGAAAGTCTAGAAAGACTTAGAAAGGCTCTTATTCGTCGACAACAACGTGTGTCTTGGGGTCCTGATAAAAATGGCAGTTTGATTACTCTTTTGCTGCTAATTGTACTTGATGATGTATGGGATGTTGAAGTTGGACGAGTGCTTTCTAACTTACCTGGTGCCTTTGTAGTTACTTCTCGAGATTCAGATGTTCTTGAAAGACTAGAGACTCCAGTAGATAAGGTAAGACTTTTGTTTTCTTCTACAGCTATGTTTATTGTTTCTTGTGGAGGACAGAATAAACACTTTCTAGTTGTGTGTGCAGAGTGAATCTCTATAATTAAAAAATTCCTTGGAATAATGTCTTCTGTTTCTATAACAGTAAAAGTCTATAGTATGTATCATATGTAACACTAAATAGGTGTGATTTCGGGTAAGACTGTAAAGGATTGTTGAAACCTGTAGCTTTTAAGACCGTAGCACACCAGCAATCCATAAAGTCAAAGATTTCTATTTATTTCAGTTGCATCAGGTGGAGTGAAGGTGGATATCCACTAATGATAATAGCTGATGGTAACATTATTACTATTATTAACCGGAGTTGGTAAATATGAACGATTGGATTCTTGTTTAAAATAAGTCATTTCATCTCTGGTGGCTCGACATCCCTGACCTTGATCCTTCAACCTAGAATGAAACATATATCAATAACTTTTTCATTTTCAGTGATTCTCTTGATGATTGTTGGCTAATATTTAACTTTTATTGTCTAAACGTAATTTTTTTCACACATGTACTTCGGTTGTTTTACCATTTTAGTTACATTTACATGATGATTTATCAGAAGATGAAATCGCAAGCCTTTTGTCAATGTGGACTGGATATTCCCCTGAGTTGTTTATTCCCTCCAGTAAATCTTCTCAAGGCGTAACAGATTCCGAGATTTTCCTGTCTACCTTAGGTCAAATGACTCATGGATCACCGTTTGCTGTTAGCCTACTAGGCAGTCTATTGTATAATCAATTCCATCGTCTTTCTGATTTTATTTTTAATAACAATGGGAGTGGATATAAATATCTTGATTGGGTATCTATTAAACGCCCAAGCGCTTATGGTTATGATTCGGTATATCAGGTAAATTTTTATATTGTTAAATGTACCTTTTTAATAGAAAGTTAATCCTAGTGTTCACATTATTTTGAAGCACCCCATTTTGTCCTACTTCATCTCTCCTTGCATTGAAATTTAATCTGAATTCTGGATAGTATATAAAAAGATATGCTGTCACTATTTGTATCATGCATTATTGCTAATTCGCTGTTGTACACACCACTCAGTCTTAAAATAAACATTTTTGTGAAGCTCCTTAATGTCGTTTACTTCTGTCGATTCGATCTTTTAGATTTATCATTGTTTGATTTCTTATAGGAGAGATCAACGCTTCATGTGGTGCATTAGTACACAATGGTGACTTTTCTAAATCGGATATATTTATATCAAGATGTCATAGGTATATTCCCAAACGGTGGCATCACAGATATTTGATAAGTTGGATAGCTTTCTCACTGGAAATAGTTAGCTATGTTTTAGTGTGGTAGACCAACTCAGTTGCTGACTAATTAAGTAGCCTTTTCTAGGTGGCTTATACCTCTGGGTGAAGTTTAGTTACATGGGAAGTTCAAGGTAGGTAAAAGTGTTTTCAAGAGGAAAATAAGAGTGATTAACTCTGCAGAATACCGTTGATTATTGTATGTCTAGCTGCAAGACTGTGCGTCGGTGGCACAATGGTAGAGTGCCCGCCGACCACTCAGGTGGTCCGGGGTTCGATCCCCGGCCAACGCACTCCTTTACCTCGCTAAGCCAGTAGTAAGACTGGTAAAGAGGGAAGGTTAGGCATGAGGCTAGCAACCCTATCCTGTAAAAATAATCACCACTGCTACAGAAACTTCAAGCCTCCAGCTTGAAGCCCTATGTTCCACTGGGAACGTAAAGGAATAAAAAAATTTTAAAAAAAGCTGCACGACCAGAAAATCTAACGAAGTTAGAAGTTTATAAAAGTCTGAAAAACCGTTTACTCTGAAGTTTTAGGACCAGGTTTAGGGAAAATAATTTAATCAGGGTGTTACAGCAAATTATTGATACCCTAACGTGATTGCAATCTCATCTGACCATCTAATCTACTTAACTGGTAATTTTGCAACACTAAAAGTCAAAGGTTCGAAACTCAGTGATATAATTCAAAGTTAATTCGTTTTTATCACTGCAGACTGACGATAAACATTTGATTAATTATTTTTTCCTGTGATAGCTTTCTTCATTCTAATTTTTGGATTGTTATTACAAAGTTTGGCACACTTATTTACATTATTCTGTATTGACCTGTGTGCTTACAATTTTGCCTACAACAGTCAACTATAACCACTTTCTATCTTTGGTTCTCCAGATATTACAAAATTGTATATTTTAAACTTTTAGGGCTTATAGTCACTAAAAATGTGTTTGCTTAATTGGCTGGTAATCTCATCTTATTGTTACAGTTCGAAAACTTTGGATTTCACCACATTAGATTATTTGTTTCTAAATATTTTTGCTGTTACCATTAGATCTTGTCTTGCTTACGGTACTCCTTGTACATTTTCACTTTCTTTCTCTCTTTAAGGCTTTCGAAAGAAGTTTATCCTTACTTTCAACCGAAAATCAAGCATACTACCGTCGTCTGGTGATATTTGATCCAGGTATCGTTTTAACTCCAAAGGTAAGTAAATTTCGAGACACTCAGTTTTGTTTTTAACCTTAGGTGAAATAATCAACATTGCTCTAATTGCTATAGTTTTAAACCTTGGATCGTTTTGATTAATGTACTGTCACGAGTTTGGTGTAACACCTTTTGCCTAGGATCACGCAACTAATTAGTTCATATACACTAGCCAAAGAGGAAGTATGGTCATATTTCACGATATCTTGTATGTGACTTACGTTTATTTTGGTTCTGGTGGTTAACTTGTCAGTGTTGCGGGATAATGGGGTGTAAACTAATATCTGTATTTCTTTTAGATGGTTCTACTTATGGAAGAAGAGTTGAAACAGCATGGGCTAACAAGGATGCAGGTGAAAAGTACAACAGAAGACAGAAGCAAGTGGAGACGTGCAGTTGAAGACCTATGTTCCACTAGGAACCCAAGGGAACAATAATAATAATAATAGTATTACATAATTGGAGGCAATCAGCAGGAAGCCTTAGACCCAGATTTCGCGCCAGTTGTCACACACAAGTCAGCAAGGCGTATCTGACACCGTGAAGGAACTCATGTCCCTTCCAGTTAAAAGTATCCAATACAGTCCTACAGGAAGTCAGTCGAGTGCCTAAATAGCTCAGTGGTATCGTCTCTGACTTCAGCACTGGGTGACGCTGGTTCGAATTTCAGAAGGGATATGAGTTCCTTCAAGGTTGCAGAAACGCCTTGCTGATGAGTGCCAACTAGTACGAAACCTAGATCCCAGGCTTCCTACTGATTACCTCCCACTATCTATATAAGTATCATATCTCCACGTCCAATTAAAATAAGCGTTTGAACTAAGAGTATGATAATGGATGATTTCCTGTAATTTCGTCTATTTTTGAAATCATCGTGTTGTCAAATTTTTAGGTTGGGTTGCGGATAGATAAAGACATTTCGTTCGTTCCATATTGGACTAAGAGGGGTAATTTATTATCCTTTTTCACTTAAGATAAACTCCGTTTCGACCTATATTCTCATATGTGAATTGTTTTCATTATTATTCTTCTCCTTCTGTCAAATAAGCTTCTATCAAGTGTATGAACTCATTCGTGTACTGTGTTTCTTTGCGTTTATTTCAGGTCTGCGGAATTTTATGGGCTGTACCTGTAGAAAAAGCTGAGGCAATTCTTTCTGTATATACTCGTTATTCTTTGGCTGCTAGGCATTGGATATCAAAGGTGGGCAGTTGTGGCTATACTGTACATGGTCTACAATTAGATCTTTTGAAGTCATCCGTCGGACCTGCTGAGCAAGCAGTAAGTCATCACTTCAGTGTGATATTTCACCCTACACATAATTATAATTGCATGTCAATGCTTCAGTATTTATCACTGAATAGTAGAAATATGGGCTATGAGTGTTGACGTTAAGTTTGTGCATTTTCTAATAGTATTGTTTAAGTAAAAAGAATTTAATTGGTGGATGGTAACTAGCAGTGGAATCCAGGATGCGCATTTCGTCCTATTTGGGACTCGTCGGTGGGAACATTATCACTCACTGGGGAATGCAGGTATATCTAACTGACGAGTCCCAAATACGACAAAGTGCGCATCCTGGATTCCACTGCTAGTCACCATCCACCAATTAAATTCTAATTACATGCCCAGACATCGCCAAAGCATTCACACAAGAAGCCGACATGTCAACCTGAGACCGACCACTTCGGTCCAGTCAGTCGACGGGAAAACCTAAAATTCAATTCAATTGTTTAAATAACTTTGGATACATACTTTACGAGTTTATCTTCTGATATTATTTGATACAGCTGTTTAGCTATATAAGTTGATCGAGATCTATGGACTAAGAATGCAAGCTAGGTAATACGCCATTCCACTTAGGTCTGTATCATATGTTGGGGTTTAGTTAGCAAGAAGTATTGCCTGATCAAGGCAATTATAAGCGAGGAATGTCCGGAACATTGAAGAAATTCATATGTCCTACGAGATTCGACTGTGCGTCATTCGGTGCTGTAGTCAACATCTTTCCTACCAATCTATTCAGATGTATGTTTATTTTCTATAATGGCGAGAAGACAAATTGGAACTTCTTGAGCTGATTTAGTTAGTGATAGATATTTAGTTACTTTGTCTGTATATGTGCTATCCTGTTTCATTACTTGTAGATTTTCTGTGTGTCATTCGACTGATTAGTTCGAGCTCAATTACTTAGAATTGATGGTTTTTGTATTAGGTGGTGAACCACATACTTATTATTTTATTATTATTATTTATTATTATTATTATCCTTGTGCTGATGATACTATCCAGTTGCCCAGGTTGAAGTAAGTGAAGCTTCACACGTATATCATTTTGCAATTAGTGAGTGGACTAAGTGTATGTTTGTGTATTATACAAAGTGTTGATTAACACGGTTAGTTATAAACAGTTGGCACTGAAATGACACTGCTTGTGAAACACATCGAAATCGTTTATAACTCTGAATAATGATGTCCTTTGTTCTTCAAATGATGTTGTCGGTGTTATCCACAGTCTAATCCAATTTTTAGGATCAGACTGTTTACATGTTACAACACTGCGCTAGGACTGTCGACATGATTGTTTGAGTTAGGTATGTTCAAAGTAGTGTTTTTAGTTTCGTTCAAATCACCAAACTTACGTTGTTATGCATTCAGTCTTGCACTGATTGACATAATGGTCCTTTTTTAAATTGTTTTCTTCTCTTCTAGAATTACCACGGCAAATTCATTAAAAACTATTCTACCTTCTGTGGTGGTCGGTGGTTGAAGCTTGTTTCATCATGGGAACACACCTATTTCTGGAACTATGCTACCGAACATTTGTTTAAAGCCGGTCAGTTAGACAAACTAGTGGATATGTTAATCAATCTTGACTTTCTTCGTGGACGTTTGAAAATTATTGGTACAACACCGGTAATAGCAGACTTTCAACGTTATCGTGCTGTTTTCGCCACACTGAATAGAATGGCTGAATGGTAGTTTTTCATTAAAGTTGACACATTGTAATTTATTTATTGCTTTATTCATGTTATTTATTGTTTTTACTTCACACACTCCATAAGACGTAGTAGCCTCGAATGATAAGGATAATAATTAGCAGTTAAAGTAGACTATCCCTTTGTTTTCTGAATCGTTCTAGAATAATGATGTTGCTGAGCAACTTGGTGTTAATTTATATATCTGCCTGTGGCGGGGATCACACTTAATGTATAAGTGATGGTTATGGGACTTGTGGTAGATAAAATACAGTTCGAATGTACAACTTATTCCTTGAAGTTTCCGTGCATAAACTGATGAGCCACATATCCACTTCATCCAAGACTAACTTCTGTTAGTGGTAAGTGTTCGTTGCACAGTGTTATAGTGAGCCTAAAGTAATTAATATACACAGAATTCTTCAACTTAAAGTTGTTTATACCGTTTGTTTGTTTCCAGGGAACCGGTCGTCGTAGCATTGTTTCTATGGCTCTCATCGTTGTTTGTGGTCGCAGAGTGAAGTGAAGATGACTCACTAGCCTGAAGAATAGTGCTAACTGTAGTAGAGAAGCAAGATGAGGAAGGTGATGTGAGTAAGGGAGAGTGATGCTCAGGTAGGCTTCGTGTGCTTTTGGAAGTGTGTGGGCGGTTGTTACTTCCCGGCTGCCCACACCGTGGAAGTTGGTTGAGTCTTCGGGTACCTGAAATAGAGAAAAGGTTAGTGCTGCGTGACCGCAGAGCCCAGGGGACAGCTGCTTGAGGCCGGTCACACGCGGCCTGCTTTTGTTTGTTCTTTTTTGTTCGGTGTCTCAGTAGCATATTTATCACTTCTGCCCTGTGACGGCAGCAGGAAGCGCGGTCGTTGTTAATCCGGGCTCCGACCGATCCGGCATGATATTTTGTGAATTTGTTTGAATCATAGTATTGGATTGGGTAGCTGCTTTTTGTCTAACCACTATCCAAACAACCTTTCTGGCATGGTAGGACCTACAGGAACATAAGTTCCAACCAGTGTAGCTCGTTGGGTCATTGCGATATGCAAGCCCGACCACCACGTCAAGGTAGCAGCTATCGGTCAGGTCGTCGTAGCATAACAAAAGGAAGTCTGTATACCTAAAAACTTTTTCAAAATACTGCTATTGCATCGAATGTTTAATATACATTGTCTTATTGATTCCAATGATTGACTGATTAATTATTGGTGTATTCTCAAATAGAAACATTGTCTCTTGATTTCTTTTTTCGTATTATTTACATGAGTTTAAGTGAACGATGGGAATCTGATCACTGTTATTTTCCGCATATATAATAATAATAATAATAGTATATTCTCATTTTTTACATGAGGGACGCCAGTTTACAGGCATCATCAATTCGATAAATTACACATACGATTAGTAATTACAGTTAGTAATGATAATATAATAAGGTACATATTTATTCATTCAAATATAGGACACACAAGTTGTATGGGAATGGATAAGAATTATTTAAGTTAAATATTTAAATTACATGATTTACGGTTCAATAACATGGTTATTGTCATTTTATCTTTAGTTTGTGGGGAAAATCGGATAACTGGTGATTCAATGGAACACACCAAGAAATATAGAGATATTGACTTCGCATTAACAAAAAAAACCCAAGTATGCGTTGGATGGATTACATATACTTGGGAAAATAAATAAAGCTTGATATTAGCTACTCAAAGTACATATTAAGATAACTGAATTTATTGTCTACAAATTGGTTGCTCACTGATAACCGATTCATTTGTCAAGTCTTCGGTGTGTTCGCAAAATCTAGAAATTCAAATATTCAGTATGGTTACTAAGCCAAGTGATAATACACTGTTGTACAATGCTGTTATGGTTTTAGATCTTAGTAGCCAGTCGGTATTTATCAACAATTAACCGTTTACGTCAATGAAGTCAGTTGTTCCTGACTTCACTAGCATACATACTTTCAAGAAACTGAGGAAATTTTTAATAAGTTCTTATTTCAACATTTCTGTTACCAGTGCCGTAGCTGTTGCTTATATCAAGAATTCAATATATTTTCAAGTATTGGTTTTGTAGGGAATTTTGCTTGATTGGTTGGAGGATTTCATCATGAGCTGACATCAGTTAGAGAACCATTGGAAAACCTGGCAGTACTGGACAGCTGTTTCGTCCAGCGCACTGATGAAGAGTCCCAAACTAGGACGAAACAGCTGTCCAGTATTCCCAGGTTTTCCAATGGTTCTCTAACTGATGTCAGCTCATGATGCAATCCACCAAGCAATTCAATATATCATAGTAAAATAATAGAATCTACAGTATAAACGTAATATATACATAAATGTAATCATGTCTAGTTATCTTATGTATTAGACAGAAACAGTTTTCTGAGGATATCAGGGTAAGCACACTCTCGTAGATTTGCACAAACAACTGTTGCTTTAATAAACTTATCCACCTTTCATAATTACCGGCTAATCTAAAGAACGTTACATTTTCGAATGAAACAGGTAGGTCTTTTCAAAAGTTTAGTTTTGTCGATTGAATTATAAAAATTTATATTTGTTGTCAGTCAGAAGTACATATTCCTTTTCGAAAATGTTTCAGGCTGGCTTATCTTCGTTTCATCCAAACAAATGCCTACTATATAATTGATCCGACAGTAGTACAAGATTGTGATCGATCGAGATCGCCATGTCAAGGTTCACGCAGAGGTTCTGTCGTTAACTTAGATCTATCTCCTCCAAACTTCAGACCTGATTCCAGGTGTATAAGCCCTGTGGATTCACGACGTTGTTCTTTTTCACACAGAACGAAAACCAATTCAATGAATGTATTCAATCGTTCTGATTTTACCTCTCCTACTACTGCTACTCCTACAACCACCACCACCACGGGACCTAAAGGCATAGATTTACTACAATTGGGGCTTGGTCTATCTCAAGACAATCCTGTGTTTCAACAAGCAATTCAACTGTTAACTCAGCGTTATCAAACTGCCTTGAAAATGCGTCAGTCTTCTAAGGAAACAGCTAAAAGTTTATCAATTGTCAGAGCATTTAAATATTATTGGTTTTGGTGGTAAGTTGGCGCTATTGCTACATTTCTTTTGTAAAGGTGCTTAGAGAAAAGTTGTCAGTTGTGTTCATAGTTTATCCGTTTATTTTACCCGAAGTGCATATAATTCTGAGTTGAATAAATGAATACAGCTTGAAATCTGCTATCTGATGTACTGTTTGACAGATATGAGTGTAGAGTTTCATTGTTTATGATGTGTTTCACCAACCGACTTATTAATTAATCTATTTTAATTTTGAGTTAACTCTCTATCTCTCCTACTCTTCAGGGTTAGAAGAGGTAGGTGTTTTCGACTTGCATATTATAGTAGTGTATACGTTTAAGGTAAGTATTCTTCGTGTCATGCGGGATTTTTCACCTGTTCCTATAACACCATACGGTCGAATATAACCTAAAAATCCAAAGCTTTTTAAAATTAGTGTGATCAATAAGAACACAAACTTCCTATCAGGTGATGCATGGAAGTTTTTTTGTGTCTATTCTATAAGTTCCTGGTGTAAATAAATAAGTTCATGTAATAAATTTATCCCTATGTAATTTGATCTACTAATAATGCACTAATATATGAACACTGTTTGTTCACTTTTTCTATTTGAATTAATCACCAAGTCTTTGTGCGCAAGCAGCTTATTTTTGTATAAAATAATTATCATATCAACTATACTCCTGTAAAATTTTACAGTTGTTACTTTTTTCTATCATTATTCAACTTTAAACGACCAAAATATTTCACATTTGACTTTTTAACTGTCTGAAGAATCGGGTAGTTATTATTGCTGTTTTGCTTAGTTTGTTGAGAACTGTCAGAATAATTTATTTGATTGTTGCGCATGTAGGCCATTCAGCCGAAACTGAGTTATCTGAAACAGATTTTTCATTGTACAATGAGGCTTTCACCCAGTTGCCTAGGTTGAAGTAGGTAAAACAGAATTTGAACCCTGGAACCATTAGCTTTAATCAGAGAGCAACATATACAGTCATATGGATTGATCGTGAGGTTTACCGGTACTAGAAAATTCCTGACAACTTTATGTGATAGTTGAAAATTATTCATATGAATGACCTGTCCAATTTTAAGTAACTCGTAAACATAAGTTTGTAGACCAATCATCTTAACCATTTCCCTTGATTATTTTAAATAAAGAGAGAATGAACAAAAATACAGGACAAAAAGAGCTCATTTTTTATTTCACAGCTTCTCATCAGCTGCTAACAGCCCAAAAGTGACAAGTTATTATAAATGCAAAGATCAATTACATGCTTAAAAATTATTTCACCTCAAAAGAGGTACGAATAAGAGATATACTTAATAATCTAACAGCCAGAGTATATTGATGCATAATATGATGAAACATTCGAGAGAAGAAGGTGGGAGTGGAAATTAATGGTGAGTAGAAGTAGGACGATTATGTAAAGAAACAATTATGTAATTTGAAAGAATAAAAATGAATTCAGCTCATTGGGTTGTAATCAGAAACGAAAGATTGTGACACAACCAAAACACAGTGGAGATGTCAGTTATCACCGTAGTAAAAGATCAATCACACTATCTTTCTGTATACAGAGATTAGGTTGGGATTCTTTGACAACAATGGTTTCCGCGAAACAAACTATCAGGGTTTTCTCTGTGTATTAGTTATTTTTAAAGCTTGACTGAACTCAATTGAATTCCCCGTGTCGATTGGATACTTAGTGGGAAAACAGAAACATCGTGTGATTGATCTTTTACTACGGTGATAACTGACATCTCCACTGTGTTTTGGTTGTGTCACAATCTTTCGTTTCTGATTACAACTCACTGAGCTGAACTCATTTTTATTCTTTCAAATTACATAATTGTTTCTTTACGTAATCAACCTACTTCTACTTATCATTACTTTCCACTCCCACCTTCTTCTCTCGAATGTTTCATCATATTATGCATCAATATACTCTGGCCGTTAGATTATTAAGTATATCTCTTATTCGTACCTCTTTTGAGGTGAAATAATTTTTAAAGCATGTAATTGATCTTTGCATTTATAATAACTTGTCACTTTTGAGCTGTGAAATAAAAATGAGCTCTTTTTATCCTGTATTTATCTTCATTCTCGTTTTGTTCAAATTATATAAAGGGTTCGAATTTCATGCCTTCTATGAGTTTGCTTCCTGTGTTGGGTGTTCATCTCACTTATTGACCTAAAGTCTGATTGTTATTATTCCGCTCATTATTTCGTTTATGGTCAAAAATGTAGTCTGATTTGATGTCAACCTTACAGTGAATGAGAAACCTTTCCCTATAGACAGGTGATAGGTGTTTGAAAAGAAACAAAACATTACTGTCATGAATCTAGGGTATTAGCAACTTACCAATCAGAATATATGATATCTATAATAAATCTAGTCGCTTTTCACTTTACTTAAATAGAACTAGTAAATGAAAGGTTTACTGGTGTATTGTTTTTTCTGCGTGCTATAGTTGGATAAAATGTTTGCAGAAAAAGTACGTTAAAAACAATGCATTCCGAAATTGCTTATGGATACGTGTTAAATAACTGATACTTACCTGTCAGTCTAAATTCCAACAGTCAATCTGAGTTCCTAACTCACTACACAAAATTAAAATCTGATTATCTGTAATAACGAATCATAGCGCCGCACCAGAGGCTCAAATGTAGACTAGCGTAAAGCTCGTATACTTTGTGGCATTTCCCATGGGGTTACTGTAGAAAAGCTCCCCTGCCCATCAGGATATTGGTTTAGTTATTTTCACATTAAAGCATGATTATTCAGTGTGTTTCTCTCGAGTTTCGTATGCAGTTGAAGTGAATTAGATGTGATGTACTGCTGGTCGTTTCTGAACTGATTCCAATTGAAGTTATTGGACAAATAAACAGAAAAACATTGGAAGTTCATTCATTTAAGTTGCTGTATTCCTTAACAGATAAAAAGTAAATAAATGTACCAGTATTAGTATAAACTTTTGTATTTGGATAGTTAATAGTTGTACTGCTTAAAAACAATCAGAAGTGAGTTTTATCACGGGATTGCTTTATCGCAATAATGCAGTCATAACGTTCAGATACCAGTGATAGTAAAGCATTTATCGACTCATAGAAATTGTAATTCATATTTGTTGTAGTTTGTCTATCTTCATCCTCCGTTTTTAAACCTCTAAATTATTGGATTAATTTATACACTTTTGTGATTTCTCATTATTATATATCTGACTGTAGTGATCAGAGTTATGGGTTCAAAACTCAAGAATGTACAAGGGTTGCTGCAGATAGGTAACATCGTTAGGAACTTAATTCGTCCATTGTTGTACTCTTCAATTTTGGTTGAGGCGAATTTCTTCCATTTATCAGTTATTATCAGTTAATAGAACATGTAGTGAATCATTTTAATTCCCCTGTTTACAAGAGAAAATAGGCAATGAGGATTGGTGTGCATCTTTCTCACTACATGTCGAGACTTGTTTATATAGGAAGGTGTAGACTTCCTGGTTGGGGTCCGTGGGATGATGAAAACCAATGGCTGTCCATATTGTATGAAGTTAATGTTTCAAATAAGTTATATAATAAGTGAAAATTTATTCACCTCCACTTAGTAAATGTCGTTGTGCAGTTGGGTTTAAAATTTAACTCTGAAATTTAGTAAACAACTAATTGAACAAAGAAATACACTTCTTTTTCACTCTCAATCCCTTTTCAACTGACTGATATTTTCATGAAATAATTAGCTTTATTTGACATTACAAATTTCAAACTTGGCTAATCCACGTGTGTTTGGTGTTTTATTGTTTGCGAAACTATTACATTTCTGTATCCTTTCGTAATGATGTCAGTCTATTGTATCATATTAGTGATCAAGACTGGACTCACTTTTTCAGATATAATGTATGTTGAAATAAGACGAGTCTTGAATTATTGCATTTCTGGACAGATTGTTATTTTATTTTATATATTTTATTCCTTTGAGCTCCCATTGGGACATAGGGCTTCAAGCCGGAGCTTTGAAGTTTAAGTAGCAGTGTTGTTTTTTACAGAGTAGGGTTGCCAGTCTCACTCCTGACCTATCCTCTTTGTGGGATTTACAACCGGCTAAGGGAGGTAAAGTTGTGCCAGTCACGTAGGAATGTGTAGACTTCCTGGTTGGGGATGGTAAAAACCAATGACTGGAGACAATCGGAGATTTGGCTGAAAATCGTTCTCAATGGCAGGCGCAGATGCATCCACTCCTTGTGATTTATAATATCCAATGAAATTCTATTGTTCTTCCATATCACTATTCTTTTTGCCTCACATTTCTGTTTATTGTCTCTCTTTTGAATCTCTCTTTACTGTCTTCTCTTGCTTTGTGTGCTACATGGATGGAGAGTGGCAACTTGAACTACTGCACATCTGTGCAAAGTTCTACGTTTGAAACCAGTCAGTCAATCAGTCTTGTTTACATAAGTTCTTCTTGGCACAGATTTATTGAAATAACCCACCTGTCTTACCTATGCTAAGTAGTTAACCTTTTGAATTTCACGAATAAATCCTTACATCAAAAGAATTCTAGAATAGTATTTGATATTTATCATCATTTTGGGTATAATTAGCAACAATTTACCATTGTATTTGTTCTCTTTCTTCATACAGTAATAGTCATATTGCTGCTTCACAACTTTTATGGGCTATTCCAACTGGATCTCAAGGTGTTACGTGTTTAGCTGTAGAATTACCGTATTCCACTGGAACGGAAAAATTAACAAATACTTCAAAGGTGGAAAATCCCGAGGGTTCACTTGATGGTTTAAATTATTTGTATTTAAATAGTCGTTATCGAAAAAGATATTTAGCGTCTACTAGTGATGGTCGAGTACTTCTTTTGGATGCCAACTCTGGATATGAAGTCGCATTACATCAAGTCAGTAAACTAGTTTGTTTACTTGTTTAAATTCGGGAATATTTTATATTTCTACTTTTGTGGTAAAGCTAGTTTTTTTTCCAGTTCATCCATTTTTCTAAAGCTTACTCTGCATATTAAGGTTGACACAGTTGTGAAGCATCGTTTCCTTTAACTAATTGTCTTATAAAGCACTAGTTGTATGAAAACAACAAATTTCTATTAATAAAACTAAGGATACTCCTATTTTACTGCCTTCAGGATGTTAAGGCATATGGTACAGTTTGTTTGGATTTTTCAACTGAATATTCTCCTGGTCTTGAGTGTTAATATTCTCACTGTAGCTGAAGTCACACATCCATTATTACAAAAGTTCCGGAAATTATCTACTTATTAGCTGAATTACAATGACCAGTTTGCACTCAACAAGCATAATTTGGTGATGGAAATAGGATGTATGGCAAAATCAATATAGTTATAATCTTGGCGGTTCATCAAAACAACCCCACCTTTCTATAGTTTGGTTTGTAAGGATTAGTTATGTTTTACGAGTTGATCACGGACTGATATCAGTTAGAGAACCATTGAAAGCCAGGGAGTACTGGACAGCTGCTGTGGGTGCGTACTGCCGATGATTCCCAAACTAGGATGAAACAGCAGCTGTCCAGTACTCCCTGGTTTTCAATGGTTCTCTAACTGATATCAGTCCGTGATCAACTCGTAAAATCCCACCTTTGTCAAAGCGGCATATGATAATATAATTTTCCTTTAATTCTTTAAGTTGGTCTATTTACTCTTGGTTCAGAAGTTTATTCGAGCTAGTGTTTGAATTAGTAAACTGGTGGTAGGATTTAAGAATTGTGGATTTGAAGTGTTGGAATTCCTGATGTGATGCGGTTATGAGGTCGTTAATCTGGCTGATTAGGTTTTCGAATTGTACTTGAGTGTGCAGTCTGTTGACTTTGAACACCACAAAGTATGTATTTGGGTTTCCGAGTGACAGAAAATAATTCAACATATATATATATATATATAGTTTTTAAGAAGTTGTATCCCATGAAGAAGCCTAAACAAAGGTGTGAATACATAAAATAAAAATAGTATGAAATGTTCTGCTTCAGGATGAGAAACATTTTTAGTTCTGACCGTGTTGACCCAGGACTTTTCTTCTTAAAAGCCACGCCTGCAGAAAACGGTTACCCGAGCCGATTTATTGACAAAAATGCGAGAGATAAGCAATTCAAACTGGTCACTAACTCCCTTCCAAAGAAAACCGTCTTCATGAATTCGGAATTCAAATGTGATCAGGCTTAAGCTTTGACAAAGGTGTAGGTGTTGACGTGATGGATCGCCAAGATTATATCGATAGAATCTCAGGGACACCAGTATGTTGCATATACTTGGTAGTACAGTAGCATTTTCTAAATGAAGGTATATAAACAAGAATAGTTTTAGTGTCAAAAGACATAGATAATAATACGGTAGATATTTTATACTAGTTGTACAGAGATTGGGTACATAGCTGGAATTAGAGTTGTAATGATTCTTGTATTTCAGCTCATAACGTTTATGTGTAGATCACAGGAGTTTTATCAATGGAATAGGAAATTGTAGACATTGTCCTTGGAGCGCTTAACTTTGTACGTAACATCAAAAGATTATCTGTAGGCTTTATTGTAAGTCGTAACAGAAATGTTTCAGAGTAAGCGTTTTAGTTGATCAATATCTACTTATCGTTACTTACTGCTTTTTGTGTTGATGTAATTATTATCTACTAAAATTGTCGGGGAATCGAAATGTACACTTTGAAGTTGCAAATGATATACTTATTTCGATAGAGAAAGAAAGACCAGGTTTGCAGTATAAAATGATATCATCATTCTATTTCACAGGTTCTCATCATCAACTGCAAACTACTTGAAATTACAATGGTCATCAATAAGGACAATAACATACTCCATGTTTGAATAGTAGTCGAGAAAACATTATAAATTCAACGCATCCGAAACATGAGCATTACAATTTTCGGTTTAAGTTATCATCAATTTATATCCTTTCGAGGTAGGAAAGTAGGAAGGGGGAGAGGAGAAGACAGAAAACAGAAAAATCTAATAAACAGTGTTAGCATGTAGGTTTACATAGTAACTGAAGAAAGTTATAGTTCATAAAATTGAAAACTTGCTCAGTGAGTTGAAATCACTAATATGGATGACTAGTAATCAAAATGCAGTTACCAAGGCAGTGATTCCATCGATTAGTCATCCAATTTGGTGATTTCAACTCACTGAGCAAGTTTTTAATTTCATGATCCTTATTCATTACTATGTAAACCTACATGCTAACACTGTTTATTAGATTTTTCTGTTTCCTGTCTTCTCCTCTCCCCTTTCCTACTTTCCTACCTCGAAAGCACATAAACTGAGGATAACTTAAGACAAAAATTGTAATGCTTATATTTCGGATGCGTTGATTTTATAATGTTTTCTCGACTACTATTCAAACATGGAGTATGTTATTGTCCTTATTGATAACCATTGTAATTTCAAGTAGTTTGCAGTTGATGAGAACCTGTGAAATAGAATGATGATATCATTTTATACTGCAAATCTGGTCTTTCTTTCTCTATCGAAATTTATCAAGGGTACCAAATGTATGAAATATACTAATTTCCTTGGTGCACCAATAGGTATGAGCTGGATTGAAGGTGGGTAATGTGATAGGCCATAGCAGATGAATAATTTGTGTAATAGTAGTGTAGTGCTTTCAGTTTTCCGCATGGTTTATTAAAATGAACATGGAGAAAGGTTGGATATCAGAAGGATTTGTATCGTTCTGACATGCTACACTCTAGATGGGCCTAAATATAGAACAGGATTTTGTGTTAACTTGTAACCAATCAAATCCCTGCAAACCAATACTTGCTGAATATGGAAAGCAAACAAACGAAAAGGTAGAAATGAAAATAGTATTTTTATCTTTTAATTCCTATATACTTTCTAATTCAATAATAATAATAATAACAATAAGAACATACACAGAAAGACAACAACACCAGGGATAGGGGATTTACATAATCTCTGAAACCTCGATTAGGGTTCTTAACAAGGCAGGAATAAAAATAGCATTTGAGTCAGCAAACTCACTTGGAAACAAATTATGTTGGTTAAAGGATCCTATAGAGGCCAATAAATAAAATTTATTTTATACAGTAATCCATCGTGATTGTTAGGTCAAACATTCTAGGCCGAATTAGTATGCCGGAGTCAAGTAGAATATCGGAACACAAAAATCTGGAGAAATCTAAACTAGTAGACCTCAATAAGGTGAAAAATCTGGGAAGAACCTCGCGCATAACTTTACAGTCATGACAGTCTTACTTTCTAACTGGGTGAAGGGGCAAATTGATAATTGAAGCTTTATTTATCGAATCAACTGAGAACACAAGCAATAGGAATGATTCGACACCTGTCCCAGACATCTGGGAAATTCTAGTACCTTTACTAAAAATGGGAATGAAGAACGAGAACGAGTTAAAGTTCGTCAACCATCGTTTTCAGTCTTTTTGTTTACAAAATTGAATTAGAAATCCTACAGTTTCTTGCATGTTTGAAATAGACAGTTTAGCATTTCATGAGCAGATATCTCTAAATCCTGTGATCACTTTTCACCAAAGAATAAAAGTGCCTCTGTTTTACCAGGCATGGATTACTTATGTTCCTTTACCTTATGTTTACCTTTATGTCTCTAGAATTTTTGTGAATGCTGTTTCTATTGTATGAATTTAAACATAGTAATACAACGAAAGGATTAAAGGCTTGTCTATGCAAAAAGAGGAATTATCATGGGTATATGTTTTAAGGAAAACTAGTTTTTGTTTGCGTGCATTTACTTCGATTAGATTTACTTGCCTCATCAGTATCATCATTACTTAAGTTAGTGATACAATTTTTGTCATGTAAATAGGCGTTCTTCGCCAATTCTTTTTTCTATTTTTTCCTCTCTTTCTCCCTATCACTGCTTTGTTTCTCCTTTCTTTTCTAGGTATATCCACCTGATACGGAAGTGAAGTTCCTAAATTTTTTATCAAATAATACAGAATGTTTAACTTGTGGATCTAATGGGAGTGTAGTGTAAGTAAAGTGTATAGATTATAAAAGACTTTATACTTGCACGAACTCAACGATACCTTATTTTGATATACATTTTATGTGATGGATGAAAGTGTTAGTAATGAAAACAATTATCTCGTACTCATTATAACTGTGTGTATGTGGATTCTTAGACCGACAGAAGTCTGCCTGTGCAGTTAAAAGCTTCATTAGGATAGGGGGTGGGGGAGGAATAAGTTTCATCTTATTTTTTGACTTGTTTTTAGTTATGGATAGTTAACATTATGCAAAGAATCAGCAAAAAAAGTAAAATCAATAACACTTTAGTTCTAATGAAAGTGAATAGTTAAGAAATGTGTTTCGTTAGAGATCTTAAACCTGAAGCGAAAATATGCTTAGAAATAACATCAATATAATGGGGAATATTTGTAGCTCAGGTGGAGAGAACACAACTATATCAATATAAAAGCAATATACAGTAGGCGATCATACATAATGCATATTCCAATCACTTTGATGCCGTAAAGTTCGTAACCTTATCAACTGTCGTACCTACCTAATGTAACATTTAGTGCTTAACTTTTGCGTTGCTTATTTATCACCTTTACTTCGCTAGCTAGATGCTCCGAAGACAGCCTTATTATTTATTTATTTATTATTATTGTTCCCGTGAGTTCCGAGTGGAACATAGAGCTTCATCAGCATATCCATTTCCTGCGGTCGTCTTTAGCTACCCCCACAACTGCCTATAGTCTCTGATCTCCGTCTCACGATCTCCATGTCACCCTCAGACTCCCTACTCGTCGTTTCCCATTCGGATTCCGCTCGAGGGCCTTGGGAGAGATGTCATTCGACAGTCTCCTCAGTGTGTGCCCAGTTTATCTCCATTTTCTCCTACATATTTGTTGAGCGATAGGTTCTTCGTTAGTTTGTTCCCATACTTTCTTGTTGTTAATTCCTTCTGGTCAGCCATCTGTTCTTCAATATGGAGCCATTGAAGGCAGCTGGTGATAAAAGTCTGCAGTGGTGGCCTGTTAGAAATGTTTATCGGGATGTGGGTGACAAGTTTCTGACCCATATATAGAAGAATTGACTAACTTAACATTGGTGTTGAAAATCTGAATCTTGTTCTTTTTGCTGAGTACAGAAGACTTCCAAACTGATTTCAGAATGACGAACGTCTGTCTTGCCTTTCCGACTTCGGTTTTCACATTTTCAACCGTTCCGTCTTTACTTGAAACAATACTGCCTAGGTAAGTGAATGAAGCGACCTCTTTCAAATTTATTCTGTTGATAGTGATCGGTGCTGGTTGTTGTTATTTGTTGGTTATTCTCATTACCTCTATGTTTACTTCAATTCCTTTCTTTGCTGCTTCTTCTGCCAGTTCGTTGGTTTTCGCTTATAGGTCTTCGAGTTTGTGTGACATTAGCCATGAATCCTCCGCGAAATCCAGATCTTCTAGAGTCTTCTTATCTGTCCAGCATATTCCTGTCTCTTCGCTCCTCACGTACAGTGTGCCGCATAATTCAGTTCACCACAATTAGGAATATCATCGGTGAGGATAGACAGCCTTGTCTTACTCCTGTGTTTACTTCAAAGGCTTCACTGAATTTTCCGTTGTGGATCAGCTGACATGTGACATTGTTACATAGCTGCTGAATGAGATTGTTAAAGACTTGAGGCATGCCGTAGGGTTGAAGTGGTTTCCATGTTACTTCTCCGTAATGGCTGTCTGTCGAAAGCCTTTTTGAAGTCGATGAAATTGAGATATAGGTCTGACTGCCATCCTCTGCTTTATTGGATGATGATGCGTAGAGATGCAATTTGTTCCTGCTGCCTCCCCGGACTTCAACAGCTTGGGCACAATGAAGATTTCTGCTTTAGTTTGAGGGTTGATGTCCAGTGGCTGTTATGTGAGTTCTGTTGGTGGTATATTTGGACGAGTTGGAGGTGATGGCCGATTCAAGAGCTCATTGTTTTATTTATTTCTCCTCCTTGGTAATCAGGTTCCCTTGAACATCTTTTATTGGTTTCATCATCTGGGTTGATTTCTTCCCGGATAGAGACCTGGTTATCTGGTATAACATCCTGGGGTCTGTTTTACCTGCAGCCTGTTCTCTTTCATTTCAGTGTGTCATAGAATTGTCTTTTATCTTTCCTGACACTTTCCTTCACTTCTTAATTCAATACGATAAACACTGAACTCAGCTTCTCCTTCTATTAACCTTCTTTGCATTGGCTCATCTTCTGTTTTACCATCCTCCTCTCTTCTATTAGCTTCCTTGTTTTGTATCTTCTTTCTTCCCGGAACAGTTGTGCACGTTTCCTTGAACATCACCTTCAGAGAGTTCCAATGGTCTTCCACAGAGATTCCCACTGCATTAGGGCTTTGGCTGCAACTGGTGACATCATGATAGCCACTCACTGCTTCAGTGTGCTCGTGGTTGTCGTCTGGGTGACCGGAGTAAATTGTTGACTCACCAGTTGGCAATTTCGATAATCCACATCCATTCCATTTACTCTCGCAGATACTCAGCACTTCTATGCTGTATCTTCGCATTTCGTTGGCTACCTGGGCAGCCTTCCCGGTCTCGTACATTGTACGGACATTCCACGTCCCATTCTTATTCTTGCTTTCGTCGAAAGAAGACACATCGGCTGACTGGCCTCTTGAAGGCTTTCACAAGCCCGCTGTGCCATTTTGCCTTTCTGATCCCAGCGAAAAATATGTTTGTTTTTTATGTAAACCTTATGCTTTAAAGTTTCTGTTGCGATTGAATTGATTTCCCGATGTAGGGTGCCTGGTCTTACGCCCATTCCACCCTCTTTTTCCGGGCTTTTGACCGGCTAGTCTACTAAGCGAGGTTTCCGAAGACAGTGGTGGTTTAATATTGGAGGCCTTTCAACCTCTCTCTTTCGTCATAATGATCAGTTAATATGTTGACCCTTTTAGCTAACAGCTCATTTCCATCGTAAATATTTCTGATTACTCCTTTTAACTTTCGTCCTCCTGAATGTAGCTATTTTCGTATTTTAATGGCTTACAGTTTCTTATGGAGGATAACATATATCATCTTTTGATTTTCTTAATTGCTGTATTTAGAATTTCTACACTTCCTGTTGCTGAAGAGATTCCTGGTGAAGACTTCTATCCACTTGATGAAACACTTTCTGATGAGGAAATTGATAAACTCCCAAATGATTATTATTTGCATCATAGAGGAAGTTGTGACTTAGATGCTAAGGGAAATGATGATGACGAAATCAGCATCTATGGGTTGACTGACTCAAAGGAAAATGGTCGTTATCCGATAAGTGAAGGCGTTAATTTTCACTTAGAACCTGATGATTCTGAAATATCTGCATCGGCAACAATAAGACGTCAAAAACATGCAGATATTTCCTCACCAGTATATGGTTCACCACCAGTTGATGTTTTCACACCAACTGTGTTGGCTGAATTACCTCAACTCACTGAAATCGCTCGAGTTGATGGCGCACAAAATATACCATCATGTATTATTTCTCAGGTTAGTTGTTTATTTATAATGTTACACTTGAAGCAAATTAAAACTCGATTTTCGGCATATTCTGGTATTTATTTTCTAAATATTTACATAGACTGTAGTCATACCATATCATGGTTTGAATGTTTATGGCTTTATTGCGTGTTACTGTGTCAAAATCTCATTCTTCCTGCCAATTGTATGAGAATTGCAAAGATGTAAGGGACTATTATGTTTCTGATCACTGATAAAGAAGAATTTTTAATACACTTTAATATGCATGTATCATGCAGAGGACTAGAGATTTTCTTAAAAAAACGGTAACATTTACTGAAGCATGTATGCCGAACATTATATGGTTCTAGTTTCTTTCTTATTTCTTTGGAAGCTACTGGATGTTAAGGTTGTTAGTGGTTGCAAGTACAAAGAAAGTATTAAATAGGTGGATTATTGATTTGTGGCTGTCTAACCTGACTAGAATACTCCTCCAGACATCAGGCTGTAACCAACTAATCAATTAAAGGTATTCCCCACAATCGAGAAACAAAAGTGAGATTCAACTGCGACAACAGCGACTATCTTTTATCATTAAAAATGTAGGGTATACATTAGTTCAGAAAACTCAAGTCATGAATAAATAAACAAATCTGATTGGCTGTACGGTCTTTCAAACCCACGGAAATTCAGGACGAAAATAATTCGATCAAAAACCGTCCAATAAGGTTACCATGTTGATTTATGCATCAGTCATGACTTTGGACTTAACGACGATAGGTTGTCCGTCCTAACAGAAAGCATTTACACTTTTTACTGTGGAATATTAACCTGTGTGTTTCCCTAATTTTGAGCTAATAGAGGTTGTTTACATCAGTTTGTCGTAATATCTTGTTTGTCTTTTGCTTTAGATGGTTTAAAAATATTATTAACGCTGATGAAGGGACTTAGGTTATTAGTTTATATTGATATTCAAGCGATTCACTATTTAGTTTTCTTGAATTACTGTCTAATTGTAGTAGAGGGTAATGCGAGCTTTCATCTCACTGCGTGCCCTAATGTCTGTTTGAGTGTAATTACCCTTAACATTATATTCCTTTCGGAGGAAACGCTCAACCTTTTCCTTCAGAACCATCTTAACAAAACTCCAGAAATGAATCTCACCTCTAACTTCAGCTTCACAGATTTCTTAAGATAAATATGCTTGTAATTTCCAGCAAAAGATTTCTGAATTCTGATTTTTCTAGGTTGAGGTTATTAACATCATATTTAGGTGATTTAGTGTTGTCTGACTTCTCCAGATTTTCCATTATCGAATTGCGTATACAACCGGCATCTTTATATCTCCTGTACACAATTGTAGACACCTTATACATGTTTATTTTTGTCAACAGTAGACTGTGGCCATATATATGACCACAGTCTAATCGCTTCCCATCTGCTGTCATGCTTGGAATAATGCCTTTGGAATTCCTCTCCTATCCGTCTTTATGCTCTTAAACTGGTGCATGGTGACTCCCTGGGCATGTTAATATGCAGCAATAGAATGTCAATTTCTAACGTCTATTCCATCTTCTCGACTGTGTTCTTGTTTTCGACAGCGTTTTTGTCGTATTAGAATTGCAAATGTCCCATACTGCCATTTTTAATAACTGAAAGCTTTTGGGAAATAGCGTGATCAGCAGCTTCTCCTAATAGAGTTGCCTTCGGCCAATAACACAGCCAGGGGAGGTTGGTATGCAGCAGAGTTTGTTAATTTTAGGCCGGTGCATACTTCGTATTATCAATTTCCAGAATTTTATCTATTCCAATTTTGGTGTTTTACTCACAAATATATATAGATCATTACAAAAAGTCACTTGAAAACGTTAATTCAAAGTTCCATCGTAGAGTAGATTTACTTGATAAAAGCGAACAGTGACGTTGTATTATTTACTGATAACATTTTGAGTGCAATTTATTGCTCATAGTATCAAGGCTGTCACACAATCTTCAAACCTTTACATACTCCCATTATTTCTTATCCCTTAATTCCATTGGCAGTAATATTGTCATTATGTTGTCATTCCTATTTCATATATTAGGTGTAGATTCGATAAAGAATCAATAATCGAACTACCTATCCACCTATCTTCGCGAAGTAAAAATGTCATTTCTTTTAGAAGTGCCACTGCACATACCTGTCAATGACTTATGTGGGTTTGAAAACACGCTTGTGATATTGATTTTTATGGAAGTTGATTTAACCTGTTTATTTCTTTTGAGGGAAATAAATTCGTACTGAAATACGAGGTCTGATGTAGCTTGTTAAAGTAGAGTTTTGTCATTGATCTCTGCATGTTACAGTCATTCCTAAGATTCAGATTCAGCGTTGATTAGTCTTTGTTGTTTAGAAAAAGACGTTTCTTTAAATTTTGGCTGTTTTTAGCTCATGATTTTCTGTAATTGGCCTTGAATCAGCAAGTCCTAGGTTGAAAACACTTAACTTTTTTGAAATGAACAATCAGTTATCATCATAAACTGTTACATACTTTGTGTGAGTACGAAAGAAACCTTTTACAAGTAATTGAGTCACATTATTTATTTTTGTATTTTTGATATATTCTTAAAGATGCTAACGAATATTTATTTTACTGCAATGAGTTCAGTAGTTAAACGCTCTCTGTTTACTTACTTTTTTAGCCCAATGAAACACTTGATTCTACCTATCAACTTCAGTGTATAGCTGCTAATCCCACTGTAGATCTTTTGGTTATGGCTGGTGAAGGTTGCCTTGACTCTGTATCTCATCGCGCGGATGGAATCAACTCAACAGCATGTTTAAAGACAACCCCAAAGCTGCCAAGTGTTTATCATTTAAAACGTGGAGGTGGTGGAAAGTTGCGTCTTGATTGTTCAAGGGAGTTAAGACTTCCGCATCTATCATCGGAGCATTGGTATTCACAGCTGTTGACTGACTCTAATCCTAAAGTGCATATTACCACTATTTCACAAGATGGAAATCTTATTGCTGTTTGTCTATCTGATGGTTTTATCTGGGTGTACAATCTAGACGAAATATGCTGGACTTCGTGCATATCCACCAAATTAGCCGGTGACTTTGTTACTAAATTCTGGTCGCAAAGATTTTCAGTTGATATTTTCGACGATAATGTGGAATCTCAGGTAAAAGAGTTATTGATTCGTGAGTTTCGTCTACAAAATTTATCATTACTCTCTATACTGATTTACTGTCATGTCTTTAAATGATGTACTTTTGGATCATATATTTGGATTACAAGTGACATGACACTTTTGTGCTTTGTAAAGCTGTTTCATTTCTAGATTAGATTCCAAGAATTAATTGACTAGAAGCCAAAACGTATTTCTTCCTTTTGGCGTTCGTCAGCAAAGTATATTTACAACGCTGGGGAAGCACATATTTATTTTGAGGTTCAAATTGTGTCATTTTATCTTGGAAGTTGCCAACTTTACCACTAGTAAACTGTTCCAGTCGTTGCTTGTTCCTTAATATCTGACTGTATGTCTCTTCACATAACAATCTATCACCTTGGTGATTTGAGCATATGTCGATGATCATTATGTAATTTAGCATTTTGTGGTGTTAGCAATCATCGTTCGTAATTTCGGCAAATCACTGTAATGAACGCAGTATTGATTGTATGAAATAATAACAGGAGGACATTCATTTTTTATTATTTTCGTCACACAACTGACGTTTTAGTAGTGGGCTAACAAGATAACATCATATAACCAGTGTCAGTAATGAAGACACGACAAATTAAAAGGGGCATTTGAGTCTTGTTTGTTGGTTGAGACATTCTAATACCAGAATCCATACTTATTTTTACTCTTTTACCTGTCAATTAGTTATTTGATCCTGAATTGTTAATTCCTGGAGTTGGACCGGCTGCATCGTGTGCAATATTTTTGCCGCCTTTCATAAATACTGACAATCCAATTGAAACAGATAAAGTACCTGTATTTTTTGCTGCATCTTTGTCTACTCAAGTGATGGTGAGTATATTGTGGTGTATACTTTTACTTATGAGTTATAATGTTCTGCTTACAATTAATTTTTATCTACACACTGTACAGCTTATGTTATTGTGTTGTTTAACTAGGATTTTTCTACCACTTAAGGAAAGTGGTGTTCGTAAGTGTAGAAGTTGTATACTGTATTTTAACACCTTTTATATACGTTATACAAACAACACAATAATATGCCATTCCACTTTTTAAAACGTTAAATGCAACTGTGTTTATACAGTCAGGAAGATGAATGTGGTGGTGGAAAGATTTTACACCAGCCAACTTTACACTCCCAACTGTTTTGTGATAAATACGTATATTTTAATTGTACTGGACACTAAGCAGTTGACAATTGATGATGAAATTGGTGAAGTATTTAGCTTGTGGATTAGTTTAACGCATTGTTTTTTGTTTAAAGGTGTTTAGTTTCCGTGAATGAGCCCGTTTCACTTACTTAGTGCCGATAAGTAAATTTAGTAGCGTTTTTGGTTATCTGTGACACTCGTAGTATTGCGTTTACATAGTTTTATCCATTTGCTTCTCTTATCTCTGAGTAGATATAGCTGTTTAGTGTTTAATTTATCTGCTTAATTCGTATAAGCTAGTCAGATACACTACCGCTGTGCCACCGACGCACTCCTTTACCTCGCTAAGCCAGGTACATCGGTGGCACAGTGGTTAGGACTCTCGCTGACCATGCACATGGTCTGGGGTTCGATCCCCTGCCGACGCACACCTGATATCTATGGTCGGCCTGCAAAATTTGGGCTACCGATATTACATGCTGAAAATCCCATACCTGTACCACAAAATACGGTGTGGAATCAAGGTGTAATAAAAAAATAAGTAATAAAGCTGGTAAAGAGGAAAAATTTGGCATGAGGCTGTATAAATAAACACTGCTACAGAAACTTCAAGCCTCTAGCTTGAAGCCCTATGTTCCACTGGGGACGTGAAGGAATAAAAAAGTCAGATGATACACTTAGAATACTCATATTTCCAAGTGTATCAACTTGAAATGTTGAAATCCTGTGCAGGTTTTATTCTAGTTAATCAGTCAGTCCGTTCTAATTAAACTCATCTCTGTAGGAAAATATATCCTAGAAGAAGGCAAAGATTAAATTCGTTATCATAGAAACTATTAACTACTTACAATATCTCTCTTCTGTTTCATTACATCCTAGCTGTTTTAGAAGCGTCTCGAACACAAACGTATTCACTTAGCTACAATATAACCTGTTGATTTTCGATTTTCTTTGTGTACTTTTGTCTGTTTTACTGCCTTAAAGATTTCTGTATAAGGTTTCCACATAAATAAATATACAAATAGATGCTGAATGAAAATCATTTTTTACATTTTTGTTTGAATCCCTGAGCTTTTACTTGAATACTTACTTATTTTCTCATCTAGGTTTGGTGTCTACCTGATAATGTAAATCAGACTTGTGAATCAGAAATTTTGGAAAAGAAAACATTAGCTAGTAATAGTTTACCTCGTTTGCATTTATCATGCTCTTGCGCGTCAACAGTATTGTCTATGGATGCACGTATTATTGAAGGGCAATGCATTTTAGCTGGTGGAACAGCTAGTGGAAGAGTTCTTGTAAGTGTTTCTACTCATGATTGTCTTAAATTGATATGTTGAAATGTATTCGTGCAACATTAATGCCTGAATTATTACTATTATGTCTCTTGTAGATTTGGCGTATTCGCGATGGCTATAAGTTGGTAGAATTGAGTGTGCATGCTTCTTGGGTTACGGCTATACGTTTACTTCCAGATGAATACAATACTTCTGCCAGTGATATATATTTTGATTATAATACAAACAGAAGAAATTGTTTACCAATAGGACTGCTTACTGCATCTGTTGATGGTGTTATTAAACGTTGGGATGTTGGCACAGCTTTTTTACCGCCTCCTAGTACACCAACTCCAACTGGTCCTGTTTGGCCTATTAGTTCAGGTACTTCATCTCACAGGGATTCACATTCTTCTGCTATACAAAATCCAACTGCACTACATGGACTTTGGACTGAAGTGTTTTCTGTTTGGTTTGGTGAAAATGGTTCACTGTTAGTTGTTGGACGTCGTCGACATTCTACTGACTTGCAGGTGAGATTTATCTTATAAACTATCAAAGTATCCTTTTCTCTAGAGTGTAGAGTTTCATGAAAACACAAAGTCTTTTTGGATATTTCTGCACTAATCCTTATAAGACAAAATAATTGGATAAAGTTGCGAGTAAATTAAGTGTACTAGTTCACTTTTAGATCTTTATTGTCTGTTATCTCTCACTGACCAATAATAAAATAAGGGTAGAACTTTGCCTAGAAGTGCTTCAATTCAAGTTGCCGCAATTCGAAAAAAGCGTAGATTGAAGTTATGCTGGTGGGTTGTAATGATGGCATAAGTATGTTGAATTCAGTAATATCTATTCTGTGTCACTTCATAAGCAAAGAAAGTATTAAAACCTGTCATTTTTATATTCCAACGAATTCTTTAACATAATAGTGATGCGATATCATTTCGTCTTTGAATAGCTTATGACAATAATATGTAATAATATGATAATATCTAGTTTTAGGTAGTATGTATATATTCGTCTATCAGAGAGATATAAATGTTATAGGAATGTGGCATTGTATTGTATTGTATTGTTATTGATGCATCAACCTTTGAGTGAGTGTATTGTTTATTATTTGAAGGTATTATATACACTTGGTTTTGTAGTAAGTATTGTAACGTATAGTTATTCTCTACTACCTACTTGATAAATTGCCATTTTGAGTAAGGCACTGAAATGTCTAGTTATGCTATTCTCTTTGATGCCTACATTTGCATTTGTATTAACGATGAAATAATGACAATAGCAAGGCTAATAAATCAGCTCTGCAACCAATTTCTACTTCACACTTTAGTCTACTAGTGATCGTAGGTGTTCGAGCCTTAGTAGGTCAAACAGGGTCTAAACAGTAACTGGATTTGGACTATCAGTATACAAGCCAGTTAATTGCCACCACCATATTGAGAAGAGGTGAAGTGTTGCGACTTTGTCGTTGTAGACGCAGTTTTGTCTGTGACTATCTTTCATTTAGTGTGTTGGGTATCCACACACTGCTTTACTTCGACACTCATAGTCAGATAGTGTCATAAACCCTCAGTTGGAATGTGTTGGTTATAGCGTGATATATAAAAGGTCTGTATGGACCTATTAAATGTGTTGATTTAGGAAGTATTATTAAGGTGAAATCACCTGTCTCTGTTTCATATTCTGTAAGCTACACCTTACTTCTACTGTTAACGTCGTTTGTAATTTCATAAGTGGAAACCAACAGCTTATATATAATGACCCATATTTACTATTTCAAGCGTGGTTCTTTGAGTATAAAAATTATTCTCTTTTTCTCCCTTTATAATTGTAGTTTTTATTCCGGCCAAAACAGTTGAATGACAGTGATGATGTAACATGTTCATTCCAAGAGATTTCTATCAAACCTAGTCAGTCATCTTACTGGAACCCATCAGTTCAAACTAATGAAGCTGAACCTTTGGAAACTAATTCCTCCGAGTCGAAAACTGTACAAAAAAGTCCACGAAGAAGTAATCATAGATCATGCTCGTCATCAGAAAATCCAAGGAAATTATTGCCCTCCAAGCACTGGATACTAACTACAGGATTACCAAGTTTACTTTTCGGTACAATTACCGCTGTTTCATTTTGGAATGGTGGTTATTGGGTGGCTGTTGGTTTCAGTTCAGGGAATGTTATAGTGAGTTATTATCTGATCATGACTTTTCAGTTTTGTATCATTCTTATTATTTTCTTATTTAGTTAAACGATAGATTCTTGGATTACATATTTTTATGCAGAAATGCTTTGCACATGTCTGGCGACATTTTAGTGACTGAGGAATCATTTGACACTAACTTACTAAATAGAGTCTTCTCATTGTCTGTAGCCACTAAAAAGAGGTTGAAAGTGCACCACAACAGTAGGTATACATAATCAGTAACCACATAAGTAACTCATTTGATAGGATTCAATTATTGCTACAGACTGGATATCACAATCTTTTCCCTTCCCGCTTATTGAAATTTGTTAGTGTAAGACAGAGTCTGTAGGAAACCAAGTAATCGACATTCGTATATGTTAATTCTACGTTTTGAATTTATTAAAAGGGTTAGAAAAAGGAAAAGTGTACCCTCTGAATGTTAAATATTCCTTGTGTTTTGATTTCTTCAGAAACTGTACCTTCGTATTTACATATACTGAAGCTTATTAGTCTGGTATTGAATATGTTAGGAAGTAGTGACATCAGTGATAATGTGACCCTGAGTCGTTTTGATAGTCAATAAACGAAGTGAGGGTTTGGAATGTGTTAAGGTGAAAATTATTCGATGAGAAGTATGTTAGTTGAATTTACACTTGAAAGGTATAAAGGAGGCGAAGAAAAGAAGAAAAAGTATGAAAAGAAACATGTAGAAATGATAATAGCGATAGCTTATAATCGTCGAGTTTGGGTCCCATTCCACCTAGTTTTCAGTCTGGGTATTATCACCAGCCGTAGCATAGTAAGGGTGATCGAATAATTGAATCCGATCAAAATAAATTAAGCTACTAAAAGTATATTTTTGTTCTTCACTTCCTTCAGGCCACTTTTAGATTAACTCTTTGCTGTAATGTAATAATTCTACTGTTTTATTAACAAGATGTGAATGCCGTAGAGCAAGTGGTCTAATAGGAAACACTTTGACTTTTTAAACTAGGGGTACTGGGTTCGAGTCCCGGCAGGGACATCATCACTTACTGGGGAATGCAGGTACATCCAGGTGAAGAGTACCAAATAGGACGAAATGCTCATCTTTGATTCCACTGCTAGTCACCATCCATCAAATTACTTCAGTGTACTTGATTATTCACTCACTTGTTTAGTTCTGTCTTTAGGAATGATAGCTTACTTTTGTAAGTATTAGGTCCCTATTTATGTCTATTTATTTTTTATTCATTCGACTGTCAAGCTTCTAGAGACTTTCTTGCCTCCTTTGAGCTTGCATTTAGTCATATAATAACATTTACAACAATTAGTCCCTTTGATAAATTTGAATAAGGCATTAAGAAGACAAATTTCGCGAGATGATATCATTTCGTAGTTTCTTTACAACCGCTTTACAACTAACATGGTTAACAATAATAAAATAAAGTTCATGACAATTACTGAGTTAAATAAAAAACAAAAGTACATACTGATGACAGATCATATTTAAAAGGTCATGTAGTCCATGGTAGGCGAAGATTGAAGTCTTTTGTTTTTTGTACACACAGTTTAGGCTGTATGTGATTAATCCAAAGTGCTTCCATCACCTTCAATAACCTTGAATTAGAGTTATGTGAAATAATTGTGAAACAGTCATTAATATTGATTTTGTGACCTGACATTAATAAGTGTTTTGCAATGGATGATGCTGGATTTCTATTCAGATTACTCGCATTGGGATTTTCTATATGATTTAGTAGCCATTTTGGAACATGTTCTTTCCGACGACATTGGAACATTCTGTTGGTTCTACCTATATAGGTGTCACCGCAGCTGCAGGTGAACTTGTGGATACAGTTTGAAGTAGAGTCCACAGAATTTCGTCCTTTAATCGTAGGTACAGGGATCGAAAATGTTCGGCAAGTGAGAAAAAGAGATGCGGCGTAGAATGTGCGTTTGATGGCTGACCGAGCTGTCAACTGCATAATCTGGTCACCCTTGAATGGTAGGTTAATAAAGATAGCTTTCTTTGGTACAGAAGCTGTCTTTTCGAGATGTGGTCTTTCTTTACTGTGACAAGCGATGAAGTTCCCCGGATAACCATTAGCTAATAAAACTGAATGTATATGTCGAAACTCATCCATCAATGTGTCACTCGTGCATATTTTTCGGGCCCTACATGACTACATGACCTATCTAAATATGATTGGTCATCAGTATGTACTTTTGTTTTTTATTTAACTGAGTAATTGTCATGAACTTTATTTTATTATTGTTAACCATGTTAGTTGTAAAGCAGTTGTAAAGAAACTACGAAATGATATCATCTCGCGAAATTTGTCTTCTTAATGCCTTATTCAAATAATAACATTTGTTCGGTAAAACTTATGGTTTTAGTTGGTTTCCTGCAATGAGACTAAGTAGGGATCATACTTTCTGAAAAGTCTCAAATTATCTTCTTGAGTCCTTTTGGAAATCCTGTAGTTGAACTGACTGATATGTACAATTATTGTAATTGACATATACAATCGTCATAGTTGCAATACTACTGAAGGGATTATGACAGCTTTGATTTCTGCAAATATAACTTTCATAGGTACCTGGTTCTACCTTAGGGCCCCATTTTGTAGAGCTGTTTAATGTTACTGCTTCATCATCATTTCAGCAGTTACTTGAAGCATTTTCTCTACTTAGAATGGCAAAAATTAGTAAATTTTTCTGGGTTTGTAACAGTGTTATATGTGTTGTTTTAAAGATTTTAGTTCGTGTGAGAAATGTTTATTGCCGCTTGATTTCTTAGCTGTTACACCTTATGTTACTCATGAGTAATAAGACTCTTACATACGAATTTTTCAATTATATACTTTTGGGCACCAACACACTTCAATCAAAGGCAGTTTAATTGCATCGTCTTTTGCTAGTTTTATGATTCATGAACGTTAAAATTAAATTTAAAATGACTATTAGGCCTTTTAAGTGTCACCTAAAAGATTGCTCATGTGATTATACTGCAGTACGCTTTATTATTTTAGTTGGGTGAAATTCAATAAATATCATAGATAATAGAAGTTCACTATCACAAAGTCAACTTTTGACTGTCATTGATACTAAGAGCTTTCAGTTTAGTATGAAGATTTCACTCAGTTTAAGTATTCACATCATAAAGCCGAACAACATTGCTGCCTTCTCGAGATTAAGTTTTTAAACCTCTAAACACACCAGATGACCTTTTGTTTTATACCAATGCGTCTGATATTTGCCTAGCAATTAAAAATATGGAATAATTTCTCTTCATAGAGAGAATAACAACAATGAACACAAAAACTGACATCATTTACCTGTCGATATTTCAGCCTGAATGATTTGTATATCCCTATTATCTGAAATTTGAGTAGGCAGATTAGGTAATATTATTTGGATTGTTATCGTATTACACCCTTCACTAAAATTGGTTATCAGCAAACGTACTTATCAATAGCATTTTATTATTTGTTTTGATGTGAATGTATGTGCATTTTAACAACCTGCCTACCCTACGTTTAATTCTTCTTTTTTTTCATTCAGGTATATTCGCTACACTATGATGATTCAAAATTATATGGGATAGTGAAACGTTATCATCTGTTGGCTTGTGAACCAGACAAAAATAAATCAAACGGTGAATTAAACAAACAACGTTCTTCTTCTTCTTTTGAACCTTCAGATCATATTCTACATCTTCATACGTTTCCATCTAGCGATCACTTGGAGGCAAACATTGTGGAAAATAATAAATTTCTTTTAGTTGTTGGCGTTTATAAAAGTGGATGCGTCAAGGTATAGCTGTTATTATTATTACTATTATTATTATTGTATTACCTCCATTGTTGTTTATATGTATTTTCAACGGTAATTGGAGAAAATCCACACTGATATAATAGACATTTATGTAGTAGGTATCTTTGAAATGTTGATGTTTTGAAGAATAATGTCGAAGGGTATTTCAGTAATCCCTTCTTGGTGCTTCATTATGATTATGATTATATATTTCAACGGGAGAAATTTGAAAGAGGCAACTTCCTTCACTTATCTAGGAATCATTGTTTCAACCACAGGTTGAACACATGAAGATGTCAAAGCCAGCCAGAATCGGAAAGGCAAGATACACCTTCATCAATATGAAATCCGTTTGGATATCTTCTGCACTCAGCAAAAACAACAAGATTCGGATTTTCAACACAATTGTGAAGTCAGTCAGTTCTTCTATTTGGGTCAGGAACTTTGCGTGTCACGAAAAGGATTTTGAACAGGCTACGACAGACTTTTATCGACAGCTTCATTTACTGGCTCCATAGTGAAGATCAAATGGCCGGCCGGCCGGCCAGAAATAATTAGCAACAATACACTATGGCGACAAACTAACAAAGGATCTGTCGTTCAACAATATGTAGGAGAAAATGGAGATAGATTGGGCACACACTGAGGAGACCGTCAAATGACATTTCTCTCCAGGTCATCGCTCAGGTTGAATGCGAATGGGAAGCGACAAGTGGGGTCGTCAGTGCGACCGTGACATGGAGGAGATCGTTCGAGGATGAGATGAGAGATTATAGGCAATCGTTGACCCAGTTGAAGAGGACAGCAGAAAATAGAAGAAAGTGGAGATGTGTTGTTGAAACCCTATGTTCCACTCGGAACCCAAGGGAATAGTATGTATATATATATATAATGCATACTCGACTTAATTTTTTTTAGTACTAAAATGCAAGATTTAACATATTCACACTTTCATGTTTTTGTTTTCTTCCTTCTGCGATTGTGTCCGCCTAAGTCTTTCCTAACTATGCTGCTTGTCATATTATTTTATTTGTCAGACTACTGAGCATAGTCCCTTTGTCAAATTTTGTCAAAATTAGGCGACAAAAATATATATTTTACTGAAGTAGACAGTTCCCTGCCTGTCATTGTTAATTTTAGTATATTTCATTACAAAATTAATAACTTGATATATCTTAAGTTATATATATATATATCCAGTTAGTTTGTCGATTTATTATATTGTTTAATTGCATAATTTTTTGTCGAAACACAATCGATAGCTTATTGATCTTGATAGTCGTCTTTCAATTGATTGGTCATGGATTCGAACCGGCTTTCTGTTAGCAATTTTTTATAACCTGTAAAAATTGAATTCTCTGTCGGCTGTACAATTATAGTGATTTAATCGAATTTGTAATGTCCACAATATTTATTCATGCATTTGGATAAATAGTTAGTCGTGTTATTTTTCTATAGTTGGTTTGTAAGGATTAGTTTTGTTTTTACGAGTTGATCACGGATTGAATTGATATCAGTTAGAGAACCATTGAAAACCAGGGAGTACTGGACAGCTGCTGTTTCATCCTAGTTTGGGAATCATTGGCAGTACGGACCCAACGCCAGGGTTCGAACCCAGGACCTTCCGGTTACAAGGCAAGCTCGTAGACCATTCAGCCACTGCGACCCGATTCATTGGCTCATGAATTCTAACTTTGACCAATTCGTGATTTAGCGCGAAATTTTTAATTTTATCTAAAATTATCATTAGGACTTGTGTACAGTGTAAAACACAGGTAATTCACCCCATAGAGACTCTGTTCAACAGATTTATTCATTATCAAGTTGTACAATCGTATTTATATGATTCTTTTTAAAAACAAATAATATGAAATGTTAAAAAATATTTGTTTTTTTATTCGTTCACGTTCCCAGTGGAACGTAGGGCTTCAAGCTAGAGGCTTGAAGTTTCTGTAGCAGTGTTTATTTTACATGCCCAACCTTTCCTCTTTACCAGCTTTATTACCGGTTTAGCGAGGTAAAGGAGTGCGTTGGCGGGGGATCGAACCCCGGACCATGTGCATGGTCGGCGAGCGTCCTAACGGCTGTGCCACCGACACACAACAAAATATTTGTAGTCTTAGATAAACATCAATCAGTGAAAGAGATTGTACTCTTGTTCATGGAATGCATAAATTTGAGAAAGGAGTGTAGAATTAATAAGAAATTAGTAAACAGTTGAAACATTGCAAAATAATTATTATTTTAATTAAATAAATGAAAGATGACACGTAACATAATATCGAAAATTTTTCAAGGTGAAAATAATAATAATACTAGTAGAAATAATAAGGGTGAATTTAAATACGGATTGAATAAAACAGCTTGATAATAAATTCGTTGGAAAGAAGAGTATCTTAGCTAAGTCCCTTGTTTTTATTTTTCTTACCGGTATTTTTAAATACTGTCTTTAGTGTATGTTCTCTAGACATTTACAGTCTGAGACTATTGCAGGGTTAAAAACAACCTGTGTAAATTTTAAGTATTGAATTTTAATAGTATATTCCATGCTGGGTATCCTTTTGAGAGTTCTGTTTTCTTAGACTTGAAGTTAATTTTCCTAGTTCAAATATTCTCTACTTAGTAATGGTAATTCTGACCTATGAAATCATTGTGAATGAGAGTTAGTCGTGTAATTAAATGCTTTACACCTTAGAAAATGCTTGTTTGTTGTTTTTTAATGCATAATTGTTTACAAGTTTCCTGTGGATTGTTTTATTCCTTCACGTCCCCAGTGGAACATAGCGCTTCAAGCTAGAGGCTTGAAGTTTCTGTAGCAGTGTTTATTTATACAGGATGGTGTTGCTAAACCTCATGCCCAACCTTTCCTCTTTACCAGCTTTATTACTGGCTTAGCGAGGCGAAGGAGTGCATCGGTTGGGGATCGAACCCCGGACCATGTGCATGGTCGGCGGCGCTGTGCCACCGACGCACAGAAGTATATCCAATCTCCGCCGTTTATTATCATTTATTTTATTTTATTCCTGTACGTTCCCAGTGGAACATGGGGCTTCAAGCTAGAGCTTTGAAGGTTTAGTAACAGTGGTGTTTATTTTTCATGCCCAACCTTCCTTCTTTTCCTGTGAATTTTAACTTGAGTTTACTGTAAATAATGAATGGTGGCTTTTGAATACTAGCGTTCAGACCCCATCTCACCCACAATACTTTGAAGTATGCTTAATACAAGAAGCATATTTGTGAACGTAATTAGTTGTTACCATGGTTTTCAGCTCCATGTTTGAATCTTTTTATTTCTATTCGCAGGCATGGTATCTTTTCGATGTATGCCACACAATTTCTGATCCAAATGTATCATGCGTTAATGTTTATCCATCGGAATGTTGGTCAAAACTTCACTATAGTTCGGACTTTTCAAATGGTACAGTGGTTAGTCAAAATGCGAATACTAATTTACAATCGGAGCATTTAAATGATTCTTCAAGTAACGACAGTTCAATTATTACTTGGTCTACATGTCGTTTGATTGAACGCTCTCAACATCCTTTAATGCACGATTATCGGAAACATGGTGCTCAACAAAAATCTTTATTCTCTATAAAAGGAAATCAAATGTTAGTTTGGTTTACAGCTGGACGTGATGGTCGGGTTTTTGGTCGTGAATTGTGCCCTCCGAATAATGAATTGGAATCGGATCCTAAGGGTACCTGTTGGCGATTGGATCTTGATGCTCATGTACCAATGACTGTAACGGATGCTGATATTGAATCAAGTGGTCAGTGGCTCGTAACTGGGTCAACAGATCAAACTGCAAAAGTTAGTTGTGCAATATTTGTGAAATAAGAATAAAACTTAGGCACTGTGGTAGAGTGTGATTCTATTATGAGCAAAATTTATTTTGATGAAGTCTCACAGTGTTATACAGTAATATTTACTGATGACGTTTTGAGTACAATTTATTGCCCACAATCATATAATCATAAATATAGAAAATACTACTACCAATCAAATCAAGCGATGGAAAATAATGGAATTATATAAACGAAGTTAGAAAGTTGTGTGAGTACCTTGATATGATTATGCGCAATAAATTGTGCTCGAAACGTCATCAGTAAATATTACTGTATAACACTGTGAGACTTTATTAAAATAAATTTGACCCATAATGGAAAGAACATTATTCATTAGCTGTGTATCATGTACTTGTGAAGTGATATCTCTTTATCCTATCTAGGTGTACCACTCGGAAACTCTCTGTTGTGTTCACCCTTATGAGGTATGTAGCATATCGTATTTTGGGTAATATTTATCCCATATGTGGTCGTGAATACAATACTTGAACTAATTTTACTGACATTTAATGATAGCATTGGTTAGGTCTAGCATTTCTACTGTGCTATGCACCTCTTACAGTATCACTGGTGTACTTCAAACTGGTAAATTTTTTCTGTTGACTAGGGACTACGTATTACTTTTTAGGTTAATACTGTTTATAAGTTTCTTTGGAAATGAAGTTTTATCATTAAAATGGGTCTATTACATATAGTATAGTTTTCTTTTAGGGGACCTATTTACTGAATTTTACTTGTTCTTAATTTATCTAAATTCTCTTTGCTTTTTTGTTTTATCAAGGTATGGTTTTTACCTTCAGGAATAATGGCTTTTGATACAGGAAAACATCCAATGTGTGTCCGATCTGTAGCCTTCCGACCGACGATTAATAAATCGATGAGTAACTTAGATGAAGAACAAATTCTGGTTACAGGTGATGATGAAGGCACTTTACGCGTTTGGCGACTAACAACGCAAATGTAAGTCACACTTTATAATCTTCCTTAAAAAAAAAGCCTACGACAAAATAATACAGTCTTAAAGAACTGTTGCTCATTGGCTAAAGCACTCAGTTTTCAGCCAATGAGTTCATAGGCTTGAGTTCTGTTTCACCTGCTTATGTCTTGATAACTGGGTAGTATCATCAACCTTCATACAATAAGTGTGAAGTACATGAGCTGATTAAGGTTGCTAACAGTTCAATTAATACAAAAGCGAATTACTATTTAATGAAGGAAATTGTAAATGAAGTGGTAGGATTGATTGCTTAGCATTCTAGAATATCCTTGATTTTTGTTTCAACTTACCTCAATCTTATCATATATATTTAGTGACTATCTTGGTCTATAAATATAATTATCATAACTTTCTTGTATTTTATTATTAGAATCATAAACGATTACTTGGAAAACCTTTTTTTCAATTCAGCAGCATTTTCTCATGTTTACATTTCATTAGTGTAATTCATTATGTGTAACAGATAGGTGACAAGACCGTGGGGAGTAAGAAGACGGATAACCGACAAGACGACTGTGAAAGATCTGGACTTCGTGGACGATTTATGTCTAGTGTCACACAAACTCGAAGATCTATAGGCGAAAACCAACAAGTTGGCAGAAGAAGTATCGAAGACAGGACTTCAAGTGAACAGGGAGAAGACAGAGGCTATAAAAATAAGTAACCAACAACAACAACATGCACCAATCATCGACGGGAGAAATTTGAAGGAAGTCACTTCTTCCTCTTATCCAATATGTATCGTTCCACCTACAGGTGGCACGGATGAGGATGTCAAAGGCAGGATTGGAAAAGCAAGACAGACCTCCATTACTGTGAAATAAGTGTTGAAATCTGCTTCTCTTAGCATAGAGAAGAAGATTAGGATTCTTAATACTATTGTCAAATCATTTCTTCCATACAGTTCAGAAACTTAACGTGTCACCAAAACCATTTACAACAGGCTTCAAACTTCTATCAACAACTGCCTTCGCTCCATACTGAAGATCAGATTGCCGACTGGAAAGGATTAACAACAAGGAACTCTGGGGATGCGTCGGTCAAAAACCTATTGCTGGCCCAACAAATATGTTGAAGAAAACGAAGATGAATTGAACATACACTGAGGAGACCGTCGAATGACATCTCTCTTCAGGCCATCAACTGGAAACCCGAATCGGGACTAAAAGTTTGGCGTCTAAGAGTGACATGGGGAGCTGAGAGCTGATGGGTAATGTTGGAGCCAGCTGGAAAGGACTGCAAAGAGTAGGATGAGGCTGTGATGTGCTGTTGAAGCCCTATGTTCTACTCGCAACACAAGGGAATAATAATAAATATTCATGTCTTAATCAGATATCGATCCTAAATCTTTCATTTTAAAACAACGCGTTTAAGGAAAGTCAATTGCTAAAGGTGTTGCCTATACCAAGTTAGTGCATTTCAGTTGATGAGATTTTCTTAAAAGACGAACTCCCCAGTTACATAGTAACCCTGGAGCTGTTGTATGAATGGGTTAGCGTTTGAAATAATTTCGTAGCTAAAATGATATTTCATCTTAGTGAAACCTGCATAATTGATTTCACCATCACCGAAATTTGCTATTTAATTTATTGTATTGTATTTTTCAAATACTGTTTGGATGTCCCGTTTCTTTAGCAAAATATATTTCTTTTGTATGTCGTCAGTTCATTGTCCCTATCACTACAATCACTAATCTATTTTATTTATATTTCAGATTATGTAATCAGGTAGGATATTACTATAGTACTCTTCAAAGTGAAAAGAATTTATATTCAGGGCGTGCTTTAAGCCCGGACGTGCATCGATTTAATAATTCATTGGCTGTTGGTGGTGATCATGTACGGAGATCTGCGGTTCGTATTCCTAGTCCAGATCCATTACAAAATTTTTCAGCTCGTGGTGATCATCCTAGAGACAATCGTTTTTTGCCTAAACGACCTGATTTCTATTCAACAGCTGCTGGTTATGGATCAACATGGTTACATAAATTGGCATGGTCACCAGATGGACGTTTATTAGCAGGTCTCTCTGATCGCATATGTGTTTGGCCTTTTGAATCCACTCAGCAGGCTGACTCGTCAACTGGTGATTCTGATGATTCTTCACCGGAGTCGACTTTTAGTCCTATTAACTCCACAAGACGTGTCAGTGTCCCGCATAAAGCGATAAATGTAAATTTACCGAAATTCGAAGTGCAACAGTGTCGAGTATTAAGAGTCCTGTCTTCTGGTGCATGCAGCGTAACTGGTAGATCTCCACCTTTGATGATTAGTTCAAGTCGTCGATTAGTTACTAATTTTGGTGATAAGAGTTATGATCCCCTCTCATCAATTGATCTCCCGCCAACTGTAGTCACAGTCGATTCAAATACAGGGACATTATACATATTTGATCCAGTGGGTTGTTTGTTTAAGTCTACTGTATAGGGTGTTTTATACTGAAAAATTGACTGGGAAAATCCTTTTTACTGTGAATCTTGACAGTTCTTTCTAGCCTGTTATCTTCCCTTTACTATTTTTTACATGTAAATGTATACAGATATTCTGTTTTGTTTGTCGAACCCTGTAAATAACTCATTTTCTTTTGTTACGATTATTCTGTTTTTCCCCCTTAGGATCCAGCAAACACTTATGTCTTTGTTTGTATGCCCGCTGCTCACGTATTGATTTGAGTGTGTGTTTCTTTTTATACACGTAAAAAGCTGTTAGTTTTCTTATTTCTATTGTTGTTGTTGTTTTTTTTATATGTGAGTGTTGTTTCTCAAAGAGGAAGAGAGAGTTTTTTCAGAATATTCGAGATATTTGTTTAATAGTTTACTTTCAATTAAAATAATTTTTTTCTCAATATGCGGCCTAACTAAAAATACTACAGTAAACAAAATAATGAGCAACACAGCAGGGGAAACTTCTCATTTAAGTTGATTAGAGCTTCATTCAGTGTTGTTTTTTAATGATTGAGGTTATTTTGTTGAATTTAGACGGGTTTTTTTTTCAACAACAGGAAATAGTCGAGATATGTTACATTGAAAATCTCCATGCAACAAACTACTCTAAGTAGTGGATGTATTCAAGCTATGTCACCAAATGTTGTATCTAACTGTTGGTTATTTGTACCCAAAGGACTTCTGCCAGGTAATTTTTATCTTCCTTTATGGCTCTAACCAGCGGTCACAGACTGTAGGTTTGTCTTTGCCTGACCACCCCTAATTGTTTTTTTTCCACCTAATGGGAGTTAAATATCACTTTTATGTCAAGAAATATGGCAAGTGTTTGACTTCGTTAAGTATGCCTCTCTAGTCATAGCATTAACACAATGTTGTGATGTACATGATTTAACGAACACACAGACTCTTCAATTTCGTAAATTTCCTAATAGGCATTTCCAATAGATCGTGATATACTCCTATGCATGGATTTTCGTGTTATGCACATAAAGTGTAACAACTGGTCCTTTGCAATATGTTTTGTATTTCATGCTCTAATGTTATATCTAGTCCCTATCAGTGTGGACAACTGAGGCATGTGTTTCACTCTGTTATTCAGTCATTTTCAGTCACAGCTAGAAAACGGCTGCTGGTCAATATCATCCTTTTTGCTCTTGCTTACCATAAAAATTAACGACAAATAGTAAACAGAGGGAGTGTTTAGTCCTTTCAATGTGAATAGGACTGAAAAAGAAGTGCTGTGAATATCCAACTTCAGGGTGTCATATTACACTTAGATAAGAAGAACTTTTTGTCCAGCTTTAAAAAATGCCGATATATCTCGAAGATTATTGTGTTTACTATACAATTTGTAATAACTGTTCAGTTGGAATGAAATTGTCTAATGAGGCGATGTCATTCTGACTGTAGCTGAATTCATGCATCCAACATGAAGTTCTGGTTAGCGCGAAGTGATTTATGTGTGGGTATATACGAATAGGTCTAGCGAGCGATTGAGAATTTGCATCTCTAAGGAATGCTGCACAAGATGTTACTAGGTTAATTTAGCTGATAGGATGTTAGCCGACCGCGCGTAGTGTATCTACCTATATTATTTAGTTAGTTTTAATTTTCTCGTTGACAGATTAGACCGAAATGTACATCCAACCGACGAGTCCCAAATAGGAGTAAATGCGCATCCTGGATTCTACTTCTAATTACCAAATTGCTTTAACTAACTAGAAGTTAATTTTGAGCAGAAAAAATCAACTCAGAATAACGTGGTTCCATTTTATTTCGTTGGTTTTCATCAGCTGCATACAACCTATAATCTTTAACAAAATAAGTCAGTGTGCAATTTTAACATACTTTTATCTATCAACAGGCATATTGTAAGAGCGTCATAGTGAAGAACAGAAAGAAGGGCCTACGTCAGATTATTCAAATATATACAAGAAGGCTTCCGGTTAAGAGGGCCAAACAATTTAAGCCTTCAATCACGAAACACGTGATAGACAAATATTAGTTTATAGATCAGCAGTGGTGGGGAATAACTTTATCTGGAGATTTGAGTTATGCTCTAAAATGAAACTTCACATACTCTTAGTCTGTTAAGAGTAGTTTCACTTTGAAGCTATGTTAATTATGTCATAGCGAGCATTTCACACTTAACGTTCTATTGGTTTTTCTAGTGAAATACAGAATAAGTCATTTAAAGTTACCTTCGTCCAGTACAAATTTTGTCCGAAATGACAACAATTGGAAATTAACAAAATTTGACATTAAGTATGACCATGATTTACTGCAGTTCCAACTAGTCGAATGTTTAATATAAATAGAGTTGATTGAAACATGCAGATAAATCCATGAACTAAATCGATAATGAATTGTTTCAAAGTCGGTTTAGTCGAGAATTAACATTAACTAAAAGAATTGCGGCTTTGGTTAACATTTTTAAAAATTTTTTCAATTTTTGCTACATACTACTTTTCAGTAATAATTGTATGGCGGGGGAATTTTCGACTTTAAAATTTGTGCTGTGTATAAGTTGACTGGAATGAACAACATTTGTTCGAGGTTTTAGAGCTACGCTGAAAGCTGTCATACCTAAGAAAGGTTTCAGGTATATTCTTTTGAAGAGCTCCATGATAAAAGATAATATTTTATCGACCGTTCAAAATCATAAGTGCTTTCATAAAATGTTATTGATATATTAACTTAAGACGCTCACCATTTGTTCGATTTATTCTGTAGGTTAACGTGATCTTACAGAATAATGTTCTAGGCTTAAGCAAAACAGCTTATTGAAAGTAGCCGAGATGGTAAGGAGCACAAACTTGGTGATTTATCGACTCATCTTAGCCGATCTGTCTGGGGTTTAAACTGTAAAATATCATTAATGAGGTTCATTGTTTAGATTGTTTCACCAGGTGGCTAATATTCAAGACTCATTTTTCATTCTCATTTCACATACTATCCTTTGGTTTGAAGTGTCTACCAACGGAAGTTGCCTCATGTTGACTAACATATTGTGAACATCGACAATAATGATAAGTAAAGCAAACATTGATGTGAATGAAAGAAGTGACAGCTATGAAGTAAATTAAGCACTTATTAGTTCAGAATTTGTGTATATCAGTGGGAATTACAGTCTACTTGCATGAAAATTCCACTTGTTCATAGCATCAGGTCACTTAGCCGATGTAAGCTTTTGAATTTGTTAACTGCACTAATCTTATTTAATTGGTGGATGGTGACTAGCAGTGGAATCCAGGATGCGCATTTCGTCTTATTTGGGACTCGTCATCTGGATGTACCTGCATTTCTCAGTGAGTGATGATGTTCCCACCGAGGCTTGAACTCAGTGCCCATAGTTTCAAACGCCAAAGCGTTATCCACTAGACCACGTGAGCCACCTCTTGTGCAACGGGTCATACTGATTTAATTGAATTTTAGATTTTCCCGTCGATTGATTGGACCGAAGTGCTCGGTCTCAGGTTGACATGTTGGCTTCTTGAGCAGATGCTTCGACGATGTCTGGGCATTTAATTAGTATTTAATTGGTGGTGCACTAATCTAATTTGTTAAAAGTGCCACATATCAGTTATCTTATCTTGATTTATATGGTGTCTCACTGTACAAATGATTTTCATAGGAGTGAATTCAAGGACCCCAAGGGTTTAGCTTTGACTGTTGTTGCATCATTTTAGCCTTTTGAAATTTACAGCTGGCAGGTATTTTAATTTCAACCAGTTGGAAAGTAGAAATACAGCATTATAGTAAATTACCGATAAATAAGTGATGTTTAAGGTGAGTTGATTGATGTCAAGGTAGTTTTCATGATCATCAGAGAGGATATCTTTGAAAATGATGTAGTAGGCAGTTTTTTTCTTGAAGAACACTCATGAGTTTCAATTTCAAAGCAACTGAAGATGTATTTCGTAAGAATTACTTGTATGCCATTTTATGCAGTACTCATCACTTGTACTTTTCTTTTCGCATGAAAAAAGTACTGAATATTCACTTATTTCTAGCCTCATATCTTCTAGATTTCACTGAATTTCGTATAATAAAGGGTTAGATATGACTAACAAATTATTGATATGATTATGAGCAATAATAGAGAGAAGACCAGTAGTTCAGCGAAGAGTCTCTTTTCGGCGAATTCATTTTCACAGCTGTACAATCGCAAATATATATGGTTATTTTGTATGTGTGTGTACATTAAATTTGTCAAACGAAAATACAATTGGTTAGGGTTGCTGTAAGTAAGGGGGTGAATATTAGTAAGCTTCTGGTGGAGTTACGTAATACAAAAAGCGTTCAGAAGAATTGGATGTTGATGCAAGAGGATAGTAACAAAAGTGATGAGTTGTCATAAACGATTGTTAAAGAAGAGTAACGTAATAACATGAATAGTTTGATGAAAGAGTTATGCTCAGGGTGCACATAGAAACAAGAGTTTTAAGTCGTTAGAGAAACAAACAAAAATTAAGTCAAATCAACAGAGTTGCTACTGTGACTGTAGAAGTGGTTGAATAATTTTCTTTTATATGCATAGTTCTGGTTCTTCTAACTGAATGGTTAGGGTTTCTGCAATTCAAAGAAGACGGAAATGTATTGACTTTGGCAGGTTGTTCTTCACTTTGTAGATTACTTTGAAGGAGGCGTTTGTTGAAATGGAATGACCAGTGGTAACGAGATGTTCGATTATTGCACTCTTTATACGGCCACTACTTCCTTTCTGCAGCCACGCTGGATAGTGTTTTTTGACCCTTTTTGACAGGATGCGCGTCGAACGACTGGTATATATCTGGTTCCACAGCAACAAGTGGTCAGGTGCGAGATCTCGTCCTTTGGGCTTCTGCAGATCAGTGGCCGACTGGAGAACACTACTCTCAGTGTTGCCGCGAAGAAAGTTCTTAAAGAAGTGAAAATTCTCTCCTTTTAAGGACATCACTGATTAGGTCACCTTTGAAGTCGAGGTTCATATAAATTATCTTTTTCGGCATGGATGGCGTCTCTTGCTTTGGATTTTCTGTTTGATGTTTTTGTCTATGAATCTATGAGCAATAAACTCTACTCGGAACATTATTCACTTGTTGTTACTTTTATTTATTATTTTATTCCTTTGCGTTCCGAATGGAACATAGGCCTTCAAACAACAGCTTTGAAGTTTCGGTAGCAGGGTTTTTTGTTTTTACGGGGTGGGGTTGCTAGCCTCATGCCTAACCTCCCCTCTTTACCGGCTTAGCGAGATTACGGAGTGCCTCGTTTGCACTAGATGCCATGATTTAGATATAGATACGTTAGCTTTAACTTCATTAAAAACAATCGTTATTATAATAAAAAAATACTAAAGCACACACTTTAAAATCTATTTGTGTATGTTGAATACTACCTCTTGGCTTTAAGCTCATTCCAAAGTAGATGAATTATGATGCATTGATCTTCAGTATATTCGACTTATTTTCAGTTTTTCATGTTGCATTTATGACTCAAATGTTGGTGAGTTATTCTTTTATCAGCTACTATCAGGGTAGATATTACTGGTCATAAGATGAGATTTGTTAGTCACAGTTGGGTGCTTATCACACACCGACTCAAATGTAATATGGAAGAAAACAGTTACATGGCAATCACACAAGTTACTTTGCATTAACTGTATTGATCAGAAGCGATAAGTTCTGTTTAGCATACTTCTGCACTTAGCAACGCATATTAAGAGACATTTAACTGTCTTGATAGCTGTGTCGTAAAGTTCTTGAATGAAGCGCTCCGTCACACAGATTCGAGTCAAATATGAGACAAGATTATACACGGGATTATAGATAAACACACCGGATGAGCTCCAAAAAGCTTTAAAATTGTAACAAATTATAGTCCATCATGTCTCGGTTTCCTAAATGCGTACGTGCGAATTGATGTCGCACATAAATCACTCAGCTCTGTGTCAACCAAAACACTCAACAGCAAAAGAAGATAAAACCAGCATCATCTAAAAAATGAATTGCAACGACTGCCAAAAACACTACATTGGTCTAAGTGGACTCCCTCTTCGTCTTCGTATCCATGAACACAAACTAGCTGTCAAAAGACATGATATTTACTCCCTCATATCACTGGATGCAGACAACCACGGACATCAGTTCGACTGGGACAACGTTCAAATATTAGGAAGAAGAAACATCAAGAACGCCGGAGAACTTTCGGAAGCCTCTTATTCCAGTGAATCGGCAATTAACAGACACAGTGACATAGATAAAATTTACCGATCCATAAGAGAAAAATCTCATGCACAAAAAGTCAGACTGAAGGTCAGGGAAACAATCAGTACCACCACAAGTAGACTAGAGGGTATGAATACAGAGAAGGGCAACCAATCACGTTCAAGATCACCAGGAGACACGACTAATAAGCTCATGGAGAAATGTAAAAGCTCACTTTAAATTTAAGTATGCTATGAAGATGTTGCCTAGTAGGGCAATGAAAGCCTCACAAGTAAACTATCCAGCTCAGAGAACACAGCTGCATGAAAATGAATTTTCATTTCGTTTTATTTTGTCGTATATGGTAAGATAATTCATTATCTTGAAAAAAGCATGTGATTTTAATTTATTTTAGTCATTAACTGTTTGCTGGTCCGGCTTTTAGTAAATGCTCAAGTGTTGGTTTGTCGGGATTTGATTGGTTACAGGATTTTCATCATGAGCTGACATTAGTTAGAGAACCATTGGAAAACCTGGGAGTACTGGAAAGCTGTTTCGTCCTAGTTTGGGGCTCTTCAGCAATACGCACCCGCCGGGATTCGAACCCAGGACCTTCTGGTTACAAGGCGAGCTCGAATACCATTAAGCCACTGCGACCGGATCCAATGGCCCATGAATTCTGACTTCTGCCAATTCACGACATGGCGCGACCCCTAGCCAATGTCTTCGGTGAGTATTTATCCTCACACTCGACCTGCTGCACCCTACTGTTAGGGTGCTGAAGAGCCCCAAACTAGGATGAAACAGCTGTCCAGTACTCCCGGGTTTCAGTAAATGTGTTGAATATAGCTGTTTTGGTGTTAAGCATATGTCATTTAATGACTGTTTTGGAATCTCCTAGCTGAGTCGGTATGGGTAAATTACTAATGAACTCACATCCAAATGAGCAAAGTGGTCGCTCATTATTTAGGTTACTTCAATCTCTCTGGCAAGCACTATTATCAACTCACATCATTCATTAGTACATAACCTAGAGCTTTTTAGATTATGTATTAGTGGATTTATTTTTTCGGGCTGGGTTTGCTAGCCTCACATCTCCTCTCCCCTCTTTACTGGCTTAGTGAGGTTTAAGAGTGCGTCGGTCGAGGATCGATCCCTGGACCACATGCATGGTTGGCGAGCAATTCTATCGCTGAACTACGGACGCCAGTAGTATGTACTACCGTCTAGCAAATTTATTCAGTTATTCAAGAAGTGTGGAATGGAGAAAAGATAACTAGAAGTTATTACTGAACTGTGAATGAGATCGTGTGAAACAATATTTAGATTTATGCTTGTACATCCTAAATGCTTTATTTTTTAATGAAACTAACAATGCGCGTAAATGAAATAAATGTATAAGAGGAACAATAAATCCTTCAGTCTATTAAATGGATAGTTATTAAGCTATAGTGAATAATATTGACTATAATAGTTGTAGCAAAAAACAGATTCTATAGAAAAGTGTTGTATAGTTGGAGAATATTGCAATCGGAATTTTGTTTTATCTTGGCTATTATTTTCATGCATAGTAAAATAGCAGAATATCAGCAAACAATGAAAAACCAAAATAAACCAAATAATAAGATGAAAAGCTCGAAAATGACATAATAATAATGTCATTATACAAATGATATTATAATGACTGAAAATATGAGAAGCTAGATTGAAGCGAAGAGGATAAAACACAATAGAGACTCGAAAAACTCGTCACTAATTAGGCATATATATATATATATATATATAAGGTTTAGGATTTCTGTTCGTCCTTTCACTCTGTAGAGTGAATGAGAAGCTGCGAAACAGTGTTTCCATTTTATGCTGTATATTATTTGTTAAAGATTGGTGTAAAACGTACAGTAATTTAGTAAGTACTATTGGCGGCCTGCTTAATATTTGGGCTACCATAAACTTCCATCAGTCGATTGCATATAATTTCTCCAATTCAGATTGTTTAAATCTAGTAAAATATGACCTCTAATAGTATTGTTTACTTTGGTGTATATTTAAAAAACACTTACAACTTTCTGGTTTGCCAGTTTCTATTAGACTTGTGAAAAAAGCATTAGCTTCGATGGCAGCTTATCCCAGTACATGAGATGATTGTTCCTGAGTGGTGTCCTTGGTTTACAAAATTTACTCTTGAACTTTCTGTAACTGGCATTTAACAAAATGTCGTTTATTTCTCGAAGGAGAAAAAGAAGAGATATCATAATGGATTGGTTTACACTTCAGGTCACATAGAACTGTGTCACACGATCTGCCGTCAATGAATCTTTTATTTGAAGATGCTGGGTGAGGTTTCGCGTGCACTTCGGATTGTGAGGATTAGAGAGGTTTCTGGGTGAAGTGAAAAATCATGCAATAAGCTCCGTTGAAAATTCTGTGCATTATGTAAACACTGTTCGAAATAAAGGTATTATTGTTGTTTGTTATTCACAGGATAATATTTAGTGTCGTTGTATTCTCTAAGCTCGGTGGATAACTGAGAAATTGTCATTATCACTTTGGACATTATCCTTGGTGCTAACTTCAGTGTGAACTGCGCACTCAGAATTTTCGTGGATGAAATACCCATCTTTTCTTGTAACCTTGACTGTGACTGCTTATCTGTGGAGATTTTCTTATGGTGTGCCATTTGTTTACAATTTTTAGACCAACCCAGCTGAATTATTTTCCGTGGATTTTCATATAAATTGATAAGAATGACTTTTGACTTCTAGTTCCTGTTCATGGATGAGAAGATGAACGTGAAATCCAATTAGGCGAAAATAAAATGTCTCGGTTTATGCAATCTATCTTACAGATGATGTTGGTTTTGTCTTCTTTTGATATCAAATGTTTTGATTACCAAAGCATTGAATAAACTGACTATGTTGATTTGAGGACGACATCTATTTTAAAAGGTTTCAATAATCCACTATTGATTTCAGAATCGTTCCTTATAGTAAGATGGTTTTACTTTTAATTTCACTGGATTCCCTCAGTTGATCGGTTGGATTGAGGATAGTCATCTTTTAAGTTCATTTCCTGAATACCCTTTTCTCTGGAGGATGGACATAAGATGTTTTTCCATTATTCTCCTGAAAGCAAGAAGGTTACAGTGTGTTATGGTTCTTTTAAATATTCTCCACGATTAATCTGGTTCTTTCCGCGTTAGTTGGTGGTGGGACTGTGTTCTTTTTATACTTCAGCACTTTTAGAATATTTCATTCTTGCTTATTGTATGGACTGCTGCTGTTGGATCATAAGTACTATCGTTTGATATATTTCTTACTGGATCTTTTCATTCTATCTTGATAACTTGGATAAAGTTTCTAGGGCATAAATCTGTTTTTGTGGCGTTATCAGTATTTTTGACAGTGGTTGCTTTTACTAATGCAATTATTCAGTGCTTTCTCAGCTGGTTACTTCTCCATCTTGGTCCAATTTTACCTAATAATATCATATTTTGTTTTTCGTATCGTCTTATGTGATCATTAAAATATCGATGGTTTGTCGATGTTTCTGATCCCAACAGGATAATACATCGATCGTCGATCATTGCTTACAAAAATACCATACAATTCACGTCAATTTCATTGATCAGTTTTTAATTGTTATATAAGTGCCAGCTGATGAAACAGACTGTAATAACGTGTTTTAGATATGTGAAAGTGAAGAAGTACAAGTAGGTGTGTGAAATTAACCTCAAGAGAATTTCATTAGTGCTCATATGATTGGATGTCATCAGAATGAATATTGTATCGATATTAAAGAACTTGCAATTTGCATAATATGAATGTAAAGTGACACTTCATATGCCTACAACCTTGAATACAACTTTTTAAAGTGAACTAAACCTAACATAGTGAAGAAAACAGTCCTCCATATTTATATGCATCTCGTGAATTCGTTTCAACAAAATGACAGCGTATATGCACTCAGGGTCTCAACTGCCAAATAAAGGAGATAGTTGAGGTAAATCTCAAAAGCTCTATCACTAATCAGTTTCTGAAAGACACCACTGACAAAGCAATTCTAAGATTCGTCTAATTTTCAGCAACAATTAGGAAATACTTGATCCTGCATCGCTATGGAGATAAAAAAGTAACAATCGGTCAAAATTCAGCTTTTCAGAAAGGTCGCCAGAAATCACTGAACACCAAATAGTCGATTATGTAAGATAATGCAAATAAATAAGTGAATCCCTCATATAAGAGCTTTTCCTTACATTCTCCATTGAAAAACAAAGTCAAGCACTTTTCTAAGATCAAACCGAACGCATAGATACAAAGTAATTATTGGACAACTTCTGTTACATCCAAATATCAAATTTCATTAAAGATAGTCATCAAGATAATATTGAATCTTTACCTTAAATCAAACTAACCCGGGAAACACTTCCGAATTCCTGAAATGACAAAATTCTTCTGCATTTTCATTTCATATATAAGAGATTTTACCACTGCTTAATAAATCTTCTGTGCTTATCATTTTCAAAATTAATAATTTTCAAGGGTTGATTTATAAGGATTTGAAAATTAACGTGATGCTCGCTAGTGACTTGGTACAGAGCGGAGTTTCCTGGAGTTCTAATGAGAAGTCGTGACCAGTGAGCTGCATCCAGTCGGGAGTAGGGGTGGATTTCCCACCGATGACATTGGCTGGTGCCAGTCGCACTAAAATCACGAATTGATAGGAGTTAAAATTCATGGGATGGCCATCGAATCGAGTCCCAGTGGCTGAATGGTATACGAGCTAACCTTGTAACCGGAAGGTCCTGAGTTCGAACCTCAGAGGGTGCATGCAGTCAATGATTCCCAAAGTAGGATGAAACTAGGATGTCCAGTAATCCCTAGTTTTCAATGGTTCTCTAACTGATATCAATGCGTGGTCAGATTCGAAAAATAATAAATAATTGTTGTCAGGACTGAGTAACCGTTAACAAAATATGTACTTTTATGCCCTTTCATATCCAACCTATTGTAAATTCTTAATCGGTAAATTTTTACTCATTGAGAAATGGTCACATGATTAATACCTTATTATGCGCGTCTTAAGTTTAATTTTACTTCATTTAATTTCTAATCGTTGAACTGTTTCAATCTGTTAGTGGAAAGAAATGTTTCAGCAGTGTGTCTATTTATTTCACTTATTTTTGTGTTGATGTTAACTTTATCAAAAACCATTTATCAAAAAAAAGAGAGAATTAGTAATTACTTATCATGTCATTTGGTTTGTTCACATAACGCTTGAATAATTCTTTCCTAGCTTTAATAGACTTCCATTGATGAATGTCAACACTCATTATTCATTTTATTGAGTGTAAAATATTTACAGTGAGGAAAGACTCAGTAATGTAAAATTATTTACCATTAAAATAAAGGATAAAAGAATAAAATAAAGAAATGCATATCACATCAGAGTAATTTGCATGACCTTTCAGTTTTATAGATAGATAAGTTTATCTTATCTCCAAGCTTTTTAATGGCACAACGACTATGAATTACGACAGACATAAGAGTTTGAAATTGTTTTCAGAAGTTATTATTGTTCCATAAAATTTCTCAATGACTGGAAAGAATTTTAATTTTCGATGTAACACTTCATTGAAGTTAATGACCAAATTGAATACAAATGCGAAGAATTATTCCTTGTTCAGGGCTATTAAGCAAATGAACCTCAACATTATTATTATTCCCAACTCTCGCCTTGTATCTCATCAAGCAGAACCAGAAATCAGTATAAAATAATCTATGCTCCTACAACCAAATACAGGAACTCAACGATACCATACTTGGCCCGTGTTCTAAGCGACAGAGACAATGTTAAGCGCGAAACCTATGACTTGCTTTGTTGTTAATAACATAATCTTAGGCTCTTTTACTTCTCTCTTATTTTGTATTCTATAGTAAACTCCTTCTTAAACATACTTAGCTACCTAAATTATTAACATTGGCTTACTTTTGTACTTTACTGTATTCCTTCTTTTGTGTATCTACTGGTTCCGACTATATTAGCACTATGAATAGTACAAATTTGTCCTGTCATTAACCATCATGTAATAATTATTAGTTTTGTGGTTGTTTTTTCTTATTTTTTATTTTTTTCGGCAATATTAAACTGACAATCATTGGTTGTGAACGCCAAATTTTGTATTATTCAGGATTACTCACACTACCAATACAAACACTGCATTAGGCCTGACAATAAAAAACAAAACAACAAACCCTGAAATGTTATTTTATAAGTGTTTAGAGTTGTTTCAACCAAATTAACTGATCATTTTGGCGATAAACATTCTTAAATATCATTTCATAACTTCTTGTATGACTATAGATTTACTGTCACCATGCATAATCCCATCATAGCTTCCACTACCCAATACTGAGTTATTATTACATGCTGTTTATTTTTTCATTTCTACTTCTTGTATTTTTTCGCATTTTTAAAAATTATTTTGTGTTTTATGTAGTTGTTTTTTTTGCTGTTGGTGTCTTCATATTTATTTTTTTGAAATACTCCTTTTAAATATTTGATAAAATTAGATGCAAATATTGTAGATATGTGCTGAAAATTCCACACTGTACCACTAGTACTGTTTCTGGAATAAAGCAAATTATTATTATTACTTTTAGTGATCGATAGAGGAGATATTTTACATATCCTATGATATTAATGATCACTGCACATTAGTACTTAAGTGATTATACTACTTAAAGCTTGTAGAAATAATAAATTATTTTGGGGCTTTCAAGCACCGTTAAGTGCCGTATTAACCAAAGGATAATATTAAAAGCAAAATATTCAGCGAATTTATTATCAAGCTTTAATATATATATATATATATATATATATAATAGTTCATAGGATGTACAGATGCTGGAAGGCGATGCGTAATTACATGGTTAGTAGGTTAAAATAAAACGTTACGTAACATGGTGTGAAACTTGATAAGATAGAAACCAACATTGTAAAAAAACAATTTGGATTTGGAATGACAAGTGGGAACAAGTAAAAACAGTTCCAAGCGAGAATAGTAATAAATAATAATGTTTGCAGTGATGAGGGGAAGGGACATAAATTAACTAAATAAATAAAAATTAAACATAAATAAATGTCGATTCCTTTATAGCCAGGGCAGAAGTAAGAATTGTACATTCTTCTTTTTTACACAAAGGTTTGGCTTAAATTCGTAAATCGACTTGAGTAACCGTCTTCTGTGAGTGTGGCCTTTAGAAAGAAAAGTTCTGTGTCAACCCAGTCAGAACTACAAATGTTTTTTATCCTAAAGCAGAACGAATGAATTAAGTTCCCTTTCCTGAAGATAGGCACTCAAGTAAAAAAATTAGTTAGTTGTCTATTCCATGTACGTTTCTGGTGGATGGATTTGAATTATTCCTCATGGTTTTTTGGTTAGTTTTTTTTGTCTTTTAAACTGATAGTAACCATTCACGTAAATAAAAAGAATAGTGAGAAGTACAAAATCACTTGAAAATATCAAGATAGATTGCGCAGACACGTTAGAAAGTTATTGTGTGATTGAACAACCTGTTATTTATTCTGTGAAAATACAACAGCTTTTTCAGAAGAACGATGGTTTCTCAATACACTAGACAAATTTATGAGTGATACGCAACAAACAATAATCACCATTAATATAGGACAGAAATCTTGAGGAGGTCATCTGTTTCACTGACCTCTCAAAAACAAGCAATGCGAATTAGTATATCAAAGTCAGCTGGGATCGGCAAAGCAAGATTTCCCTTACTCTTAAATCAATGCAGACATCTACAGTAGTCAGTACATTAAACAAGATCCGAGTTTTCAACAGCATTTCTGTGTGGTTCAGAGCTTTGGTGTGCGCGACACTAAAAGCATTTCTAGCAGCCTGTTGCAGACTTTCATCAACGCCTGCTTTCACTCTACAGCAAAATCAGATGGCAGAAGGCGAATCAATTAACAGTCTGTACAACAACAGATAAGTAGAAGGAAACAGAAAGGCAAATTTACCCATGCTTGGGAGGCATTCAAGTAAAGGAATGTCGTATGGAACAATAATAAGAAGCGACAGGTTGGACATCTGACGGTGAAAAGGAGACAATGTGAAAAGGAAATGAAATCTTATGCCCAGTCGTGGAGTATTTTGAAAGTGATTAAAGATAACCAAGTGGGATGGAGATGTTCCACTGAAGCTGTATGTTCCACTTCAAAGGCAAGGAATGAAAAATTATAATATAATAATGGATGATATTGATTACTCTACACCGAAATAAGTTTGTGTGACATGAAATGCAATAAAATGAAGCAGAAAATAGGTAAAATTTATTTGGTTTCATATGCACTAACAACTTCATCTATTTTTGTAGTCACTAAATGTCATTTGATATTTCCAACAATTCGAGAGAATGAGTAGGAAACAAAACATGTCGATTATATTTTCTGATGACCAAAATCTTTTAAAGCAAAGTAAACCAAGATTACGCTTATGAATCGCATTTACGTCGTAGCGCCTAGTCATAAATACTTTAAATGCAAACCCGAATTATGTGAAAGAGTTAAACTTCCCGGTTTACCTTTGTTTATATAGTTAAAAGAAGAAGGAAAGGAATAGAATTACTACCTACATTAATCAAAATTCATATTGTAAGGAAAACATGTTATTTTCAGAAATTCCATTTATTTGGTTCACATGATAAGTTTCAATAAAGAAAGACCAAATCTACAATATAACATGTTGTCATCATTCTATTTCACAGGTTCTCATCATCAACTGCAAACTACTTGAAATTACAATGGTTATCAATAAGGACACTAACATACTCCAGTGTTTGAATAGTAGTCGAGAAAACATTATAAAATCAACGCATCCGAAATCTAAGCATCACAATATTCGGCTTAAGTTATCCTCAGTTTATATGCTTTTGAGGTAGGAAAGTCGGAAAGGGGAGAGGAGAAGACAGAAAACAGGAAAATCTAATAAACAATGTTTTGGGGAAGGTTTACATAGTAATGAAGAAGGTTATAGTTCATGAAATTCAAAACTTGCTCAGTTAGTTGAAATCACTAATATGGATGACTAATCAATGTAATCACTGCCTCGGTAACTGCATTTTGATTATATTGATTAGTCATCCAATTTGGTGATTTCAACTCACTGAGCAAGTTTTTAATTTCATGAACTATAACCTTCTTCAGTTACTATGTAAACCTCTAAAGCATATAAACTGAGGATAACTTAAGCCAAAAATTGTAATGCTCAGATTTTGGATGCGTTGATTTTATAATGTTTTCTCGACTACTATTCAAACATGGAGTATGTTAATGTCCTTATTGATGACCATTGTAATTTCAAGTAGTTTACAGCTGATGATGAGAACCTGTGAAATAGAATGATAATATAATTTGGTCTTTCTTTCTTTATTAAAAACATGTTAATTCATTTAATGGGCATTGTTCAAAGGTTAAAGAATTAACTAGTCACCTTTACCTGTTTCCGAAAGAAATTAACATATTTTCCTTATAATAAACAACATACATACGTACGATATACACACTTATTTTAACGACTTAACGCCTATTTTGAACTGTAATCTACTAGCAATCTATTGGTCTATAGCTTTTGTCAGTCATTCGGTGTTACTTAAAAAACATGAATGCTGTCAATTACAGTTATTCTCTAATTATTGCGACTAAATGACTACAGGACCTGATGAAGAAGTTACCGTAGAGAATATTCTTTGTTCGCTAATCCGTCTTTTTTAAATTGTAATGGACATCTTTAATGGATATAATAATAACAGATTAACCACAAAAGTACGAATATGTGTTTAATCATAAATATTCACTTATGGAATGAACTTTTTACAGGTTTAATTTATGGTAAACTGTTAAACTATATATTTTGACGTTTAATAAAATCCCAGCGATTCTGCTGAAGCTGTGGCTTACATAACGATACTTTCAGAAACATCTTGTTCTGTTTTTCTGAACACTCTGGGATTATACTTAAGTAATTATCTTAGTGATCTAATCGAAGTCAAAGTTCAAAATGTTCCACCAAATTCGTCACATTTTCGGTGTGGACATTTAAAGCGTAGCTAAAAATCCGTTTGATATTATAATGTATGTGACATAAAATGACACAGAGGTAAACTAAGTCGTAACACAGGAATTCACTGTTGCATATTGAGAATGTGTTTCTGTCTGTCATGGATAACACTTAAGAGTTCTGAAACCTTAGTGAGCAAGGCTTATTGAACAGTTCATAAATTCTCGGATATTATATAAACCAGGCAGACATTTTTCTTTTGAACTCGAACACTCTTCTTTTTGTGTAAATACAGAGACCTAGTCAATTTGAAAATTAAATTATGTCAGCAGATTAACTCATAAATGTTGCTGATACATATCTTAAGTTTATCCGTGAAGGGCGTATCAATAGGCTTCATGATACAGTACAAACATTCCATTTCAGCCCCTAATACCGAAATGCGATACAGTTTGGTTTTGTATTACATCACTAGTGCTGGGATTCATTTTATATAAAGTAATGACTAATCAGATTTCTTAAAATGAGTCTAATTTAAATTTCTTATCTCTAAGGTACAGAGACTTAAGCTAAATCTACTGACTTTTAACAACTCACACTTTAGTTAATTTTGGATGCGAAATGAATATTTTGTATGAATAAATAATCTTAGAATAAAAAGGTTAAAATGATTTATAAACTGTTCTGATAAGAAAGGTCCAGTGACTAAAGGCATCTATATATAATGTCGAGCTACAAAATCATCAATGTACTCTTTTAACTTCGTGTGAAGGGTTAAAAGGATAAAATTTGAGTCTTTTGTCAAAGTATCAACTTATTCACTTAACTCGGATGGATGTCTTTCAAGAAAGCAACAACAATACATTAAATTTCAGTTTTGTGACATCAGAAAATCTAATTTGTGACGATACAGTCCTTCTAGGCGAGGACGCTGACATAATGCAGAGTCTTCTGAACACTTTGAGCTGCAATCTACGAATGTTTGGCATGCGATTCGCTCCCGCTAAATGTAAGATGATGACAGGACTGGACTACACTGACTCCTAGTTTAGAAGTAGGGAGTAAAGTGGTAGAGCACGTTGACTTCTTCACTTACTTGGGAAGTACCATCAGCCCCAACGGGTTGATCTCTGACGAAATCTCAGTGCGTCGGTGGCACAGTGGTTAGGACTCTCGCCGACTATGTACATGGTCCGAGGTTCGAACCCCTACGGACGCACACCCCATATCTATGGTCGGCCTGCAAAATTTGGGCTACCGATTTCCACGCTGAAAATGTCATACTTGTACTGAAAATACGGTGTGGCATCAAGCTGTAATCAAAATAAATAAAAAATAGTACAGAGGGCTAGTTTCGGATATGCCATTTTACGCAGTCTCTGGCGTAAACGTGATATCCGCCTATCGATCAAAGGGCGGGTGTACTGCTCATCAGTCCGCTCCGTCCTCCTGTATGGCTGTGAGACCTAGCCATTGAGAGTGGAAGACAAGAAAAGCCTAACTAGCTGTCTTTGATCACAGGTGTCTGCGTTCTATCTCCCGTGGGAAGTGGTATAATAAGGTGAGCAATATTGAGGTTAGGCGTCGAGTGCTACATCAGGAGGAGAAATCAATCGATGAGGCTGTGAAATTACATCAACTGAGATGTTTAGGACATGTGTTACGTATGCCTGCCTAGCCATCGCCTTCCTCGACGGGCAATGTAGGCTGACATAGGGTCAGGCTGGAAAAGAGCTAGCGGCGGTCGAACGAAAAAATGGCACCAGTCAATGAAATCCACAACAGTTAGTCTAAGCCACGTAGGAAGGTGTAGACTTCCTGGTTGGTGACATGGCTCAAAATCGTTCTCAATGACTCAGATGCATCCACTCCTTGTGACTTATGATTTCCAATGAAACTATATTGTTCTTCGTTATTGCTATTCCTTTGTCTCACATCTCTGTTTACTGTCTATATTATGCATTTCTCCTACTTTCTTCTCTTCCTTTGTGTGTTACATGGAGTGTGGTGAATTGAACTGTCGTACATCGGTGCAAAGTTCTATGTCGAAAACAGACAGACAGACAATTTGTGACTTTATAACTTGATATCATCAGTTTCTACTGACGGATTTTCCTTCTACCGTGTGTGTGACAGACTACGATTATAATCCAGTACATTTAGAAAACTATAATATTTCTAGGAATACTCACTTTTGTGCATAAAACGCTTCACTTCCTTTGAAGTAGAACTAAGTAATAATGAGAATAACTCAGAAATTAGTCATCCGTGGATGGTGACTGTTGTTTTTATAGTCATTCATTAAAAGTGTGTGTAATTCGCAAGTCTGCTTAATACTATTTGTACTTTTTCTCTAATTATTTAGCACCAAGAAGAAAATACTGTGTTATGACCAGTTATACTAGAGGTAGTAGTAGTGTAGGCTCTGATTACCAGACAAAAGTTTTAGCAAAAGCCGACCCGCTTGAGTAATCATGCTTGAAAATACCAACTGAATTTGGCTTTTCTGTCTTTCGGATATGTAAATTTATGTTTGTATGTATAGCCTCAGTGGAAGACTTCTTCATCGGTTTTGCTTTATTTTGAGTGATTAATTAAAAGACATAAAAAATATGGTTATAAAGAGCCGACGAGCTTTCCTTGTTATAAAAAAATTATTTTCTGATTTTCTTGAAATCTATTTAAGCCACTGTGAGTATATTTATGCATCCATTAAGTGTTGTCGAAGGTTATTCGTCTTGGTTGCAAAGACGTCTTCTTGTAGATTTTTTGACCCTGAAAGATGGCACACTTTACAGACAAGTGGATGGGGTGGCAATGGGCTCTTCATTGGGTTCCATGTTGGCAGATTTCTTTCTAAGCAAACTAGAAAATGGTCCTTTGAACGACCTTATCGGAAAGTTCTCATTTTATTGCCGATATATGGATAATATCTTCATTTTTTGTGAAAATGATTCAATTCAATGAAGTACACTGCGCTATCAACTACACGTGTGAAGAGGAATCCAAAAATAGAATTGCTTTCTTAAATGTTCTTCTTACAATAAAACCAGATGGTAGTATAAAGAGAAATTACCATAAGAAAAGCACATGGACAGGACAAAAGGAATTGAATACGGACACTCAACTACAGGTTTAGAGCTATATGCTTAAAAGAAGTAACTGAAGATGAACTTAGCATGACACCTTAATTGAAAATAGCTATCCAGAAAAGTTCATCAAGAAACACATGACCAAGAAAGTAGAAAAGGACTATTCTCTATCTGTAAATAAGAAGCCTTATATATACGGCCACACTTCAAGGCTGACGTACCGAGTGAAATAATTACTAACAAGTTAAGAAAATCTCTTACAAGAACCTTTAATGATGGTAAACTATAAGTCATATTGACTACTCAACCGGTTGAGATTCTTCAATTGCAAGATGAATTACTTAAGCTAGCCAACTCTAATTGTATCTACCAGTCCAGCTGCGCTTGTGGAGCGAGTTATATTGGTCGTTGCTCTAGGAACTTGATTTTTCTTTCTCCGGAACATCTACCAGTGTAGCTAAATAATGGCATACTGAAAAACATCAACAGCTCAACATCACACCACCTGGTCCAAACCCGCCACAAAGCTAGTACTGAAGAGTCCTTCTCCGTCATCTGTCGGGTACCAAATAAATTGCCGAAAGCATCCAGGTGCCGAAGTTTCCAGATAGCAGAAGCTGTTGCGATTCGTCTGAAGGAACCAGTGCTCTGTATGTAGAAGAAACAGGTCCAGCCAATACTGCAGCCCTGGCCTTCAGTGGCAACTATAAATTCATGAATTTGTATTATTAACTTTCCTAATTTTTCTGATATTCAGTTTATTGTTAAGCTGATGCTACTGAACTGTAATCTATTGGTATTATTATTATTATTGATTCAGTGTTATTTAAACAACATTAATGTTGTTAATAACCCTAATTCTTCCATTATTACGGATATATAACTGTAGGACATGATGAAAAAGTTATCAAAAAGAATATTCTTTGTTCAGTAATCAGTCTTTCGAAGGAAATAGTTGAAAAGTATTAGACATCATACGTTATTCATGATGGTTATCTATTACATTTTTTAATGACATAATTTATTCATTTCTCGCATAATCCTCTGACTATCGCTCAACATACTGGTGATTGTTAAGAAAAATGTCCGAGAAGAGAAAGAAAAATATCTAACCAGTATATTTGACTAGGTTGTATGTCACGAAACAAAAGACTGTAGAATGAATGAAATGCTAATGGAAAAGCTTTAAACTTGTTTTTGATGGTAAAAATTGAAATAGTTACACGCTTACTGTTTAAAAAATAATGGTGAACAGTACATGTATTTAACAAATTTCAGGAAAGCATGTTAAATAAGTGAAACAGAACTATGTAGGTTGATATAGAGGACTACTGAAATCAAGCCTACTATCTTTGGAAATGTGATCTGTTTACGCAATATATTTTGAACAATATGATCACGTTTACTTGACAAATCAGCTTCTGTGAAAAATGAAAGGTTAGTAAGAATAAATAAAAAGATTGAAAAATAATAATAAGGATTATGGCTAAGTTAAAGCATCATAGCCAAAGTCAAAGTCTTTCAAAAGTTGACCTTCAAGAACGGATCAAACATAGGGAATGCTATGAAATATCACTCCAAATCAAGTCATGTCTGCCGTTTTGAACTTGGAGAGGACAGATACAGTATTGTACTTATTTACTGGGTAATTTTTCTGCAAATTTATACTGTTAATTAAGGGTCATGGCTTTTAAGATTAAGGTCTAGGGTTGGGAGTAGGTTGAAGAATAGTGTCAGAAATATCAATGGATCTTAAAGTATCATGACCTACAGTCACCTGTATGAATGGATATATCGCTTATTGTACGATTTCTCTATAGATCATCTGTGTATTGACTGGGAGGCATTCTTCCAACACATAAGCTACAACTGTACAGCGAAATGTCAAGTTTGCAAATATTTTTAATGCATTTTTCAACGATTATGCAACTTTTTTGTATCTGAATTTCGATTGGTTGTTCAGGGTCACTGTGGTTTTGGAAATGATAGTTTAACTTTGCCGTGATTATAACTAACGCTACACCTGATACCGTAATTAGGCAGGAGTTACCAAGGTAGGTTTAAAATAACGATGAACTGTTTTTGAACACATAGGTGGATGGTCTTGATTCTCCAGATAGCATACTATCAGTAGAATTTAAGATGAAAGAGACATCTTCAAATATTCACAACGCATCATACTGAAAGCAAACAAACGTGAATAACAAAATTATAAAGATTGAAATTACAATAAATATCATAAAAATAGGTGATTAAATGTCAATTAACTGTATTCAGTGAAATTTACGTCTGCGCAGAATACACACTTTAATATACAAACAAATATCAACCTTCCAGTTACAAAGCAAACTCGTAGACCATTCAGCCACTGGGATACGACTCAACGTCCCATTAAATTCTGACTTCTACTAATTCATGATTTTATCACAACCACTAGTCAATGTTATCAGCAAGCATTTACCCTCACTTCTCACTGGGTGGACCCCACTGGTCACGACTTCTCACTAGAACTCCAGGTAACCCCATCCTGTAACCAGTCACTAGAGAGAATCATATAAATTTTCAAGAGTTGGTTTGTAGGGATTCGATTTGTTTTTGAAGTGTGACCATGGATTGATATCAGTTAGGGAACCATTGGACAGCTGTTTCCTTCTAGTTTTGGAAACATCGGCAGTACGCACACATCGCCAGGGTTAGAACACAGGCCCTTCTGGTTACAAGGCAATCTCGTATACCATTCAGGCACTGGGATTCGACTCAATGGCCCTTGAAATCTAACTTCTACCAATTCGTGATTTTAGCGTGACCACCAGTCAATGTCATGGGATTCAAAACCCGGTGGGTGCGTGCTGCCAATGAGTCCCAAACTAGGATGAAACAGCTGTCCAGTGCTCCCTGATTTTTAACGGTTCCCTAACTGATATCACCCTGTGGGCAAAATTGAAAGAAAAATCAAATCCCTATAAACCAACTCTTGAAAATGTCAATCTACACAAAATAATTAATTCAATGATTTGAAATATATAAGTTAACTATTAAAAGAAATCAAATATAAAAGTGGAGGGTGACTGGCAGAGATTAAATTAGCTTACCAAGCCGTTACTTTTATATGGTTAATAGAAAATGATTCATTCAGTGTGGTAACTGCTCTGCAATTTAATTTCTGAAGTATCATATAGACTTTAAGGCTGAAATCCAGTAACATCACTTAAAACTATCTTTTGCCCACATAAACTGTTATTTGTTTAACTTGTGCAGCATTAAGTAAATGTATGCTACTAGCATAAACACGACTAATCCAGTCAAATGTCACATTATTAATTTGTCAGCGTTTATTAACAATTAGTTGAATGTTTTCTGGTTCAAAGTGCAAGTAAACGAATAGTAATTACTTAGAGTCTGTTTGTAGCCAACAGGAAGAATAAAATTAATTTGCAACCTACAGTTTTCTGATATGAAGTTACTACGAAAACCTATCCTGAAGCGAAAGTCAGGCATCTTAGAGAAGGAAGTCATTTAAAAGGACAATAAGCGGTTTACTTCGTGTCCTGTTTACAGTACCAACTTTCAAAAGTAAGTACTGTAATATTTCAAACCCTCATATTCTTAGGATTAAGAAATGTGTTTAAAAATGATGTCATTCTTCTTCCTATCATTCCAGCATGTTTTTGTGCATGAATTCATTTTGGGTGGTTGATGAGAAGAGAACCCAGGTGGTGTTAATTTCACAGAAAATACCTACTGAGTCATAAAGAAAATGAAAGACAAATTCAGTGAAGAAAATTTTCTTTGTCGACGGAATCAACTTCAGAGGCTGTGTAGTCTTATTTATATTTAATAAAAATGTATTGTAGTCTATTATTGAGTTTATTATTGAAATCCTGAAGAATCACTTTTGCAGGTCACTGAGGAAAGCCTTCTTTGCGGCTGAGCTACGGATCAATTTCTACAGCCGACAAATGATCAATGGATGTGTGAAGGATAAACTACCACTTTGGGCCTCTTCAATGTGTGTTTATAAATTCACCTGCTCGTGTGGAGCTAGTTATATTAGCCGCATAAAGCGCACACTTTCCAAACGCATCTCTGAATATTATCGGGCATGGTTAGCAAAAGGACAATGCAAGACAATTAATAGCTCAATTCTCGAGCACTAGGTGAACTCAAGCCATATAGCTCCACCAGAGTCGCCTTTCAAAAACCTTTAAAAAAAGGTGAAGCCAAATGGTACAAAAAGAGTCAGGTTTTGGCATTTGTGTATGGCGGAGACGCTGGCAATTCGTCAATACAACCCCAAACTCTGTATACAGAAAACGTTTGTCCAGTCACTTATTCTACCTTGGTCTTAACCTCTTCACTAGTCGTTACCTGTTAAAAATTTTAATTTTTAGTTTTACTTTTAGTTTGCTTTTAATTTAATAATTAATTCACTATTATCACTCTCACATGTTCCTTTTTTACATTTTCTCACCCTCTTCACACTTGTTAAATTGACACTCAACTACCTTTATTCCCACTCAATAGCAATTTTAACCTTATCAAATTCCTAACCATTTCTTCTTTTGTGCAGTTGAGTACTACGTAATTTACAACTTTTATTTTTTACTTCTAAAGCCACTTCTGAGTAATTATATCCATTATGTCACTACATATTACTCAATAATAGACTACTATACTATTTTGGAGTTCATTTGTACAAAAATGAATTTCATTTATCCTGTTGATATACAAATATTCACTGTGTTGAATTAAAGATGGATTTATTCATAAAGACGGAAGTATATATATAATGTATAAAAAATATACAATATGTTATGAATTCTCTCTCAGCCTTATAAAAAATTTAAAGTTTATATTGACAAGAATGATTAATTGAAAACCTGGAATGCATTAATGGTGTGGGGGACAGTGTTTTGCATAACCAACGTATTGTTGGTATTAGCTGGTTGGAGACAATCGGCAGGAAGCCCTACCTGACCTAGGTTTCGTGCTAGTTGGCACTCATCAGCAAGGCGTATCTGCAACCTCGAAGGAACTCATGTCTCTTCTGAGATTCGAACCCAAGTCACCCAGTGAGTACTGCAGTCAGAAACGTTACCAATGAACTATTCAGGCTCGCGACTGACCTCCTATTGGACTGTATTGGATATTTTTGATTGGACACTAGTCAGTAACTAGTGTAATGTGTGTGTTATAAGATTTGATAGTGTGGAATATTCCTATATTATGAATTAAAAGTCAATCTGAACGAAGAATATTCTTTTCAATAATTTCTCTTCAGGTTCTTACAATTATAAAATATAATATTTACTGTCGTTACAATAATGGCCAGTTATGCGGCGGATACATTTTTAACGTAGAATAACAGATTAGTTATGGGGTGTCAAAATAAATAGTCATATTTGTGTGACAAACGTGCTAGGCTGAATTCAATTACAAAATATTGTAAAACGGGAGACAATGGTGGTGATTAATCATAATAGATTTGTAGAGTGTGGGGTAGGAAAATTGACAAGTCAGTTCAAGGTTATAAAAGGTGTCAGGTGAGTGGCTAGTACAAAGTGGTCTGTGTTAAACAGGAGATAGTAAGACTGCAATGAGAGGTTCGTAATGAAATAACGAATATATGAAATGAAACATTTACCAGCTTGGTTCAGCGGGGGGGAAATTAGGTGCATAAAAAGCTCGATCCTGTCACACTTGGTCGATACTGGACACCATGTCGATGTCAACACAGCTTTCAGGGTTATAAACCGAATTCCGAAGTCGTTATCACGTACAGTTCGCTTACGTCTCCTACACATAGCTGAAGCTCTTGCAATAAGATCGACTAAACCGGAACTTTGTATCCAAAAAGAACACGTTCAGACGCTGTTCCTACCGTGGCCAAACTTGGATTGATGATTCTTCTTCTCACCAAGAGTGCTCCTTCCCCTTAACCATCTTGGTTTATTTTCCTTTGCATACTATTACAAATATTATTATTACAAATATTATTATTATTCATATTATTATTATTCGTCATAATTTATGACCTTCATGCAAACATTCTCTCAATACTATCGAATTTTTCATTTATACTATCCGGACTTATTATTAGTGATATTATCTCTTTTCTCAATATATGCCTCCACCTGTTTCATTTCACATATTCGTTATTTCATTACGAACCTCTCATTGCAGTCTTACTATCTCCTGTTTAACACAGACCACTTTGTACTAGCCACTCACCTGACATCTTTTATAACCTTGAACTGACTTGTCAATTTTCCTACCCCACACTCTACAAATCTATTATGATTAATCACCACCATTGTCTCCCGTTTTACAATATTCTGTAATTGAGTTCAGCCTAGCACGTTTGTCACACAAATACGACTATTTATTTTGACACCCCATAACTAATCTGTTATTCTACGTTAAAAAATGTATCTGCCGCATAACTGGCCTTTATTGTAACGACAGTAAATATTACATTTTATAATTGTAAGAACCTGAAGAGAAATTATTGAAAAGAATATTCTTCGTTCAGATTGATTTTTAATGTGTGTGTGGCTGGTTCTATCTTTAGTGCAGACTGAATTTTATCAGTCAGGTTTTCATCTAATACCAACAATTCACAGTGCACCGTGACGGTGAGCCACCCAGCATGGTGGCCACATTGTAAACGTGACTGACAGAATTCAGTCTGCACCAAAGATGGAACCAGCCACACACACATTACACTAGTTACTGACTAGTGTCCAATCAAAAATCACCAAAGTATCTTTTCTAAATGGTAGGTCAAAACTAATTTTCAAACCCAATGATTGATTACTTTTCAGTTGCTAAATTTTTAGTGTATTTACACCATATAAGGATAAAATCTGAGCAATGTGGTAAAGTCTAATTGTCATAAAATAAATTTACTTGATAAAACACACAGTATTGTTTACTGATAATAAATAATAAGTAGTAATCTGTCACTGCGTGTTTTATCAAATAAAATTATTTTATGATGAAATTCAACACATTACTGTTGATAATAACTTCTATTTCACTGAATGAAAAGTTTTGAAGTGACTTTGTCTTCTAGTAAAGCAATTGAGATTGTATACTGGTGATAACCAGTTTTCGTTAGGAAAAGAATTACACGAATGCTATTTTTAGAGATATTGCACGTTTTTCCAGTAATATTATTACACCTAGCAGTGTTTGTCCTAATCACATGAACTGCAATGGATACATAGACATGAATATTAAATAAGGAGAATATTAGAAATAATGTTCTAAAAATGAGAAGCTAAAATATAATTATACAGTGATGTCCAAGTAGAAAGGTTTTCAAACTTTAAAATTCCTGACCTGATATTTTCTTTATCTCATTTTCACTGATCTGGAATGTTCATATAACGTCTGTCATAGTGCATTAAAAGAGTTAATATTAAACTAAGTAGTGATTGATTAGTTGGTTTTGAAGAAGTTAAAAACAATATTCAGTAGATTCTTTTGTGTATATTTAAATCGATTTAGATTTTCCTGTCAACTGATTGGACCGAAGTGCTTGGTCTCAGGTTGACATGTCGGCATCTTCTGAAGATAATCCGACGACGTCTGGGAACGTAATTAGAAATTAATTAGTGGCTGGTGACTAGCAGTGGAATCCAGGATAACGTGCATTTCGTCCTATTTAGGACTCATCATCCGGATGTACCTGCATTCCTCAGTGAGTGATGATGCTCCCACCGAGGCTCGAACCCAGTGCCCAGTGAGGGTACATCCAGATGACCAATACCAAATAGGACGATATGCACATACTGGATTACACTGCTAGTCAAAATCTACCAGATGATTTATTTTGTGTATTTCTGATTTAGAAATGCTAGTCTGATTGCCAGGAATACCTTCTTTTATTATATAATAATAATGTTTTGTTTTATTCCAAAACAATTCTTATGATGCAGCCTTGAATTCTTAGCATCTAGTACAGTGTTTCATCTATTTTACTCAATAAAAACATCAAAGAGTATAGATTAACAAAACCGATAATATCAACTTTTGTCATTATGAGTAACACAAAAGACAAAAGTGTACAAAGAGTATAAAATGATTATAACAATACTAATGTCGATACTTAAAAACAATAAGATAAGTGAAACAGTGTCATCATAAATTACCAATAACAGAAGATAAAGGAGCCGTTTTATTTTGTTAATTACATAGTAGATTATAAGTCTCATGCTTAACACTATCTGTCACATAGAACGCTAGCCAAATACAGTATCGTTGAGATTTTGCGCTTGTTTGTCAGAGCATATAATCTTTTATAATAACTTCTAGTCTTACTTGATGAGATGCAAGAGGAGAGTTGTGAATAGAGAGGGTGTTGAGAGTCAGACAATATGGATTTAGACCATTTCTAGCATGAGTTCACGTATCTGTCGGCTACAGTAGCAACAAGTTGACTTGGAAGCACACCACCTTCTCCACTAACAACCTTGAATTCCCTTCTCAGTATGACATAATTCTTTTTGAGTAGCCCAGGAATGACCAAGGAGGAGCAGTGAAGAACAACAGGTGAGACGAAAGAGTTAACAAAGCGCAAAACTAGAGGTTGATTGATTGCTGATTGTCTTAACTACTTAATGTAGACGGCTAAATGGAACATTTTCTTAGAAATCGACAAGATGTACCTAGCCACTTTATTTCGGCTAAAATTATTTTAGTTCAAGCGAGTAAACTCTAAACTATGACTAAAGTAATAGATGTATACATAATCTCTCGAAATAGGTTTCTGCTCACAGATTTAACAAAGAACTGAATCTCCTAGAATCTGCTTATATTGTAAAAAAAGAATTCATTCTACATCTTATTTTGATATTTCTCAGATTTATCGTATTACTTGATTCACGTTTCAGTCAGCCCTCTTTGTCTTTTCCAACATTTATATTTTTTCCTATTTTACTTGTAAAATTTTGAGTGACACGAAATTTGTGTCCTGGAAAATGTTTACACCTATTTCGTTGTTGTTGTTGTTGTCGAATTCGCAGAAATCATCTCCCTTCCTATGGTGTGCATTACGAGAAATGCTAAACACGGAAATACAGTTTTGTGTATTGAAAAAAAAGCGGTTTCTAGAAACTTCATACATGTTCAGTGACTTCATCAATCACTCATTCAACAAGAACAATAACAACAGTCAACCATAATCACTTTCGATTTTTGGTTCTCCAGACATTACACAATTACATTTCAAACTTTTAGGGCTCAGAATCACTAAAAATTTGTTTATTTCAATTAGCTGGTAATCGCATCTTAATGTAAAACAGTTCGAAAACTTTGGGTTTCACCATATTAGATTACTTGTTTCTAAATATTTTTGTTGCTACCATTTGATCTTATCTTGCCTACGGTACTCCTTGTACGTTTTTTATTTCTTTCTCTGTTTGAGGCTTTCAAAAAACGTTTATCCTTACTTTCAACCGAAAATCAAGCATACTACTCTCGTCTGGTAATATTTGATCCAGGTATCGTTTTAACTCCAAAAGTAAGTAGATTTTGAGACACTCAGTTTTGTTTTTAACCTTAAGTGAAATAATCAACATTGCTCTAATTGCTATAGTTTTAAACCTTGGCATCGTTTTGATTAATGTACTGTCACGAGTTCGGTGTAGCACCTTTTGCCTAGGATCACGCAACTAATTAGCCAAAGAGGAAGTATGGTTATATTTCACTATATCTTGAATGTGACTTACGTTTATTTTGGTTCTGGTGGATAACTTGTCAGTGTTGCTGAAAAATGGAGAGTAAACTAAAATTTGTAATTGTCTTAGATGGTTCTATTTATGGAATAACGCAGTATGTAGAACCGCGTTCTTGTGTGTAGTTTGCTTGAGTTAAATGTTGACAAGAGTAGAGAGATATTATTTACGTGTTGCAGTTAATAGAGAGTGTTAGTATTAGATGGTTGGAGGCAATCTGCGGGAAGCCTTAGACCCACAAGTCAGCAAGGCGTACCTGACATTGTGAAGGAACTCATGTCCCTTCCAGTTCAAAGTATCCAATACAGTCCTACAGGAAGTCAATCGAGTGGGTAAATAGCTCACTTCAGCACTGGGCAAGGCGGGTTCGAATTTCGGAAGGGACATGAGTTTCTTCAAGGTTGCAGAACGCCTTTCTGATGAGTGCCAACTAGTACGAAACCTAGATCCCAGGTTTCCTACCGATTACCTCCCACTATCTATATAAGTATCATATCTCCAAGTCCAATTAAAATAAGCGTTTGAGCTAAGAGTATTATAATGGATGATTTCCTGTTATTTCGTCTATTTTTGAAGTCATCGTGTTATCAAATTTTTAGGTTGGGTTGCAGATAGTTAAATACATTTTGTTCGTTCCATACTGGACTAAGAGAGGTAATTTACTATCCTTTTCCCCCACATCAACTCCGTTTCGACTCATATTCTAATATGTGAATTGTTTTCATTATTGTTCTTGTCCTTCTGTCAAATAAGCTTCTATCAAGTGTATGAACTTATTCGTGTACTGTGTTTCTTTGCGTTTATTTCAGGTCTGCGGAATTTTATGGGCTGTACCTGTGGAAAAAGCTGAGGCGATTCTTTCTGTATATACTCGTTATTCTTTAGCTGCTAGGCATTGGATATCAAAGGTGGGCAGTTGTGGCTATACTGTACATGGTCTACAATTAGATCTTTTGAAGTCATCCGTCGGACCTGCTGAGCAAGCAGTAAGTCATCACTTCAGTGTGATATTTCACCCTTCGCATAATTATAATTGCATGTCAATGCTTCAGTATTTATCACTGATATAAATATAAAACTTGGGCACTGTGGTAGAGTATTACTCCATTATAGATAAGATTTTATTTTGATAAGTCACACAGTGTTATACAGTAATATTAACTGATGACGTTTCGAGCACAAATTATTGCGCATAATCATATCAAGCTACTCACACAATTTTTTTCCTTCATTTATATACATGTGTGGAATTGACTAGATTTTTGAATAAGAATCAGTATGAGATAATGTACATTGAGAAATAATAATATGAGTGTTACTGATCAATTACAATCAGATGGGAAATAAGATGAGTGTTTTTATAGTCATAATAAGTAACTTGTTAGAATGTTGTGATGTGCTTGAATTGAAATGGAATTTTCAGATAATTAATTATCCTCCTCTGATTTGACTGGCGGTAATAATATCTTCCATATTTTTGGTATTTGTATTGAGTCATTTCTGTTGTATGTGTTGGGTGTAGACTCAATGAACCAGGATTCAGTAATCAATCTCTCTTTCCACCTACATAGATTACTTCTTAGAATCTGAACAATCTCCAACCCTATTGTGTGGTTGTGTGTTAATGCATGTAGTGCAATTGCTGAGCTTTTTTCTAAATTACTTATCTTTTCGGGGTCAATCATTCTTACCTTAGCCTATTTCTTATGTTCCGCCAATCTGATTACCCCCAATCTACTAGTTTAACCTATAATAGTAGTAGCAGCGTTGAGTTCTTAGCATTAAGTATTATTATATTATCGTTCCCTTGGGTTCCTAGTGGAACATAGGGCTTCAACTGCACGTCTCCACTTGTTTCTGTCTTCTGCTGTACTTTTCATCTGCATCCATGTTAGTCCATACTGTTTCAGTTCCTGTTCACACGATCTCCTCCATGTCACCCTTGCACGACGTCCCACTCGTCGCTTCCCTTTCGGGTTCCACTCGAGCACTGGCCTGACGCGCGATGTCACCCAGCGGCCTCCTCAGCGAGTGTCCAATCCATCTCCATTTACTCCTGCATGTTTTTCGGGCGATTAGTTCTTGTTTTGTTTCTTCCCATAGTTTCTTGTTGGTGATTCTTTCCGGCCATCTGATCTTCAGTATAGAGCGAAGACAGTTGTTGATAAAGGTCTGCAACAGGCTGTTGGAAATATTCTTTGTGACCCGCCAAGTTTCTGATCCGTATAGAAGAACTGACTGACTTGACGTTTGTATTGAAAATCCGAATTTTGTTGTTGATGCAGATGAGTGACGAAGATTTCCAGATTGGTTTCAGGTTGATGAATGTGTTTCTCACCTTCCCGATTCTCGATTTGACATCCTCGTCCGTTCCTCCTGTAGTTGAGACAATGCTCCCTAGATAAGTGAATGAAGTAACCTCTTTCAAGTCCCTCCCGTTGATGGTGATTGGCGCTGGATGTTGCTGTTGTTGTTGTTGGTTGGTTATTTTCATAACCTCCGTCTTGTCTATGTTCACCTGGAGTCCTGTCTTTGCTGCTTCTTCGACCAGTTTGTCGGTTTTCGCTTGTAAGTCTTCGATTTTGTGTGACATCAAACATAAATCATCCGCGAAATCCAGGTCTTCTAGGTTCTTCACGTCGGTCCAGGATATCCCTGTCTTCTCGTTTCCCACTGTCTGACGCATAATCCAGTCCACCACAATTAGGAATATCATTGGTGATAATAAGCACCCTTGTCTGACTCCTGTGTTTACTCCAAACGCCTCGCTGAGTTTTCCGTTGTGAATCACTTGACATGTGCCGTTGTCGTACAGCTGTTGAATAAGGTTGATGAATATTTGGGGTACGCCGTAGTACTCGAGTAGTTTCCAAATTACTTCGCGGTCAACGCTGTCGAAGGCCTTCTCAAAGTCTATGAAGTTGAGGTAGAGGTTTGATTGCCATTCCATGGTTTGTTCGATGATGATGCGTAGAGTTGCAATTTGGTCAGAACATGATTTGCCTTTCCTGAATCCAGCTTGTTCTGGTCGGAATTCTGTATCCAGTGCGTCCTTTATTCTCTCCAGGATTATGCGACTCAGAATTTTACTTGGCGTCGACAGGAGCATGATTCCTCGCCAGTTCTTGCAGAGTCCTAGGTCGCCCTTCTTTGGTAGTTTCACGAGGTAACCTTTTCTCCAGTGAGTAGTTACTTTTCCCCCCTCCCTGGCTTTCTGCAATAATGGAGTCAGCATATCTGCTGTCGTCTCTGGGTCCGCTTTCAGTGCTTCCGGGGGTGTTCCATCTGGTCCAGTTGCTTCTCCAGCTTTCAGAAGCTTGATTGCATTCATGACTTCAGCTTTCGTTGGAGGATTGGTGTCAGCTTGCAGTTGTGGGCGTGCTGTTGTTGGTATTTCTGGACGGGTTGTAGGTGGTGGTCGATTCAAGAGTCCTTTGAAGTGATCCACCCATTGTTTAATCTGTCTTTCTTCCTTGGTAATTGGGTTCCCTTGGCTGTCTTTTATAGGTTTCACTTGTGTTGATCTCTCCCCGGATAGAGACTTGGTTATCTGATATAATGTCCTCAGGTCCCTTTCGCCTGCTGCCTTCTCAGCTTCAGTAGCCAGGTTGTCGTAGATTTGTCTTTTTTCCTTCCTAGCATTCTTCTTCACTTCTTTGTCCAGTGATGTGTAAGTTGGCCTCAGCGTCTCTTTCTCTTGTCCGTCTTGGCATTGAATCATTTTCTCTTTCACCATTCTCCTCTCCTCTATTAGCTTCCAAGTGTCCGTTGAGAGCCATTCCTTGTTTCTTGTTTCTTCTTTCTTCCTAAAACCGTTGAACACGTTTCGTTGAAAGTTACCTTCAGAGAGTTCCAATGGTCTTCCACACATGATTTCTCAGTGATACCACATAGTGTTTCCTGCTTTGCTCTGACAGTTACAGTGAAAGTGTCCTTTGTGGTTGTGTCCTTCAGTTTTTGAGTGTTGAACTAACCTTGAGGCTTTTAGCTTCACCTTGAAAGTCCCTTGTACTAGATAGTGGTCTGAACCCACATCTGCTCCTCTCCTCGATCTTGTGTCCAGTAGGTTCCGTCTCCACTTCCTTGAGGTTGAAATGAAGTCTATCTGGATTTGGTGTGTCCATCTGGTGAAATCCATGTCGCCTTGTGTATATCCTTGTGTTTGAACATACTGCCACCAATCACCAAATCATAATCTCTCGAAATAGGTTTCTGCTCACAGATTTAACAAAGAACTGAATCTCCTAGAATCTGCTTATATTGTAAAAAAAGAATTCATTCTACATCTTATTTTGATATTTCTCAGATTTATCGTATTACTTGATTCACGTTTCAGTCAGCCCTCTTTGTCTTTTCCAACATTTATATTTTTTCCTATTTTACTTGTAAAATTTTGAGTGACACGAAATTTGTGTCCTGGAAAATGTTTACACCTATTTCGTTGTTGTTGTTGTTGTCGAATTCGCAGAAATCATCTCCCTTCCTATGGTGTGCATTACGAGAAATGCTAAACACGGAAATACAGTTTTGTGTATTGAAAAAAAAATCATTTCTAGAAACTTCATACATGTTCAGTGACTTCATCAATCACTCATTCATTCATTTCCGTGATGCATGCTGATCGAAATGGAATGAATGAAAAATATAAACTCCCATGTACTGAATCTTTAGTTGACGACATTAGTTGCATAAAATTTGTTTATATTTATCTGCAAGTGTGAATTAAAATAATTTTTATGTTCTCTTTTCCTTTTGTGATTTTTTTCCTTCTAAATTCATTCGAAATGTAATACATCATCAGGCTAGTTTTGACAGCAAGTAAATTATTTATAGGAACAGAAATCGTAGTATGTGTTGTAACAGCAAGAGGACTCTGCTTGTTATTTGTTATCGAATGAGTTAGAAGGAAAAAGACTTTTTAGGTAAGGAGATATACGTTCAGCATAATGTTGATGAATAGTAACATGAATTTTCACAAAACCGTAAATATATTTGCTTTTAATTTGTGGGATAGTATATTAGATTCTGACTTAATATTTTAAAGGTAGAGTGTAATTCCAGTGGGCTTCATTATGGTATAAGAAATGCTGCAGACTTTCTATGCGATAGAGAGAGATATTAAATCGGATTGCAAGCTTGGTTGTCATGTAAAACTGTGATGCAAGAAAATCTGCTCACTACTAGCATGCAACATTATTATTATTGTCTCCTTTAGTTCCTAGAGAAACATAGGGCTTCAACCGCAAGTCACCATTGCGTTATGTTCTCCACCAACATTTTCACCTGACTCCACGTCTGCCCACATGCTTTCGTCTCCTCTTTCCATCACATCCTTCATGTCACCCTTTCACTGACAACCAACTCACCGCTTCCCATTTGGGTTCAACTCGAGTGATGACCTGGCGTGTGGTGTCACCTCCATTTCTTCCTGCAAATTTGTTGCACAATTAACTCCTGCTGGCTTGGTTCGCTCATTACCAGAGATCCCTCCCTGTTGCTGATCCATTCTGGCCGGCCATCTGATCTTGAGCATTGAGCGAAGATAGGTGTTGATGGAGGTCTGTAGTTTGTTCGAAGTGCCCTTCGTGACGCGGCACCAATTCTCTAGTCCATATAGTACCACTGACTTCACATTGGAGTTGAAAATCCACATCTTATTTTTCATGCTGAGGAGTGCTGTTGATCTCTACACACACTTGAGGAGAGTAATGAAAGCTTGGCTTGCTGTCCAGATGAGCGCCTTGATATCTTCATCAGCTCCACGCCTGTAGTTGAGGCAATGCTTACCAGGTAGATAGGTAGGTAAAGGAAACTGCTTCTTTCAGATTTCTCCCGTTTATGTTGATTGTTGTCTGTTGCTTTTGTGTCTGTTGCTGTTGGCCAGGAATCTTCATCACCTACCTCTGTTTTCTCTGTGTTCACCTGAAGTCCTATCTTCTCTGGATGCTTCTTCTGCCAACTTGTTGCTTTTCATCACTTGCATATCTTCTAGTTTGTGGGAAATCAGACATACATCATCGGTGAAGTCCAGATCCTCCAAGTTTTGTATGGGTTCAAGCACACAAAATACTCAATCATTAATATCCAGCGAGTTATACATACTTCTTCTTCCAATTATCACCTACCTTCTGATACTGATATATTGTTTATAACATGAAAGAATAGAATTTTAGCTCACAGTCAAAAAATAATAACACTAAAGTGTTGTTAACTGAAAAGCCTTGATAGTTTCCTTTTTCTCTTTAGATCCTTTCTGAATTTTAAAGGGTAGGATATATTTGTTTTCAGCTTTACCTTGTAACATGTGTCAACCTTTCCTAGAAAACAAACAAAATATGTTGAAGAGGCTTAACATTAAGCAAAACAAACGTGAAGTGTTTATTTGTTTTGAGTGGTGTTTTAGTTATTGACAGTTCACAATGATTACTTATAATTACTGTTCGTTCTTTGTATGCTGAATGGAACATAAAGCCTCGGCAACACATGTTCGTCAGCAATGATATCTAGCAATGAAAATGAAAAAATGTCACTTATAACAGAGCAGGGAAATAAACGACACCATATAGGTGACCTAAAGACCTCACAGTTGTTTATGTTTGTGCACTGCTGTTTTAAAATATTAAGTTATTAAAACAAATCTTAGTTGTTTAAAACATGTTCTAGTCTAAATATTGCAAAGGTAATATAAACTGGTGAATCAGTTTGTTGTGTCTTTCACACAGACTGAAATTGCCTACAGAAGTATTGAATGATGTGAATAACCTAAACAGCTGCCGCAGTTTCTTATTTCAAATTATTGAATCTTACACACGGAAACACTAATAAATGTATTTTTTTAAACATTCTTTCACTATTATACCTTGAACTGTTCAAGTTATCTCAATGTTACCCAAGTAACTGTAGAAAACTACTAAATGATATTATCAAGACAAACTGTTCATGGTTGACACAAGTCTCTGCTTTGATTACTTTGCAGAACTTCAGTCCCTCTGACACACGTTAGCTGTTTTATGATTACTGACTAGTCTACTTAGAATTCAATCTGGCCTAACACTTGCGTTAGGACAAAATTCACCCTAAAAACATTCGAGATCCAAAAATACAGTGAGTCGGGTGAAACTAGTTTATCGAAATTTCAATGTTAAACTGTTTTGTATGGAAACTGACGTGATCAAATAGTGTGTAGGATTAACTGCTCAGTCCATATATACATTTATGTAACCACCTCGGAATACATATATATATATATATATATATATATAATATAAGATAATAGAGAATATAATCTAACGATATTTAAGAAAATGAACTGATGAGAGTAAAGCCGGCTTAATGAGGTGTGTATATGTCATTAAAATTCATTGTATAATAAGGTTTTAGGAATCTCATTAGAGTCAAAAAAAGAATGATGGATTCAAAATAGGAAAAAATGAACTTATAACTCCAAAGACAATATTATTTATAAAAATAAAGCAATTAGCACGAGATTATTCGGTCTTATCACAATCCTTTGCTTATGTGAAGTAATATGTGTCATTATTTGCCTGTTTACAAGTTATGTGAACTTCTGTGAACATCAGAATAGTGTTAATCAGTTAGGGTAAGATGCTAATAACTTGGTCTACTCATAAAGTAAATATTAATGTATCATACCATTAGATATCTTAGTAATAATAACAAATTTATTCTAAACAATATAGTTATTCACAGTAAATGGTTTTCAGAGTGTTTTTATCTACTTCCCATTCAGAAATTATAGGTAAAATAGTAATTTACAGCATCTCATAATGAATGAATATTATCCGATGTGAAACATACTTCGCGTCGGTGGCATAGCGGTTAGGACGCTCGCCAACCACGCACATGGTCCGGGGTTCGATTCTCGGCCGACGCACTCCTTTACCTCACTAAGCCAGAAATAATGCTGGTGAAGAGGAAAGGTTGGGCATGAGGCTAGCAACCCCATCCTGTAAAATAAACACTGCTACAGAAACTTCAAGCCACTAGCTTGAAGCCCTATGTTCCACTGGGGAACGTGAAACATACTCCAAGACCTGATAGCTTAGACCTTTCGAAAATTCGAGTGAGTGTAGATTGTTATTGTAGGACATAATTGGATGGTTAAAACTAAAATAAACAGACAACATTTTAATTGTGGAGAATCAAGCATACCAGTAATTTAAGCAAGCTACCAGCTGAAAAATTTTTCTGCTCAGCTTCCAAGTACACTAACAGCCTCACTGTTGTTAACAAACAAAACACAATTTTGTTTTCCGTATTTTGAGTAACATTTTCTATTTTTAAGGTAATACCATTTCTGGGACTATTATATTTCAGTGGTTCTGAATGCAATCGATGGCGAAAGTATCTGCGATTGCCTTGGATTGGTGGTGACTGAAGCATTTGAACTAACAGACCCCATGCTATTAGCCCGAATCCACACACTACCCATATAAAAGATTTCGTAAATAATTAATTCTTCATTAAAGATGTCTTGCATATACACAGATGTATGAGGCACACTAAGTGTAGAAAAACCCAGTTTCAATTAGTAAATATTAAAATATCTGACTTTCATCAAACTTAATATTAAAATTAGTTTCAGCTTTGTTCAACTATTGGTCTTTCATCTGTACAATTGACGTTTTTTGTGTTAGTACAACATTTATTGTATCATAGGGGTTGATGAGTTACCTTATAAATGAATGACTTTCAGTTTACTTATAATAAAATATTCACCATGATTACTGTTACTATGGTTAATACGGAATGAACTGAAAAAGACTGTATACATTGTACTACTTCATATGTCTATCATATCTGCAAAATAGGTATTACAGTCGTAGAATTCCTTAATTACACTTTCCACTTCTTAGCAATATGTTTCAGATCATATGAAAATGAAACACTGATGATTCTAGAAAATTGACATTATTCAATAATAGACAGTGACATTAAGTTTCTATGACCGTATAAATTTGGCTATACACAGGTTTGCAAAAGTCCAACCTACCACCCTCCCATTAAAGTAATTAACATAAGATGATAAAATAGGAAAAATAGTACTCATACAAATATAATAAAACCAAGTCATGTGGTTACATATTTGGTAAAATGTGTTTAGGGGAGATTGCAGAAAGACTTCTGTGTTATTACGAATACTGAAGCATAAATAAGCAAAATATGGTCTGAGTTAAGAGGTAATAAAATTCTTAACTTATCACTTTTATTTAGAAACAGAATAATTTTTAAAATTCACACTGAATGGTATTCAATGAACTTGCATTTTGTGGGGAAAAAACTGGAATTTTAACATCTGTTCAATTTCTTTTTAAGAGGAGACGTTTAAGCATCACTTTATTGCCAATTGAAGTTAGAGCTTCACACACTAGTTACTGTCTGCTTTGTTTTTGACCTTAGATTGAATTTTTGTGAGTAAAACTCATGATTCTTGTGTGAACATTATCTTTAGAGGGAGTTAATCTTTACCAGTATGGTATTAAATTATTCTTTTGGTAAAGAAAATACTTAATCTTACACCTTTGAATTTAATTTCCTTATATTTTGATACTAAAACAAATTCCTATCCAAGTGTATTTTTATAGTTCACAGATTGTTGAATAGAGTAGGCGCCAAACTTTTAAGAATTCTTTCTATTTGCTGCACGGTGTAGGCACAATCTCACTTTGAATGAAGTAATAGCGATCGATGATATGACACGCTCCGGCAGAGAATTCTATTGGTTCACAATTTGATGCGGTAAATGAAACTCCAGACGTAGACGATTTCACCGTGGCTTCTGAAGATCAAGATCATGTCGTTGCAAGTGGGTAATTTTATAGGAGAGAAATATTTAGGATAAATAAGCACCCAAATCATTAAGTAGAATACGGAATGTTAAAATGAGGTCACCTCTTAGCAGCCAATATAAAAGTGGGAATAAATCTAGTCAGTCCTATCTCTGCTCATATGAGAAGTTTGAGAATCGCATAAAGAATTTATTCTCCACTCTACGAACTCTTTCTAATGGTTTGTTTCATACACAAAACATGGCCTTAGTGTCTCAATTCCAGATTCAGAATGAGATCTGGTCTATGTTAGGTATAATATACGAAATGCACTATCATTAAAACTTAGAAAGGCCCCGTGGGGTGCCCATAATATTGCAAAATGTCTCTCAAACGCTGCTCCAAAATTGTCTGGGTCCTGGTTTATAACCACTGTTAAATCCTTGTACTTACCAACTGTAGGTGGAGTAGAGCCTTAACTGAGTAGTTATATGCATTGATTTCTAAAAACTTAGGGTATAGCATTCATCCAGCAGATCGAAGTCTTCTTACAAATTAGGTGAATCACTACCACTGTCTAAAGCCATTCAAGACTTCATATCATTGACGGACATCAAACATGATGATTTAATTGTAAACAGTATCTCATTTAATTGAATTTTAGATTTTTCCCGTCGATTGATTGGACCGAAGTGCTCGGTCTCAGGTTGACATGTCGGCTTCTTGAGCAGTGGGCACTGAGTTCGAGCCTCGGTGGGAACATCATCACTCACTGAGAAATGCAGGTACATCCAGATGATGAGTCCCAAATAGGACGAAACGTGCATCCTGGATTCCACTGCTAGTCACCATCCACCAATTAAGTATCTCATTTGCATAAAGCGAAAAGATAGGAGGGTCTTAAGTTTTGCTTTGAGGCATACCACTCTCTAGTGGTTGCCATTATGAGAAGAGGTAGTTAATTCTCATTCTCTGTCATCTATCCTTTAGGACGTCCTGATTTTAACTTGTTCAGCCATATGTTGAACAGTTGGGATAACGATTTGGTTACGGTCTGGACCAGTGAAGACAATAGTTGTCGATGAACTGAGTTCGGAAGACAGTTTCAGAATGACTTTCTTCTTGATGTGTAGTTGCATCGACTATCCTCAGTCAAATACATCGGGTCTTCATCAAATAGAAGAGTGCGGAAAGCGTCACTTTTCCTAGTAATTCTCTTCACAAATGCTAAGAGTCTTTTGAGACAACCCCTTGAGTTCCTGACTAGCTGCGATCCATATACGTCCCGTGATTGGTAAATCAAGGCCTTATATTGCTTGCCGGTTTCACCATATCTTAGCCGAAAATAATAGAGTCCGGTGGAGATGCAGAGTTTACATAAGCTTTTCCTTCACTAAATCAGTGTCGGAACCGGTCTACTTGTCGTCAGAGGACAATTCGTTGGTCTACGAGGGACCTTCCGTGAGACAAATTCAAGTGTAACCATTTCAAGTGTATATTTGAATTAATTTCATACATTGTCGATGGACGTACTAGTATTGACTGACAAGTAGACAGTTAAAGCACATTTCTCAATATCTATAATATCCGCACACCAAATATTAGGGAGACTGCAGTGCTGACAGACTAAATTACAAGTTCCTTTGTTTAACGAAAGTACCTCATGATCGGTATTGACTAGAGGGGAATAAGTATTTAGGCTATTTACGTAATCTCCGTTGCGTGTTAGCACCAACTCCAAAAGGGAAGAGCCTTTTGTATAGACAAAAAGTGTATCATATAAAAAATATTGGAATAAGACATTCTTCATGACAGTCATTACTAATCTACTTATTAATGGGTCCTGGGGAGGGAAGGGACTCCTAGTTTACATGCGGTAGTTTAAAGTCACCTATAGTGAGACAGCCATTAGATATAATTCATTAATTCATGTCTTTTCATGCCAATTCATCACACTGATAATGTTGACTTAGATGTAGCACTCATATAAGATTCACATAGTCCTTAAGACTAATCTCGCAAATAACCATTTCGAATAGCCCAGTTCTATCAGATGCAGATTTCCAGAAGCAAATATGGAGATAGTTTTTTCATGTTTAAGAACTATTTTACCACCCTTAACTCTGTCACTGCACAGAAAAGTGTAATATCTCGGGTTTCTCATCCAAATCAGAAACAAGATACTGATAGCTATGATGGCTACACTGAGCTCATCCACTTTTGCACCTAACTGATGAAATCTAATTCTGATACTGCATATATTGGTGTAAACGTTCTTTTGTCTTGTCTTTTATAAAGTCAACCTTATCTACACAAGCTATGGGTGCATTCGTATCCAAGATCTACCTTTCTGAAAGTCTACTTAGTCTCTTCGGATTTGCTTCTAGCTTTTAGTTAAGCCAGTACGTTTTCTCTTAATTCAATCTTCCAAAGACTAGTCCGGTCCTAGGGATGCATACGGCCTACTAACTCTATGTTTGTTGGTAAGTGAATGACTTTGTTGACCAGATGAGCTCAATACTGCATTGAAAAGTCTGCGCTGCTTCGATCTACTATCAGCAGCTCTTCTCATTATGCTAACTGATTTGCCATGGTGACACCAGGAACATTTAATGGAAGCATTTTCTATATGAGATTGCTAACTTTTCCCTAAAACGTGGAAATGACTTTTAGTTACTCCGGAATAAGTGAATTCATCCTGGCTACACATGATCACTTTGCCGTCCATTACCTGTTTGTTGTTTGTTAGGGTGTCTGCACCCTTTTGTTCGACTTTCAGCCTGGTAGTTATTTCACTTTTAACTGTACTTATACCGGACAGGATTCTTGCTTAGTAACTACTTTAGGTTGTATATTACTTACGTAGCACTTTTGCCATATTCTGCTCTTCGTCACCTAACCGGGTGACAACCCCTTACCCGTAAAGCTACTATTCATTATTTCAAGGGTGAGATAATCTATGACAGGGTGTGTAGAGTGACAACCCACTAAGTCCATAGAAGATCCTAAGCCTAGGGCAATTCTGGTATCCATATAGACACTACTTCTTTGCGTTTCATCAAGCGTTCAGAACGCCATGGTAGTCCCAATATTAGGGATTACTGAAACCACATTAGGGGGTTATCTTCAAGATGGTTCATCACTAGAAGTGCAGTTCACATTATCTTTCTGAAGCGCATTATCCTTGAGGAGTTCCGTGGCTTTCAGTTGTAACGTATAGACCATCCTGATTAAAGTTGACTTCAGTGAGCAACACTTTGTACACATTTAGCGCAATGTAAGTTTGAGGCAAAGCTTATATGTTGATAAACGCCAAAAGGCTTATAAAATCTCAACTTTAACTGATTAATATCAAGTCATGGTTTTGTAAAAAGATTTTTGTCTGATGAACATAACAAAAACAGGATTTTATCATATATGTGGAAAATTTGGCTCAAGCAATATTATTCGTAGCCCAAAATGTTCAGACCACAGCATGCGACCTGCATGATTTCACAAGGGACAATCAAGAAGGCATGCAAAATAGCAGGATCACACATTACTAACTGATTTTAATAGTCCATCAATGTAATGAAATTTTCGGCATAATAATGGCCTAGGTAACATTTATTTTTCGTCCAAAGTCGGAAATGACCTGTTATTTTCAAAAGTGGGAATATTTCATGGTGTAAAGTAGACAGATTTCAAAAGGTCTGATTATCATTATTGTTCCCTTGGGTTCCATGTACAACACAGGGATTCATCAGTACATCTCTGCTTTGCCCTATTCTATGTGGCCTTCTTTAGCTGGCCTCACAACCGCCCATAGTCTGTCATCTCCTCGCACGATCTTCTCTACGTCACCCTCAGACGCCTAACTCGTCGTTTCCTATTCCAATCTGTTGCGCCATGTCATCTAATGATCCCCTCAGAGGGTGGCCGATCCATCTCCATTTTCTTTCACATATTTTTCGACCGATAGTTTCTTGATTGCTTCGTTCCCAGAGTTCCATGTCACTAATTCTTTCTGACCGGCCATCTGATCTCCTATATGGAGTCACCAAAGGCAAGTGTTGACAGCGGGTCTGTTGGAAATGCTTTTCGTGACGCGCAGTGCAAGTTTCTGATCCATACAGAAGAACTCACTGACTTAATATTTGTAATGAAAATCCAAATCATGTCCTTTATGTCGAGTGCAGAAGATTTCCAAACTGATTTGAGAGTGATGAAGGTCTGCCTGTCTCATCCATTCCGCCTGTACTTGAAACAATGCTTCCTGGAAAAGTGAAGGGAGTGACCTCTTTCAAATTTATTTCGTCAACTGTGATTGGGGCTTTCTTTTTATTGGCTAAGTATCTTCATCACCTCCGTCTTTCCTATGTTCACTTGAATTCCTGTCTTTGCAGCTTCATTTGCCAGCTTATTGGTTCTCGCTTGTTTTAAACATGTTTCATGAATTTCTATTCAAAAAAGCTCTTCTTTTATTTTACTTTCCAATGAGACACTTTTTGAACCGTCTTTACTTTGTAGAAGCGCAGCGATGGTAAAATAAATAAAGATGTGTGTATATGATTAATGACAAAATATAAAATTTTTCAATATGGATTTATGCACACTTTCATGCACTGATTTAGGACAATACGGATATGCAGGCACTAGAACTAATAAACATTTCTCTTAACGCCGATAAACGGCGTCTTCGAATTGCCTAAATATAAGAAATGTGAGTGGTTTTTAGCCTTATTGATGACAGATAAAACTATAGATATGCTATAAAGTGTAATTTACGTTTACTGAAAACTTCAAAGTTAATACACAGAGAGAAACTGTAATTCGTTTTAGTGAGAATTAAAACGGAAAAAAATTAGTATTTTTACCGTGAGAAATATTACCGTATTCATAGGATTATCACAAGTAAATTATAAAAGAATAGCATAGAGGTTCAGTAATAACTTGGAAGTCTTATACTGAATCATTCTTTTTTCAAAAGGATCTTAGACATAATAGGCTATTTATGGTTCAATATGATGAGCAATTTTTCACAATAATAACAGTTCCATGTTGTTACTGTCATCTTACATACCACAGAAGCTTTACCACTTTACTACAGATGTATGTGCGTTGGTGGCAGAGCGGTAGAATGCTTGCCAGCAATGCATATGGTTCGGGATTCAATCGCCGGCCGACGCACTCCTTTACGTCGCTAAGCCAGTAATAAAACTGGTAAAGAGTGAAGGTTGGACATGAGGCTAGCAACTCCATTCCGTAAAAGCGACCACCACTGCTACCAAAACCTTCAAACTCTAGCTTGAAGCCCTATGGGAACGTAAAGGAATAAAACAAAAACTATAGATGTGTAACCTTTTCTCGAAAGTAACGTCCATTGGCACCTGTGCAAGGACGACATTGTGTATCATAAAAAATAATGGGGGACTTGAAAGAAACCCTTTATAGAAGTGTTGATGGATCGTGTAGAAGTAGTTTGATAATGTATTATACTATACCTCGGGTTCTGTATTCTTTTATTAAAACTTAATACTTTATCAGTAAGTCAAAAAAATTAACTGTTTCTCTACATGCCTGCTTATAGTCCATAATACGATTTTATAAAATGTATTGGCGGCATTGTATTTCTGAATTTGATGATGCTTCTTCTACTTTGCATTTCACACTGATTAGTCTTCAAGGTAAGTATTTAGAGGACGACAACCACTAACGTGTTTTCGTCTTTGGTAATATTTGAACTACTTTAATTAAGGATGTTAACCATGAAAAGGCTTCGAACTGAGAATTATAGGTTATTATGAGTAAATGCTTGACTACAATTAGTGATCGTTATAAAAGCGCATTGGAGGCCAGAGGGAGAACTTAAGCTCGATATAGGGAGCTCTGAATAAAGAAGTGAAGAAGACTGCTAGGAAAGACAAAAGACACTTTTAAGACAATAGTGACTGAGACAGAACAGGCTGAAGGTGTAAGAGACCTCAAATCACTATATGAAACAACCAGGTGATTGTCTGGGAAGAGAAAAACGCAAACTGAGCCATTGAAAGATAATGGGGGAAATCAAATTACCAAGGAGGTGGAATAGACGAAACACTAGGCTGACCAATTCAAAGGACCGCTGCACCAACAACTCCAAACAACCCATTGAGAAATACCACCAGGAATCACAGGACTGTTAGTGAACACCAGTCCTTAGGCAAAGCAGAAGTTTTGAAAGCCTTCGGATTGCTGAAAACCGGGATTATAGGAGAATCAGACGGAATGTACCCAGAGGCAGAGAAATGATAGACCCAGAGACCCCAGAGGAAATGCTACCGCCATTATTGCAGAAGGAAAATCACCTGTTTATTGGAAAAAGGGTTACCTTGTCAAACTCCCATGTACAGAGTACCAGTGGAATTTTCCCCTTGTCCAGCCCAAGAAGAATGTTAAGCCACATCATCCTGGAGAGACTAAAAGATGTTCTCCATTCAAACCTCTGCCTAGAATGAGCTGAATCCAGAAAAAGCAAGTCATATGCTGATAAAATTACAACTCCACGCATCATCGTCTAACAAAGCATAGAATGGCAATCAAACCTGTACCTCAGCTTCGTCTACTTCAAAAACGCCTTCCACAGTGCAGCTTTGTCCGTGAAGTAATTTGAAAACTGCTTGAGCATCACAGTGTACTCCAAATTTTTATCAGTCTCATTCAACAGCTATGTGACCATGCCACATGTCAAATTATCCTCAACGGGAGACTCAGCGAAGTCTTTGGAGTGGAGACAAGAGTAAGATAATGTTACCTACTATCACCGATGATATTCGTGATTGTGGCGAACTGTGTCATACGGCAAGTCGTGGGGAACAAGAAGAAAGGTATATATTGGGTCAATAAGAAGATCTAGATTTCGCCGACGATTTTCGTCTAGCTGCACACATAAAAGACAGGACTTCAAGTTAGCATAGAGAAGACAGAGATGATGAAGATGATGATGACAAACTAAGAGTAAATACTAATCATTATCAATGGGAGAAGTCTAAAAGTTGTCTCTTTCACTTACCAAGACAGAATCGCTTTGAACTTTACGGATAGGAATATCAAAGCCAGGCGGGACTGAGAAAACAAGACGTGAAATCAGTATGGAGATCTAAAGCACGCAGTACAAGTACGTAGGTCCGAATTTTCAACACACATATCAGCTCAGTGGTCCGGAAACTTGGCACATGGATCACTAAAATCACTTCCAGCAGCCTGCTGCAGACTTTCATCAACACCTGTCTTTGCTCGATACTGAAGATCGTATGGTTGGCCATTCGGAAAGAATAAGCAGCAAGAAACTCTAGCGGGCAGCGAACCAAGCAACTGTCTATTGTTCAAGAAATATGCAGAAGGGAATTTGATATGGTGGAGATCATGTGAGGTAGAAGTGAACTCAGTCATGGAGCCAGATGAAAGAACTTCAGAGGAGAAACTTATATAGAAATGCGCTATGGGAGCCCAGCGTTATATCGGAAAAGTATTAAACGAATAATATAATAATAATTGCTTTCTCGAGTGAAGTTTTTTAATGTAAAATCAAAGGTATAATATTAGGAAAACCAATTTGAATACTATATATTTGAGTAATATTCGGATAATTGAAAACACTCCACACTACTTTCTGCCTATGTATGTATGTATATTACTTTTAATCTCTAATTGATTTATATCCAGAAAAGAGCCAGCATAGTTTCTAACACAAGCTAAAGTTAGAACATTAAAGTTATAGATCATTATCTTTTAATAAAAATCAGACTACCTACTTTGCAGCAATAGAATAACTTCTATTGACTTTCTACATTTTTTGATGACAATCTAAATATGATTCTCCCTATGGACATTGTTTCACAAGCGTAAACTAATTGCATAAGTATCGTCTGTTTAACTTCATAATTCTGTTTTTGTTCATTCTTTGTTTTCCGAGTGGAACACAGACCCTTAGTAGCACACTTCCAATCAGTACTTTACCATCACTTTTAACTGGTGAACGACTGCTTTCATTTCTTCATACCACTCTTGAACCTTCAGCATTTCGCTCACTACTAAGGTTCAAAAGGAGGCAGGGCCTGGCGTATTTCCAATAAATCGAGATTTCCTCACTGGATCTTTTGATCAGTCAACTGCACCTATATAGGAGATGTGTAGATGATACGTTTATAATTTGTGATGAAAAATTTGATTTTGACTATCTCCTCAGAACTTTCAACGAGACACATTTATCAATAAAATTCACCTTGGCACGTGAATCAAACATGCCATTTCCATTCCTGGATATACTACTTACCAGACGACAAGACTTCACTATCCAAAGATCGATATATCACAAACCAACATGGACGAAACAATTTATCAACTTCCAGAGCTTCGTCCCACTAGTTCGAAAGCAAAACTAGTACGTACATTATGTTCAAGGATTACAAAAATCTGTTCGGAAGACACGATAGAGAATGAATTGTATTCATCATGTGAAATCCTATTAGAGAACGGGTATCCACCGAAGTTCATCGACAAAAACATCAAGGAAAAGCTTCCGTCGCCAAAAGTTACCACTGTTCCTAAGAAAACTCTCTTCATGAACCTGGAATTCAAGAGTGACATCGAAGCAGAATTTCCTAGAAACCGCCTTTCTAAATGTCTGAAGAAGACATTTCAAGCAGCCACCTTACGTATCACATTCTCCAGCAGACAGTTAATCCAGTCTAACGTTAAGGATAAGATACCGCTTTTGGCCACCTCACTGTGTATTTATCAGTTTACTTGCTCATGTGGAGCAAAGTATATCGGCCGTACGCAACGTCAAGTCCGCGAATGTATCCTGGGATAATGTCCAGCTTGGCTAGCCAGAGGAGAAAAAAAGAGTAGTAGCAGCTCCATCCTCGAACACCTTGTCACCTCTGTACATCGAGCACCTCTGCGTGAATTCTTCACAGTGCTACACAGAGTCCCTCAAAATCGTACAAAGGGACTTTGAATACGCCATCTGTACATAGCTGAATCATTGGCTATTAGGGATCTGAAACTGGACCTCTGTATTCAAAAGCAATACACACATTCACTCGCCCTACGGTGGCCAGAGTAAAGTTCTTACTATAATTTTGCTTCATTTTATTATGTAAGTTTACTACTATTATTTTGTTATAATTATTATTCTCATCATCCATATTTTATTATCACTCTATTACTATTCATTAATAACATTGCGTTTTCATACAGATTTTATACAAAAACACTTGATTGTCTTTCCACTAGTTCCTGTCCATTCTGCACAATGATATCGATTAGTCATTTTCTCACACTGACTACGTCATACCAACTTCTGTCCCTTTTCTAATTGCCAATTAGTTACAAGTCATACTTCATCTTAAATCCACCTCATTTAGAATATCACTTAAAACCAAGATGCCTTAAACAGCGGTTTCAGATTCGTTAAGGAATCTTCAGTCCTTTGTAGTTATGATAATGTAAATAGTCAAATCATCTGATTATAACTAATGGCAACAATAGAAGTGAGTTTTCAACTTTTTATAAGAAAGTAAGATTCCTGAAGTCCTACATATTGAACATTGGACTGTGTTGAGAATCTATCATTAAATCACTATTCACTGGTTGAACAGCAATATCCTCTTTTGGTAACTTGACAGTTCTGATTTTTGTCCATTTCACAGTCATGAGTAAACAATGTTTGTTAGCATCAGATTAAAACAACATAGGTGTTCTGTGTTATTTTCTTTCCGGCTAAAACACCGGGTTCACCAGTGTGGCATTGAATTTAATTTGGCTGTCAGCGATTATAAAATTGCATTGTATCAACATATTACACATACACTGTAGTATTGTGAAATTTTAATTTAGACAAAGTAAGTTATGAACATTAAACAGTTCTCAGTCTTCCCTTAAATGAATGAATGGTGAATTTCAGAATCAGAGATCTTGATACTTTAGTAACGGATATCGATTTTATGTAGACGCTGTGCAAGTAAAAAACAAACTTATGAGTAAATTTCATTTTTCATAAAACCAATGCTTGAATTAAAGTGATAATTATTACTGAGAAGGTTTGTTTATGAGTAAAAGCTTTATTTGATGATAAATTTTTGACTAGCAAATAATATAGTGATACTGTTTTATCGGAGGATATGATACATAAGATGTGCTGAGAAGACAGTGAAGCAGTAAAAGAATTATTTTGCTTTGTAAAGGATATTATTAAAGGGTTATTTACTCTTCTTGTACTAAAACAATCAGTTTAACTATTTCGTTTTCAAGGAACTTTTATGAAAGGTACCAAAATGTCCGGATGAATATATGAAGTTTTCCAGATTTCTTTTTGACATCCTGTTTAAACTACTGGGTTACCTAAATTTCCATCTAACATTATGCAGTCTACTTTCCTGTATTTCTTCTTGTTATAATCTCCCATTTATGTTATTGGATTGCGACGTGAAATCACGAAAAACTTTTGTATTGGCTCCAACCTACCGCTTTGCACTTCAGGAAGAAAATGAAGGAAATATGTTGTATAGAATTGAGTCTTGTCTTAAAGAGATTGAAGATGCATCATACGATATACAGTTGACAGAATATTTACTTGAAGATGTTACAAGGGGAGGAGATATTTCGCAAAAAATATTTTAGTGTGCCTCAACATAATTTTCACAATAAAGCTTATACTATTATTGTTAATCCTCTAATAAGCGAAAATCTTTAGTAAGTTTTAGAAAAATTACTTGAATGCTCTCAAGTGTGATGACTTTTTATAAACATTAAGCAATCTGATACACTTATATTTTTAATCCAGTAAATCTATGCAGCAGTTTTACATTCAAATCCAGTTATCAATAATCTACGTATTGTTTTATTCAATGATTCAATGGATGATAGAAATGATATAATGTAAAGTACCTTGAGGAAAAAAGGTCTCAACTAGGAAATTCTTTGATGTTTTTCAAGATTTAATTTTTGGATGACATATTTCCTGTAAATTAAGTGTTGAAGATGTCAGCATCTATGATCGAATATCGCAGCTCATAGAAAGTTAAACAATTTTCATCCTCATTTGCAGCTACAGATCTTCTGAACTATTTCACTGAAAGCACCTGCAATAACCAATCCATTAATTAATTAATTATTAGTAAAGCATTTTACGTCGGAACTGACGAGGATATCAAAGCAAGAATCGGAAAAGCAAGACAAGCTTTCACTACTGTGAAATCTGTGTGGAGGTCAACAACACTCAGCATCAAAAATAAGATCCGGATTTTCAACTCAAATGTGAAGTCAATGGTACTCACTATACGGATCAGAGACTTGGCCAGTGCGTCATAAAGAACATCTCAAACAAACTACAGACCTTCATTAACAGCTGTCTTCGCTCAGTACTCAAGATCAGATGGCCGGCCAGAAAAGATCAGCAACAGAGATCTGTGGGAGCGAACCAACCCAGCAGGACCCGATTGTGAAACAAATATGCAGGAAGAAATGGAGATGGATTGGCTGGCCATACTCTGAGGAAACCATCAAGTGACATCACTAGACAAGCCATCGCTCGAGTGGAACCTGAAAGGGAAGCGGTGAGTTGGTCGTCAGTGCAAGGGTGACTAGGAGATGAAAACGTGTGGGCAGACTTGGAGCCAGGTGAAGACTCTAGCAGAGAACCGAACGCAATGGAGACGGGCGGCTGAAGCTCTATGTTCCTCTAGGAATTAAAGGAAACAATAATAATAATAAAGCATTTTACGTGACAGAGTTCCTGCCAGAATCAATGGTATAACAATGTAGTTCACCATGTAATTTCACTTATATACAAAGATTTTAAGGATACTAAAGTCATTAGGGTACATTTAAACAGTGAATGAATGTCTCCCTCCATATTTCAACATCTGTGGTCTATGCATCAATATGCAAATGGTTTCTAACTAATCTTCTAAATGATATCCAGGCTTTAGAAAAGAAAGGAAACAAATCACTAGTTTTAGTTAATTTTTTTATTTTCTATCTCATAAAGAAATAACTAGTTACGACCTGTGGAATAATTAATGAGCATCACATCATCTTCATTACTATTATTATCATAATTTCTATGGTAACAACAAAATAATTAAAGTTCACAGAATACAAAAAATAACAAGTTAACTAGGTGAAATGAAGTAAAAATATCAATTAATTAGATAAATAAATTGGAACAATAAAAACACAAAAATTAAAATATTGTTATATTTTTCCATTTTCTAGATCTTGTAATTATCGCATCTTCCCACATTTATAAGCTCATTTTTTTTAAAACTAGAAAGACGAGGAACTCCGGAACCGTATCAGTGTTTATGTATTTAAAAAATGGGATGAAGGTGACTGTACAAATCTTTACAATCTATTTTGACGATAGCTTATTATTTTGCGATGGAAAAAAATGGTATTTAAGGGAGATGAAACGAAATGAAAGATTATCACTTTTTATTCTATTAATTTACCCGTCAAAATAGGACATGATAATGACACATAGTTAGATAATTAAATATACTTTTATGTGATTGAATTGCACTATAATTGCAATAGGTAATTTTATTCTGGCAGCTAATAGATATGTGATCACATGCTATATTGTCTAGGCTACAATCCAACATGTGAATATGACGAATAGCTATGAAGTTTTATCATTATAAATTACACCATTAAGCCTCTTCTAATAATATACAAATACCACCAGAAAAATCTACTGACTATGATTTGTTTGATAAACTGTTTTGTTATCGCTGAGCAACTAGGGCCGTTGTATACTGGATCATATTTTTATCCCATACTGTTGAGTGACTGAGTCTTTGTAATTAACTCCTAATGATCAGAAACAATCTGCTGGTTACTTCAGTGATACTTGAACAGATGAACTACGAAGTGCTATTACTAATAAAATCTTAACTCAAAAACGATGAGTCGTGTATTTCGAGTTTCAATATCTGACCAAATACAGATACCTATTTTTCAGCAATTCACTCAAGTTTCTGCAATGTAAACTTAATGTTTCACCGTGTCTTATCAATCAGCTTGGTCGTCACACTTGCTATGAAGAACTGTTGGTTACAACAACTTGACAAATTAATGTTAACAGTAGGTATTTAGAGCATGAAAATTTGCCATAAATAAACGTATACTCAATTACCATATTTGCAATATAACCAATCAGGCTTTAACAGATTCAAGAATATTTGTTATTTAGATTGTATTTATGGAGTGGGAAGCGTTCATTTGACTGATTTGCTTTACTGGAGAAGACAAGCATAAACCAAGTAGCCCTTGATCAAACATTTGTAGTCATTCTATTGTTAACAAACAGCACACCATAGTGTCTTGATCAGAAAACTTCTAGATATTTTAGGATTTCAAAGAGTTTTTGAGAAATACAGAACTCATAGTTCAGCGAAGCGTCTCTTTTCGGCAAATTCATTTTCATAGCTGTACAATCGCAAATATATATGGTTGTTTTATATGTGTGTACATAAAGTTTGTCAAACAAAAATACAATTGGTTATGGTTATTTTAACTAAACAGGTGAAGGTTGGTTGTTGGAGTTACGTAATACAAAATCAGTCAAGAAAATTGGGTGTTAATGAAATTAGGGTAGTAACAAAGGTGATGAGTTGTCATAATCAGTTGTTAAAAAAGAATTTTTGTAATAATATGAACAGTTTGATGATTGAGTTTTACTCAGGATACACATGAGAACAAAGAAGAGAATACGAATTTACGTAAGAGTTCTAAATGAATACAAGAATTATAAGCAGTTAAAAAACAGGCAAACAAACAAAATTAAGTCATCAAAATCAACAAAGTTGTTATCATAACAGTAGAAGTGGTTGAGTAATTCTCTTTTGTATGCACAGCTCCGGTTTTCTATGTGAATGGCCAGAGCTTCAGCGATACAAAGAAGACGAAACCGTATTGCCTTTTGTAGGTTATTTGTGATTCTGTAGATTACTTTGAAGGAGGCGTTTGTTGAAATGGAATGATCAGTGTTAACCATGTGTTCAATTATCGCACTCCTTATTGCACCACTATTGTCTTTTCGCAACCATGCTGGATAGTGTTCTTGAATCCTCAGTCGTTCGACGTGCACCCTCTCCAAGAGTAGCTGGACCAGACGGAATCCCCAGAAAAGCATTGAAAATGGACCCAGAGACATCAACGGACTTGATGACACCACTACTGGAGAAGGTGTGGAAAGAGGGTAAGGTACCTGCGGGATGAAAGAAAGGCTACCTAGTAAGCCACATCATGCTGGATGGAATCAAACACGCCCTGGATGAAAGACTTCGACTGGAATAGGCTGGATTCAGGAGAAACAAGTCACGCATCGATAAAATCGCAACACCAAGTATCATCATTGAACAGAGCTTGGAATGACAGTCACCTCTCTATCTAAACTTCACTTACTTTGAGAATGCCTTCGATAGCGCAGTGTCGATCGAGAGGTGATTTGGAAACTACAACAACAATTATACACCTCATCCAACAGTTGTATGATAATGCTGCATGCCAAGTAAACCAAGTAAACTCACAGAATCCTTCGAAGTGAAGACAGAAGTAAGACAAGCTGGCTGCCTGCTGTCTCCAATGATTTTTCTGATTGTGGTAGACTGGATAATGTGACAGACAGTCGGCAATGGGGAGACAGGCATAAAATGGACTCACACAAAAAACTTGGAGGATCTGGATTTCGCCGATGATATATGTCTGATTCCACAAAAACTGGAAGATATACAAGTGATGAAAAGCAACAAGTTGGCAGAAGAAGCATCCAGAGAAGATAGGACTTCAGGTGAACACAGAGAAAACAGAGGTAGGTGATGAATATTCCTGACCAACAGCAACAGACACAACAACAACAGAAAACAATCAACATAAATGGAGAAATCTGAAAGAAGCAACCTCCTTTACCTACCCATCTACCTGGGAAGCATCGTTTCAACTACAGGAGGACGGAGCTGATGAGGATATCAAAGCGCTCATCTGGAAAGCAAGGCAAGCTTTCATTACTCTCCTCAAGTGTGTGTGGAGATCAACAGCACTCCTCAGAATGAAAAATAAGATGTGGATTTTCAACTCCAATGTGAAGTAAGTGCTGCTTACTATACGGATCAGAGAATTGGTGCCGCGTCACGAAGGGCACTTCGAACAAATTACAGACCTCCATCAACACCTATCTTCGCTCAATGTTCAAGATCAGATGGCCGGCCAGAGTGGATGAGCAACAGGGAGGGATCTCTGTTTTAATGAGCGAACCAACCCAGCAGGAATTAATTGAGCAAGAAATATGCAGGAAGAAATGGAGGTGGATTGGCCATACTCTGAGGAAACAAACTATCAAGTGACACCAAACGTCAGGCCATCACTCGAGTGCAACCTGAATGGTAAGCTGCGAGTTGGTCGTTAGTGCGATGGTGACACGGAGGAGGTGGTGGGAAGAGGAGATGAAAACATGTGGGTAGACGTGGAGTCAGGTGAAAACGTTGGCAAAGAATCGAACTCAGTGGAGACATGCGGTCGAATCCCTATGTTCCTCTGGGAACTGAAGGAGACAATAATAATATTGTTATAATGGATATTAGTGCACGTTGGTGACACAGCGGTAGAATGCTCGCCAACCACGCATGTGATTCGGGATTCGATCCCCGGCCGACGCACTCCTTTACCTCGCTAAGCCAGTAATAAGACTGGCAAAGAAGGAAGGTTGGGTATGAGGTTAGCAAACCCATTCCATAAAAGTGAACACCACTGCTGTTGCAACTTCATAGCTTTAGCTTGAAGCCCTATGTTCCACTGGAAACGTAAAGGAATAGAAAATGGATATTCACAAAATATTTGAATAGTTCATATTTGTCAGACAATTGGAATCATAATATGATGGTAAGAATCATTCACCAACCTGCTGAAATGTCGTCATTAGTAGATAGTTTACTGTTACATTGTTCAAATGACACTTTTTCTATATTTGCAGTCAGTCTGGAAAAGGATTATCTATTTTATTAACAACCTTTTTTAGATATCAGCTCTGTGAGTTTTCGCACATTCAGTATTTATATCTCAGTTATGGTCAATATAATTGGCTGATGAATTATTATTTATTTGTGCAGAGTTTATTATATAGTCACATTGGGAAAGAAAATTTCTGATCGGTTTGTAGAAATCATTTATTTTTTAGCCTGAAGTGATGATAGAATTTAAATAGATTTAATTTTAAATTATTTCCACAGTTAGATTTAGATGCAGTCAGGTGTAACAATCGCATAAATATATTACTATACTGGAGATAGAAACTGGCCAGTTAGGAAGAGAAACTCGAAATTATGAAACTGAGAAAATATTTCAGTTATTAGCACTAATTAAACCACGCACTGAAATAAAATTAAAACAAGTAATTATTTATTATTGACATCATCAGAAGAAATAACAAGAAGAGATATTTTGTTTTTATTGTACCAACTGGATGCATCTACCTAGAATTCAGTTCCGATAGTAAATATTTTCATGATCTTTAAGCATCTGTATTACCTTTTGTATAGCAGTCAACTTAAATCGTCATCAGACAAAATTTATTAATTTTTCCCATTTCTGATTGTTTTAAACACCCATTTATGTTGTTGAGACCGGACCTTGACGGGCTTTTCGATTACTACGTTACATTAACATAGATACATAAAACTCTTATTTTTGTGAAATATCTTGCCAAAAAGTTGCAAAATACTATTGCAATTATTTGCCTTTCAAACACTGAATCTTTGAATATAATATTGTTGATCGATAATACATCAAAATACATCAAAAATAAGATCCGAATTTTCAACTCCAATGTGAAGTCAGTGCTACTATACGGATCAGAGACTTGCACTGCGCGTCATAAAGAGCATCTCAAACAAACTACAGACCTTCATTAACAGCTGTCTTCGCTCAGTACTCAAGATCAGATGGCCGGCCAGAAAAGATCAGCAACAGAGATCTGTGGGAGCGAACCAACCCAGCAGGACCCGATTGTGAAACAAATATGCAGGAAGAAATGGAGATGGATTGGCTGGCCATACTCTGAGGAAACCATCAAGTGACATCACTAGACAAGCCATTGCTCGAGTGGAACCCGATCGAATGGGAAGCGGCTAGTTGGTTGTCAGTGCAAGGGTGACTTGGAGGAGGTCATGTGAAGAGGAGATGAAAACGTGTGGGCAGACATGGAGCCAGGTGAAGACTCTAGCAGAGAACAGAACGCAATGGAGACGCAGGGCTGAAGACCTATGTTCCTCTAGGAATTAAAGGAAACAATAATAATAATTATGTTGTTGGATCATGAAATGGACACGCGTACATTTTGATTTAGTTTTCACACTGCTGTTGCACACTTCTCCCGGAATAAAACTGATTTAATTATAATTTATGCTGTTGCATACTCAACACAAAGACCTTCGTTTCAGTTTTTGAAATTTCTCCCAGTTATAAGATTCTTGAATCTTTAGTCTTCAGCTGTGTCAATAATAAGCTATTTTTTCCTGTCGAAATTTCACTTTTCCATCTTTGGTTCACATTTATTGATCATGATGTACTTTTCTATGAATTTAAAAAAGATTAGTGAAGTTTGTTATTTTTGGTTTGGTAGTGTATCTCTTTGATTTATTTTACAGACAAAAGATTAAATACTGCTGTTTTGTATTTAGACAGCTGCATTTTATCTGTGTGAATTGTTGGATGTATCAATCACTTTGATTGACTGTAAGAAATAGGAAACAGAATTTAAAAGTTCTAGGTGATATTTTGATTTTATGAATAACTGAAAGCAAAAATGTTGTTTCAGTGTTCATTACATTGACATGGATACTATGAGTGATTATTATTATTCCCTTGGGTTCCAAGTAGAACATATGGCTTCAATCGTATATCTGCACTTTGTCCTATTCTCTTCTACCATCTTCAGCTGGGTCCCCGATTGCCGATAGGCTCTCACCTCGTCCTCAAACAATCTTGAGTGGTGCAGATATACTAATTTGAAAATTTTATCACTGATCTTTACGAATTATAACTGGAATCATTTTGCTTCGGTTCTGGTTTCTTTTCAGTGTAAATTTTCTGATGTCATTTATGCATTTCGATCAGTAATATATTCGAAATACATCATGTAATTGACCAGTACATTTCAAACAATCTGAATTACATATGTACTTGCTATATAAACTTATATACCAGCTAATGTAGCGTAAAATGTCGAATTTCAGTCGACACAAGTCAGGTTTCTTATTTAACAGCCAAAATCGTAGATAAATCATATTATTATTCCTTTCGGTTTAGAGTGGAACATAGGGCTTCAGCAACACATCTCCATTTTGTTCTATTTTCTATTGTCCTATTCAGCTGGGTCCACGATTGACTATAACCCCTCATCTCCCATTCGCACGATCTCCTCCATGTCACCTTAGGACATTTAACAATTAAATAATTAGTGGTTAAGCAATGTAGAATAATCTTATTTTTGATTACAGCTTGATTCCAAACCGTATTTTTCGGTACAGGTATGGAATTTTCAGCATGCGATATCGGTAGCCCAAATTTTGCAGGCCGACCATAGATATCAGGTGTGCGTCAGCAGGGGATCGAACCCCGGACCATGTGTATGATCGGCGGCAGTCATAACCGCCGTACCACCGACGCCAATCACATGGCTATTGATACAGTGGGTTACAAACCATTCATTTGGCGTGATGTAAAGTTGACCTAATTATCTGCCTAGTATTGTATGGCAGTTGATAGGACGATGAAGTAGTGATCTGCTGGTATGAATTTCAGGAGTTAAAATCTTGTGGTGGCTCAGGTATTTATCTAACTATCAGTGAAGTTGGATGGTGATAGCGCTGCACGTCTAGAAGACATTAGTTGGAATTCATTGGTCAGTGGATTCCGCTTCATTGATTGATAGATCATCGCTATCAGTTCACAAATCGAAGGCCATTGCTTCCATTTTTGGCGTGATCGTAAATGCGCACATGCGAAGAGAGACAGACTGAAACAAAACACCTATTGAATGCTTCTTAGTTATAAATGATATTTGTTTGTGGTAAAATCTATGCTAGAATAAGGATACTGTTGTAAGGCTTTTGGGGAATGCTTTAATAACAGTAAAGTGAGTATTTACTAATGCACAGCGTGTTATAACTTTATTGAAATTTTCCCCAAGAACTAGTACTGATAAAAATACACCAGGCGTTGTTGATGGTGAAATATATATGGAACTTCACCAATATATCTTAACGCTACAAAAAGTGTCCTTCAAAACTGTCGATAAGTGAAAACGAATCCCAAGTTAAAAAACTAATACAAAAGCAACATCAAAACGAACCTTCATTAAAGTGGCTGAAAGAAGACTAACTAACTGTTCTTAAAACCTAAAGAATAGGGAATATTCACAAAGGATTACGGAAGAAACTTGTATTAGAAAACATAGACAAGTAGGATAAAAAATGTAAAGTGATGGTTGAAGATATTTGACCATAAGTGACTGCGTAAAATGACTCGATCCTAGTTACACTTTTCTACTTTCTTTGTCCAAAATGTAATTGAATTTTTGAGTGAATTAACTGAGTACTAAATAATTTAATAGTATGATCCTGTTATCCATGTATCAAGCAGCAACTAATTCACTGCTAATAAACATCCCTTTTGACTTTAACACAGGTAGATTGAAAGACAAATACAATGAAAAGATGCAAGTAGAAGACCATCCCATTAAAGTACCTGGAGCTATGTGAATTAGTCATTTATAATTGTGAGATATCTTGGTTTCTAGTAAAGAAAGAGAATCTTCTTAAATGTCTTCATATTGAGAAATCTATTCAGGCAGAAGATGCGTCGGTGGTATAGCGGTTAGGACGCTCGCCAACCATGCACATGGTCCGGAGTTCGATACCCGGCCAATGCACTCCTTTACCTCGCCAAGCCAGAAATAATGCTGGTGAAGAGGAAAGGTTAGGCATGAGGCTAGCAACCCCATCCTGTAAAATAAACACTGCTACAGAAACTTCAAGCCACTAGCTGGAAGCTCTATGTTCCACTGGGGAACGTGAAGGAAAAAAATTCAGGCAGAAGGGTCTATTCACAAGTATTTATCCTTCTACAATAGTCAATAATCATCAAGGTTATTATTAGGCAATATAAATCAAAATCCGCTGAAAAACTGGAAGAACTTCTGAACCCGGAAACAATTTTGAAAAATAAATGGAACCCTTCGAAATTCATTAGCAAGGATCGAAGCTATGAAAATCTAAACCAAAAGCAAACCACAGTAAATAAGAATATTTTTTCATTCAACTAGATTTTATAGGTGATATTATTACAAGACTGAATACTTATCTATTCAAAACCTACCCTGCGGTCAAGTTGGTTCGTGTTTGTCGAACAACATGCTGTTTGGTGGAATCAAAGGTTGACAGATACCCTTCTCATGTTATCTCTTTTCGTGTATGCAGCTTAACGTGTATCTGCGGTAGTAGTTACATTGGGAGAACAGAAAGAAGGGCCTATCTTAGGTTCTCTGAACATGCACCAAAAAGCTTATGTCTCAAGGGAAAAAATGCTTTGAACAGTGCTGTTGCCAGACCTCTTGTTGATACGCGTAATGAGGTGGACACCGTGAAATCCTTCAGGATTACTAGTTGGGGGTATAATTTAACTCTCTCCAAATTTGCCGAGGTAGTCTCTATCAAAAGTCTAAAACGTGATTTATCTGTGCAGAAAGATTCACTTATCAGTTTTTCCTTGATATGGTAATTCAGCGTTTAATCTGTTCCTTTCATTTGGTTACACAATCTTTTGCTTTAATCCCCCTCTCACTTTTTGCTTCAACGTAATTCAGTTTGTTTCTTTGCGTTTATGACTTGGCTTAAGCTCACCACAATAATATGCAACTAATCAGATACTTATCATCAACTTCTTACCTCTTGTCTCGGTCGCACAACTCAATTTTCAGTGTATCCAACGATTAGTGTTGAATGTTTATATCCTTGTTCGAACTTTGGCCTCTCTACATAAGTTGTATAAGTGCAAATTCTGAGCATTAGTTATTAGTTCTTTGTCTCTGTTAATCGAAACTCATGAAACCATTGCAAGTATGTTGAAATTTCTCTGCACATATACGTGATTAGGTTTTAGGTTGTATATAGCTGAAGAGAAACTAAGGGAACAAATGATAGCACAAACATTTGTTTTTGCTTTATTTAAGTTCATAAAGGGGAATAGGCATATGAAATAGTTAATGACCCAAATGATTTTGCTCTGTTTCATTCCTCTGCTTCCACTGCAACTGAAGAATTAATTCCATAAAGTAAATAATTATCCTTACCACACTTGAATAGTTACAACTTTTGAAATGAACGTGTTGAATAAATCTCCCGTTCATTTTTCCGACGATTGAATGTTACAGTTAAGATAAAGTGCGTGCGAACCCGCGAACTTCCATCCAGTCAAAATTATTCCTTTCTATTTATTTATAATTAGAAATTCTCTATTTTTTACTTACCTGTTTTTTGGCTGGTTCTGTTTGGTGTAAACGTTACATGTCTGTTTATCCTTGCTGACAGTGATAAAGAATTAATAAAATTGGTGTCTGTAACTTTGCACTCAGGACGTTTATTATCCAAACAGTTAGCAGTGGTTATTCCTGAAAGCATTATCAAATTTTCACTGTAATGCTTATGCAAAATATGCATAGATAGATTAAATATTTCTACTATGCACTAATCAGAAGCTGCTTGCTTTTTCGAATAAAAAACTATTATTACTTCGAGCAATTGATCAGTTACGTTCAGATTTTCAATAAAAATGTCAAGTCTATTCTTCTGTAGTCATATATATATGTATATACATATATATATATCCAGCCTTTCAAAATACCGGTATGTGGATAAATATTCCATTGTCTATCGTAACAGTTTTCACTATGATGATAAAATCGTTTTTCAAAAATAAAGACGTTAACAGAATAAAATTGCACTAGACGTCCTCCAAAAACATGGTTGCGTGACGCAACCACCCTAGTGGGTCTGCAGTTTGGCAGAGTGGAAATCAAGCAAATTAGTGATACTTAAATCAAATTGGTCACATAGTTTGTCAGAAGTGATTCATTTTAAAATTCCCGCTTAGTTGGAAGAAGCTGGATTCATGAAAAGTGAATCATATGCGAAACAAACCGCAATGCTATGCATCATAATAGAAAAGAATTTTGAATGCTAATCAAATCTCTGCCTCAGTTTCACCAACTTTGGAAAGGCCTCCAACGGCGTTTACTGTGAAGCAAATGGAATTTGCCCTAATCGTTATCGACCTAATTCACCAGCCGTATGACAAAGGCACGTGTCAGGGAATCCACATCGGAAAGCTAAGTGAGGTGTTCGAAGTGAATACAGGAGTAAGAAAAAGCTGTCTGTTATCATCGACGTTATTTGTGATCATGCGATGGGCTGTGGCGAACAAGATAACAGGCATACGTTGGACCGATAAGATAACTCTAGAGGACTGGAACTTTGCGCAGAATTACGCCTGATGTCACAAAATTTCGAAGACACACAGTCAAAAACCAGAAGTCGGCAAATGAAGCATCATAGACAAGACTTCAAGTGAACACAGGGAAGAGAGTGGTGATGAAGATACCTAACCAATAACTACAAGCGCCACTCACTATCAAAAGAATAAATTTCAAAGAGGTTACTACCTTCACTTATCTAGGCAGTATCCTTTCAACCCTTTGTGGTACCGTTGAAGATGTCACAGCCAAGATCAAAAAGGCAAGGTAGACCTTCATCATTCTGAAATCACTGTGGATTTCCGCTACACCCAACATAAATAACGAAATTCGGATTTTCAACACAAAAGTCAAGTCTGTTCTTCTGTATGTTTAGCAGACTTTTCCAAAAGCCTTCAAACTTTTATCAGTATCTGGCTTCGCCCACTTCTAAAGCTCAGATGGCTGGCTGGAGAGGATAAACAACAGGTACCTGTGGTAACGAACCACCCAAAACCTATCCTCCAACAAATATGCCGAAGGGTGACATGGAGGAGATATTGTGAGAGGGAGATAAGAGCCTATAATCAATCGTGTGGGCAAGTGAAGGGGACCGCAGAGAACACAGTGAAAGGAAGATGCACTGTTAAAGTTCTGTGTTCCACCTGGGACCTAATTTAGGTGGAGAAAGATATAGTATCCTGAGATCCCAGCTTAGAAAAAAAGTTTATTTAGATTGTATTCAATGGGGTGAATGACTCAACACCACACTGTAATATTTTATATTGATGAAAGTTCTCATATAAATTTTGCAGGATGTCTGAAGTCTCTAGCAAGGATCATTGACCACATCTTACCGCTGATAGACTTTAAAGGAAATCACATGTTATTTATACGTTCATCGATGATTTGAAAACTTTCAAATATTATCTTAAGTGCCTTTAAAATGGAAGCACTATCCAGGTTGATTTTATCGAACTTCATGTTACTAAAAAAGATAAATAATAAAAGAAGACTATTCTACTTAATAAAACCATATAATGGTAGTTAAAGAACCGCTGAAAACTAGGGAATACTAGACAGCTGTTTCGATCCAGTCCTGGACTTCTTAGAGAGAATACAGGGCTTACGAGTTATAAGGTAAACTCGCAAACGACTTAGCCACTTGGGATGGAATCCAGTGGTTCAGGTATTCCAACTTCTCACAATTCGCGATTTTCGGCGCTGCCACCAGCCGGTATCACTGATAAGTATTTATCCTCACACTCGACCTAGTGAATCCCATTGGTCATGACTTCTCACTAGAGCTCGTTTTTCAACCAGTCACTATTGAGCATCAGATTAATGCTCAAGAGTTAATTTATTAGGATTTGGTTTGTCTCACTTTTGATCACAGACTGATATCAGTCGGAGAACCACTGCCAAATAGTGTCAAAATAGTAAGAAACAAAACTCCTGGTTTTAAGTGGTTCTTTAACTGATATAAACGCATGATCAAAATTGAAGCAAATAAAACCCATACAAATTAACTCTTGAAAACCATGTGAGAAACTTCTAAAAAGAATTTAAGGGGCTCGCTATAAAACAGTGGTGATCAATTTAGCCTTCAAGTGATTACCTTCATTTTCATATTGATACCAAAGACTGAGGAAATATCCACCATAACTATTACCATTAGTTCATATTGCATTCAGTTTTTGTTTTGATTAACTGCTCAGACCCTTGTATTTTTATTCTCATGTGAAATATTTCAAAAACGAAAAGTGTGTTTAGGTTTTATAAACGTCATCAGGCATTTAGACTGTTTTTTCAGACCAACTTGTTATTCTTGTGGCATCATTCAGAAGCTGCAGTCAGGAAACCTGATATCACTCGGTGGACTAAGTTATTTTGGTTTTAGCACACAAATAGTTATGAATTTTTCATGGTAAATGCTAATTTATTATTACTAATAAGATATTGTCTTGTAATCATAAAAGTTTGGGGGTGAAATAACATTTGTTAAATTAAGAAAAAGGCGTAAACAGCGAAGAAAATTTTCAAGGACCATTGGATCGGGTCCCAGTGGCTCAATGGTCTACGAGCTTGCCTTGTAACCTGAAGGTCCTGGGTTCGAATCCCGGTGGGCACGTACTGATGAAGAGTCCCAAACTAGGACGAAACAGCTGTCCAGTACTCCCAGGTTTTCCAATGGTTCTCTAACTGATATCAGCTCATGATGAAATCCTCCATGCAATTTTCTTTTCGACAATTCATTTTCATGAGCTGTACAATCGTAATTATATTAAACAGAGAAATTTTAGACCAATCAGATACTGGTAAACATTATCTGTGAAAAATGCATTACTTAATGTAAAGGTGTAAGAAGGGATGACTAATTGTAAGTTAGAAAAGAGGCAGAAGTTGGCATGACGGAATAAGTGTGAGATTATGACTAATCAATATGACTGTGTAGAGTGGACAAAAACTAGTTGAAAGATGATTATTTTTTTATAAAATCAGTATGAAAATGCAATGTTATTAACAAACAGTGACAGGGTGACAATAAAATATGGATGATGACAATAATAATGATAGTAATAGTAAACTTACATAATAAAAAAGAAGCAAAATTATAGTACGAACTATACTCTTGCCAGAGTAGGGCGAGTGAATGTATGTAGTACTTTTGAATGCAGAGGTCCAGTTTCAGACCCCTAATAGTCGATGATCCAGCTTTGTACGGATGGCGTATTCAAAATCCCTTTGTACGATTTTGAGGGACTCTGAGTAGCACTGTGAAGAATTCACGCAGAGGTGCTCGATGTACAGAGCTGACAAATGTTTGAGGATGGAGCTGCTACTACTCTTCTTTTCCCCTCTGGCTAGCCAAGATGAACATTATCGCAGAATACGTTTGTGGACTTAACATTGCGTAAGGCCGATATACTTTGCTCCACATGAGCAAGTAAAACGATAAATACACAGTGAGGTGGTCAAAAGCGGTATCTTATCCTGAACGTTAGACTGGACTAACTGTCTGCTGGAGAATGTGATACGTAAGGTGGCTGCTTGAAATGTCTTCTTCAGACATGTAGAAAGGCGGTTTGTAAGAAATTCTGCTTCGATGTCACTTTTGAATTCCAGATTCATGAAGAGAGTTTTCTTAGGAACAGTGGTAACTTTTGGCGACGGAAGCTTTTCCTGGATGTTTTGTCGATGAACTTCGGTGGAAACCCATTCTCTAATAGGATTTCACATGATGAATACAATTCATTGCCTATCGTGTCTTCGGAATGGATTTTTGTAATCCTTGAATATAATGTACGTACTAGTTTCTGCTTTCGGACTAGTGGGGCAAAGCTCTGGAATTTGATAAATTGTTTCGTTCATGTTGGTTTGCGATATATAGATCTTTGGATAGTGCAGTCTTTTCGTCTGTTAAGTAGTATATCCAGGAATGGAAATGGCATGTTTGATTCACGTGCGAAGGTGAATTTTATTGATTGGTATGTTTCGTTGAAGGTTTCGAGGAGATTAACTGAATCAGATTTTCCATTACAAATTATAAACGTATCATCTACGCATTTCATATATAGGTGCAGTTGACTCATCAGAGGATCGAGGATGTTTTTTTCGAGACTCGCCATTAAGTAGTCGACTAGAAGTGGACCAGGAGGAAACCCCATGCCAACACCATCTTTCTGTACATAGAATTGTTCACTGAATTTGAACTGCATATTAAACGTACATCTGAGAATTAGTTCCTCCAGGTAGTTTATGGGAAGGTTATTGGTTTCGATGTAGTCACAAATGAAGCATATTGTTTCGGTCAAGGGGATGCCTATGAATGGAGAGGTGACATCTAGTGACAGCATTTGTCTTTCAAACACGTTGATGAAGTCAAATGTATTGCTAAGGCTATATTTTGTCACATGTCTTCTTACTGGAGCAAGGATATCAGCTGGCCACTTCGCGATCTGATGATGTGGTGAGTTAACTATTTCTATGATAGGTCAAAGTGGGACATTTTCCTTATGCACTCTGTTAAATTTCTGCATTACACCTAGTTGACCAGTTGCTTCTGATACATCCAATATTCATTTCATATAGTTTACTCATTCCTTGAAATATATTTTTATTCACATTTAAAACCCGCGCTTACAACTGATGCGAAACCTTTTTATTTGTTAGTATGCAGTGTTTTTTTCAATACAGTAAGCTAACTAACTGTCAGTTTGCATTCCTTCCACCATAGTGTTAATTTAAAGCTCACTGTTTCTCAAAATAATAATGGATAAAAGTTCACGCAAATTAGTACTTAACTAGTGAGTGGTTCATTAAATGATTAAACGGAATTTCAGTTGTTAGAAGAGTAGTACTATTGAGTTGTTTCAAATTACTATGAATTCTAAAGGTGCTCATCGAATATGTGTATAAAAGGTAGTGGGGAACATCAAGATAGAAGACTGAAGTGTTTGGTACTCTTCTTTAGAAGTCATTGTAAAATACGACAAACAGAACTCAAAGAAAAATGAACTTTTTTCGTGTCATCCCGCAGAAGGCTAGAAAAGCAAGATGAAGTAAAACAAACGTAATATGTTTGGTGTAAAAATAGAACAGAACAAGTAAATTAAGTGGAATGTTAGCATCATGAGTAAAATTGGCGAATTATTCTTTACCAGTAGACTATTTTCCCACAGGTATTGATGGTGATTGTGTGATTAATATTCTAAGAACATAAGTTTAAAAAATGTGAATGCCCTGAATATCTGTCGACGAAGGATTTACATTTCACAACAACGCATAATGGTTTCAAATGACTCTGTGTTTGTGTATTCATTTTTAAATTAGATTTTACTATACTTTCTATGCACACTAATAATAGTAATTAGGATAATTAAGTATTTCAAACACATTCACATTGAATAAAGAAATAAACAAGACGTTGAAACAACAACGAGAAAGTAAAGGTAATAGTGGTGAAATATATTGATAAATTATATGCCATTAATTAAACAATAGAATGTTAAAGTTGAACAAAAGTATTGTGAGGCATTTGTACACTTTAATTAAACACACTCACTATTAACAAGTTATGTTAATAACCATTGCTACGTTACTCCGTAATTAAATTTGGAAAATAAATATAAGTAATTAGAGGATGTAATCAACCTTTTAGATACTATTTTTGCTTCATCGATAAACTTCTTGCGCTAAAAATGCCTCGAGCGTTGTACCGCCCAATATCGCGTAGATGATTCACTTAAAGACAAAATTTGTATGAAAGACTGACATTGGTTTAGCTCGTTAATCTCTAGGATGAACACAAATAAACAAGACAGTAATGAAATTATAGTGAAAGGCGTAAACGTTTATTTGAGAAATACTTATTTAACGAAGAGTAGGGATGTTTTAAATTATGAATAATGAAGTTTTAAATATAGCTGTAACATTATGACAGCACTGAGTCATTCCACTACGAGTTCACATCATTCCGAGGATATCAGAATTACAGCCGACGAACATCCCTACATTGCTTAAATCAACAGTCAGTAAATTCGTGAATTTGAACCATGTTCTGGTCTGATCGCCTGTAATTACTTTTCAGTCTAATCTTACTTTAGACAGTGTAACACATCCAAGAAGGTTGTGGCCTTACATATGGAACACATATTCAAACCACTTCATCTGATGAAGATTCATACCATCAGTGATGATGTACTTGCCTTTAAGGTATTGTCGAAGCGTCAGTACTCGAAACCGATAAGTCATCAGTGAATAAACATTTCGATCCAATAAAATCAATCATTGGTGAATTCAAAGTAATGACTTAAATATAAAATGTAATACCTTTAGCTCAAAAGGCCGGTGTTGTGGCCCGGCTGCCTAGCTGATAACACCTAAGTATTTGCAAAGATCGTTATTGGGGTCCGGTTTCACTGGGAATATCATCATTCACTCGGAATTATCTCAAAATCTTAAAGAAAAATAAATCAAGAAAAAAAGGAGACACTGATTAATGACGTAGAGCTAGGAATAGATACAATGTCTGTTTTTAAAAAGAAATGAATATTAAATATTCAACAGATAAATCTGTGGATATGTACAATACTAATTAATTATCGATTTCAGCCGGTTGTGTGGAAAGTAGAATCGTCAAACTGTTGAAGATAAAAAAAGGATTGTTGAATGTTAAAAGCAGGGAATGTGTAGAAGACACAGGAAAAATATTATTTTCACAAAGGCAAACAATTTTTATGCATGTATAAACACATATATGTGGGATTCTGTTATGTGGGTAATGTGAATGCATAGGGAAGACTGTTCCAAACATTTACCAGAGATTTCAGTCCCGTGTGTTAAATAGACAGGTGGCAAATTATAGTTTAGTGCTAATGAAAACTGCTAAAACTTATTGAATAAAAAAGGTATTTTGAGTAATTAAATAATATGTGCGAAAATCCCGAAATCACTAAAAGATAAAAACCAAAGGAGATAATAACAACATGTTTAAAAAGATGTAGATGAGAACAAAGGTCGAACGAAAGGCCATTCCATTTCCCTACATTTCCTAGTAATTTGTATTAAACAGTGTCATATCATGGTTATTATAGGCAGCAATAAATCGCACTGCAGACGTCATCAGTGAATAAATAATTCTGTGTTTGATCAAACAAAAATTAGACACTTTTGAGATCATAGTCTAATACTGTGACAAAATTCTATATTTTTGTCAGTCTTAGTTTCTGTTCTTAGAAATTTCACTTGTGTGTGTGTGTGTGAGTGTGTGATGAAACTTGGGCTAATCAGTGTTTTGTCTACATGAATGTATCAAACAGCTGAAGACGGAATCATAGACAGGCAGAATGAGTTCAGGACAAATCATTAAGTTTCTATATATAATTCATTATTTTAAACTCTTATTCATAGTTATCAGAAAAAAGAACACTATTGTTCAAACAAGTATTACAAGCAAAGACATTATTCTGGAAAACATATCTAAACACAATGTATATTTCTCAGTATAATTTCCAGAGAAATATATTTATTGATAGTGTGTGACTCAACGTCATTCTCTCTAAGAAAAGACTCAATCCTCTACGACATTTGCCTTTCATTGACTTCCTGAAGTGTGCAGTGGTAGGTTGGGAGCCAATAGAAGAACATGCTTGATTTCATGTTACAGTTCAAGAACGTAATTAAAAGGTAAAACAAGAAGAAACGGAAAAAAGTAGGTGCATAATACTGGATGCAAGTTGAAACAGTCCAGTGGATGATTTCAAGGCAGATATGAACACATGCTGACGTCTCACTTATGAATGGCAATAAGAACTATCGTCAGAAAGTGTGAATTTCCTTGTTCAAAATAATTTGGAGATGTACACTAATCATCACTGTTTACGGAAACATATCACCAACTGATATTTACACTTTTGAGAAGTAGGAGTACAAAATATCACTTCTGGATATACGCCCAATTCAGGTTTAAAAGTTTGAAAACAGAACAAATGTTTTATACAATGAAACACACTATAAGAAAATCTTCTTATAGAAGATAGCAGTAGTTAGTGTGGAAGCAAATAAACATAATAACTAATCAGAAATTCACGCAAACAAAACAGAAATTCAAACAAACAATGAATATTTAATTATCTTTGTACACACAAACATATATATTTTTGTAGTTTATGTACACAAAATATAATTTTAACCAAATTAACTGTTTCACTGACAAATCCGTTGTAATTCATGAGAAGAATAGAAAAAAAAAAGGAATTTTCATCCAAAATATTATTCTTATGGGAATCAGATGGAAAATATCGAATACAAGGCATAATGAGGATATTTTCTCCCACAGTTGTTTTCTTCTAAGTCTACAATTTCTCATATCCAGTAAGTAAGTGAACAGCTGTTAACGTTTACTCCTACTTGTATGGATTGTTGAGTGAATTTAAAGTAAACACTAAGACTTTTGAACAAGTAGATTAGAACCTGATGAGTTATAAATGTGTACCGAATGTTGACTATTCATATGATACTTATATTATGAAATATTGAAGTAATATAGAATAGAAACAAAGTGTAAGTTCACTTCAAAGAATTACTGTTATGAAAGACAACTTTAAATATATTTTATACACCTAGAAATGCTTAACTGACAAAGTACTTGTTCAAAAGTCTTAGTGTTTACTTTAAATTCACTCAGCAAGCCAGCTGTTCACCCACTGGATATGAGAAATTGTAGACTTAGAAGAAAACAACTGTGGGAGAAAATATCCTCATTATGCCTTGTATTCGATATTTTCCATCTGATTCCCATAAGAATAATATTTTGGATGAAAATTCCTTTTTTTTTCTATTCTTCTCATGAATTACAACGGATTTGTCAGTGAAACAGTTAATTTGGTTAAAATTATATTTTGTGTACATAAACTACAAAAATATATATGTTTGTGTGTACAAAGATAATTAAATATTCATTGTTTGTTTGAATTTCTGCTTTGTTTGCGTGAATTTTCGAGTAGCTGGTGCGTGTTTACTTGTTTCCAGCACACGATCGCATAATATCTGTCCCCTGCTCGCCTTATCACAAGATTGTTGCACACTGCTAGGTTTTCATATTAGATAACTTCGTTTGTTATAAAACTCGGTGCTACACTGTGTATAACGCTGATTTGCAAGCTGCCAACCAAAATTGTTGCACTCTCCAACTCATTCGATTGTGGGTGATAGGTAGAAAACTTTCAATAACCAGGAAGAAATGAACAATTATTCTGCTCTTTGATTATTAAACTAGGTATCTAAGATCAGTAATTTGAGTAGATATTCAATAAGATATTTTATTCAAAGTTGTCCACAACTGTGTAATTATAAGCCCAGCATGGCACTAAATTAAATAAATAGATATTCACATATATAGTTTCACAGTTATTTGCCGTAAGACGCAATTTAATTATTATTGTTTCCTTTAATTCCTAGAGGAACATAGGGCTTCGGCCACACTTCTCCATTACGTTCGGTTCTCTGCTAGAGTCTCCACCTGGCTCCAAGTCTGCACACACCCTTTCATCTCCTCTTCACATGACATCCTCCAAGTCACCCTCGCACTGACGACCTACTCGCCGCTTCCCTTTCGGGTTCCACTCGAACAATGGCTTGTCTAGTGATGTCACTTGATGGTTTCCTCAGAGTATGGCCAATCCATCTCCATTTCTTCCTACCTATTTCTTTCACAATCGGTTCCTGGTTGGTTCGCTCCAGAGATCCCTGTTGCTGATCTTTCCTGGCCGGCCATCTGATCTTGAGTATTGAGCGAAGACAACTGTTAATGAAGGTTTGTGGTTTGTTTGAGATGCTCTTTATGACGCACTGGCCAAGTCTCTGATCCGTATAGTAGCACTGACTTCACATTTGAGTTGGAAATCCGGATCTTATTTTTGATGCTGAGTGCTGTTGACCTCCACACGAACTTGAGAGTAGTGAAAGCTTGTCTTGCTTTTCCGATTCTTGCTTTGATACCCTCGTCAGTTCCAATCGCCTATAGTTGAAACGATGCTTCCCAGGTAGGTAAAAGAGGTTGTTTATTTCAGGTTCCTCCCATTTATGCTGATCGTTTTCTGTTGTTGTTGTTCTTGTCTAGGAATCTTCATCACCTCTGTTTTCTCTATGTTCACCTGAAGTCGTATCTTCTCTGGATGCTTCTTCTGCCAACTTGTTTGCTTTTCGCTTGCATATCTTCCAGTTTGTGGGAAATCAGACAAATATCATCGGTGAAGTCCAGATCCTTCAAGTCTTTTGTGTGGGTCAATTTTATGCCTGTCTCCTCGTTGCCCACTGTCTGTCACATTGTCCAGTCTACCGCAATCAGGAAAATTATTGGAGACAGTAGGCGGCCAGCCAGCCTTGTCTTACTCCCGTCTTCACTTTGAAGGATTCTGTGAGTTTCCCGTTGTGAATTAATCGGCATGCAGCATTATCATACAACTGTTGAAAGAGGTGTATAATTTTTCGTGGCACCCCGTAGTAGCGGAATAGTTTCTAAATCACCTCTCGATCGACTCTGCGTTATCGAAGGCCTCTTCAAAGTCGATGAAGTTGAGATAGAGAGGTGACTGCCATTCCAAGCTTTGTTCAATGATCATCCGCAATTATGTTATCCATGGATAAGTTGAATTAGTTCACTTCATACTGAAGTTTACGCTGATAATTTTATCAAGAAGGACAATGGAAGCTTCGAGATTCATTCGCTCAGCTCAGAGAAATTAACCGCATCAAAACGATAGTCAGCCATTTCGTTGAGTGTTATCTTAAGTTGATATTTCACATGAACTTAAGTATAACTATTGTGCTAAGCCCCAGATTGGAACCTGAATGGGAAATGATGAGTTGGGAGTCTATGGATGACATGAATGAGATTGTGTGAGGAGGAACTGAAGGCTCATGAGCAATCGTACAGAGAGATAAGAAGGACTGTAGAGAACAGGGCGAAATGCTGACCTGTTGCTGAAACCCTACATTGCATTCGGAACTTAGCGGAATAATAATAACGACACACACGCACATTTCAATGCAATCTCATTAAAATAAGTTAAGCCCCAAAGAATCAGTTTTCTGTGTGTGTGATAATATCTAATCAATATAAATAAAACCGTGGTATGGTTAGTAAATGTTTTGTATTGTTCTGTGAGTATTTCGAAAAAAGAAAACATCCGAAAAGAAAGTTGTTATTTTTCAGTAGGTATTAGTTCAAAGAAAGAGTCAACATTCCAGTTCGAAGCCTTCTCATAGATAACATCCTTAATTACAGTATTTAAAATATTATCAAAGACGGAAACTATTTAACTTGAAGATTAGTCAGTTTGTTATGTAAAGTAGACGAAGCATCACCAAATTCAAAAGTACAATATCAGCACTGCATTTTCTAAGATCTTATTATGAACTATACGCAAGCATGCAGAGAATAAGTTAATTTTTGTATAACTCACTGATAAAGCATTAAGTTTTATTAAAAGAATACACGATCCATCATCACTTTTATAAAGGGTTTTCTTAAAGTCACTTATTCTTTTCTTTGATAAACAACGTCGTCATTACACAGATGCCAATGAACATTACTTTCGAAGAAAAAGTTATGTATCTATAGTTTTTTGTTTTATTCCTTTACTTTCCCAGTGGAACAAAAGGCTTCAAGCTAAAGCTTGGAAGTTTTGGTAGCAGTGGTATTTACTTTCACGGGATGGGGTTGCTAGCCTCATGTCCAACCTTACCTCTTTACCAGTCTTATTACTGGCTTATCAAGGTAAAGAAGTGCCTTGGTCTGACATTGAATCCCAGATCACATGCGTGGTTGGCAGGCACTCTATAGCTAAACCACAGAAGCACAATTACGCCAACTGGTTGCTATTAAAACTTTATTTCCTTACACAGTGAAAATGAAATAGATTTGATTTGTATGAATGTACTCTAGCGAATAGATGCTAAGTATTTTTGCCATTTGAAACCGTTTTCAATGACGCTTTTCAAACTGTTCAAATAAGTTAGGATATAAGCAAGATACTTCTTATAACTTTATGATGTCACATAATTCACGCTACTCAATTAACTTTGATTTCGCGAAATTCGAACTAATAGACTATTTAACTGAATTAATTACAAAGGGGTAACATTTTTTTCTTTACAGGTACTTTCCTGAGGTCCTCTGTTTCTGTTTTGCTATACTTTATGTTGGTATCATTGGAAGTGACACTGATCAGGTTTGTTTAAATCTCTTTCGGTTGCTTGCTAAGTGTATTATCTTAATAACAGCAATTTCATTTAACACATTTGTATTTTTTAATCTTCCTCATGAGTCTGAAGTCAGTGTCTCTTGTTTGCTTCTAAGTTTTCATGTACCGACGTAATTATTCCTTGGTTTATAATAGTACTATCAATATTCATTCGTGTATGTAGTTTTGCTTGAAAAAATCTGTAGTCTCAACCAAAAGTGATCAAAAATGTCGTAGCTTTTTTGTTATAGTTCAAACTTGGTGATAACTACCTAAAAGTAACATTTTGTTAAAGCGATTAACACTTAGAAAAGAAATATCCTTAGTAAACATTTTGTGTTCTCTTCATCTATAAATATCACCGATAACAAAAAGATACCTGAAAACAATTTGGTAATCATCAGCTTAGAGGTAGATCAGATTTGATTTGTCGGCAAATTTTTCTTATTGTTTTATGCGCTTACTTGTGTTACTTTAGCATCGGATAATTTCTTCGGTTTCACTGAGTTCATATCACTAAAATGCATGATTATTCGTGGTCATATAACTTTACTGATGCATGTAAATTAGCGCGCGGTGATTCATCTTGTGGAAACCTCTATGTTATATCTGTTTGCAACTGTTTCAATAACCATAACGTGTTCAAGTGGACTCAAAAAAGAAGAACACTTTATCATAAGGTAATATGCAGTTAAGTAGTTCACATGATAACATTTAATGTTTTCGTGTTATTCAACCATAAAAGAACATATGTAAATTCATTGTATCGAATTCCTTTCATACCCTTCTGTTTGCTTTTTTTATTCTCTTGATAAATAACACTATGTGCAATCGAGTATGTTCCTAGTAGGTATGATACCTTTTTTGCTAAATAATTAATTTTTATAATCATTACTGCTAAAGTATTCAATTAAACAGAAACGAATCTGCTAGTTCTTTTCTTTTTCTTTCTTTCTTTTTGAACAGAAACTTTCCTCCTGAATTCTTAGACTTTGCCTTTTTTTGTGAATGGCTAACGTTTCTATTTTTAGCGAACAGCATCTAATGATGCATAAAATGAAAATATTTATGTGTTAATCAGCCGTATTAATTTTGCGAAGTGATATTATTATTAATTTCCAGTTAACTGCACTACAGTTACCTTCTTATATAGCCCATACTGATAAACAAACCATAGAATAAGACATCACTTTCTTAGTAATGTTGCATAATTTAAAATCACTAGTGTCTCACCTGCGGCACGAGTCCTCCCACGTGGTCTAGTGGTTAGGATCTCTGGCTTTCACCCAGGCGGCCCGGGTTCGATTTCCGGCACGGGAGCGCTTGTGCGTCGGTGGCATAGCGGTTAGGACGCTCGCCAACCATGCATATGGTCCGGGATTCGATCCCCTTTACTTCTCTAAGTCAGTAATAAGACTGTTAAAGAGGAAAGGTTGGGGATGAGACTAGCAACCCCATCCTGTAAAAATAAACACTGCTACAGAAACTTTCAGGCCTATAGCTTGAAGCCCTATGTCCCACTCGGAACGTGAAGGAATAAAAAAAGTACCAGTGTGCCTATCAAATGGATTCAAAATGAAATAAACTGAAAATTCTCATATATTAATTAATGAAAGCACATATTACTGAATCAGCAGTACTAGTTTGAGTAAGTTTATATAAATCACAATTTAGTTGAATGAATAATTTGTGCATATCGACCACAAAAGATACTTTATAAAAACCAGTCACTGAATCAAATAAAAGTCAAACAATAATCTCTGGAAGTAACGCTGTTTAGATTGGGATCATCTTCGAATTCGATTCACAGTAAATATTTGCATGATTGCAATGTTTGGTATAAAAAAAATGAATTATTGCAAAGGTTAAAATCAAAATAAATAATTACTACAAACATTGTTGAGACTAATAAGGACGAGTGATTGAGCTTGATGTCAATGTATGGGGCGTATTCACTTAGAGGATGTAAATCACTCAAATATAGCTAGATGTAAGCGAGTGTAGAATGAGATTATTTCCGCAGAATGGAGGGTACTGTTTTTTTGTACGAAGGGTTTTATGCATATATATATATATATGTATATATATATATATAAAGATAAACTCAAATAATTAGAAGGATGGTACTTCTGTTGTAATACTAATGACATCTATTTTCCTTCTTCTCTTTCTTTTATCTACTTTCGCAAAAAACGCTCAGAAGTGTTCAACTTTTAACTTATCATGAAACAAATGATGACAGGCAACGACTGGAACTTGGGGACTGAGGTAATGGCAATGAATTTTTCAGTAAATGCTTGAAGTAGAAACAAGAGCTTTACAAAAGTGCACAATTTTTAGACCAACAAAGGCTGCTTGACCTACCATACTTAATGCTGAAAAAAAATGGCATGACTTTTGAAATGTAATAATAAGGACATCAGAAGTTACTGTGCTCTTTTTTAACTGCACTCCTTATATATATTAGTCAGTATTCTGATGAATATTAACGTAGGCAATATTTTTGACAATCGTAAACCTTTATTAAAGTGAATAAACCATCTTCATCTAAAAACTCTACATAGGCCTGATAGATTTTCTCTTAAGGAGTTACTTTTTAACTATTTAATTATCATTAGAAAGAAGAGAACACGAAGTTAAGCAAAGATATCCCGTCGGTGATTTCATTTTCAAAAGCTATTAAATTGCATTTAAATACATAAATTTATATGGATACAGTTATTATTTAATTCCACATAATTACGAAGGTGAATAAAAGCTGACCATTGTTTTCAACTTGATATGGATTACGAGAGGCTTAGTAAGGAAAATTACACAGGATTAGAACGAATTACAGTTGTGAACGAAATGAGCATGAAAACAAATCGAAATAATAATTTTCAACTTGAAATGGAAGTTAGAAGGTGTGAATATAGATTACGAGGGGCTTAGAAACAAAAATTGCAGACAAATACACAAAAGCATTTGTTTTAAAATGTTTTATCTTTCCTCATGTAATCAGTACGGCAAAAAGATGACTGTGTCAGAAAACGCAATACTATGAAAATAAACTTGATAGCTAAAGCTCTGAAAGTATATATTAGGTCATGAACTTCAGTTTAATAATAGCCTACAATTCAAAACTCTCCATTTTTCATTCCGTGTTAGTGATCTTATGCAAATAAATACATGGTAATAGCTTTTAAAGTCACATTACAATCGAATATCACAAAACAGTAATGTTTTATTACTATTTCTTTTATTACAATGATATTTACAAGAGATTGTTAACTGATATGAAGTTTATTTGAATTAAGTATTTTAAATTTTCCAGGAAAATAGAAAAAGGCAAATTCACTGAAAATCACACTTAATGGAATATATATCTGTTTTTAAACATCAAGTTTAAAAGAAAAGGCGCCAGAATTTTCAGAGCAATATTTGAAATAATGGATGATATATGATACAGAATGTAGTATAACTGTTGTTGGAAAAATCACATTCACTTGTTAAAAAAATGTATTAGATAAGAATATGTTAATCAGTACTGGTCAACAAGTTTTGCATGATTAAATTAAACTTTTAATTCTTTTCTGTTCATCAAGTCACTGTCTTAACTAGCAATTATATCAAACGTGAAATTTTGTTTCTTAGTCCTGCTATTTTGTAAATATGCTTATCTTATCATGCATTCTAAACAGAACTAATCACCTCAATAGACGAATTATTGTAATAGAGTTAAATTGCATATAACTGAATAGTTATCATCTTTCTTTAATCGATTTTTCGAGTGTCACAAAAACTATGTCCTAATATTGTATGTTAATCTCTACTGTACACTTTCATATGTTGCTTAAAAAAAATTATTATGCTTAATATTAGCTTTTGCATGTTTCTGAGATGATTTTGAAAATAGATGGTATATACACACAGTCTTTATGTGCAGCATTTCAGATAGATCATCCTTGATCGTACTTTCACTGCTCAAACCTATTCATATTAGTTTCTGAATGCAGATGGTATGAAGTAGATGATATAGTTCTTTGTCCTAATTATTTACAGTTACCTTTTAATAGTAATAATAATGGTATTATTCCAAACAGTACTTTAGACAAAATATAGAATATTCAAAATTATTACGAAGACGGCTGCAGCGAAGAGAATTTTCTTTTCGACAGAGTTATGAACTAGGCTGTATATTCGTGTATGTATAGTAAACGTGTGAGAAAGTACCAGAATTATTTCCAACCAAAGGTTAAATTAATAAAATTACAAAGTGTAATAGACACGAAGATCGGATATAGAACATAGTAAGACAGATAGGTAGTGAAAACCAATGAACAAATCTAGTAATGCAGATTGGAATTAAAAACGTAAAAATAACAGAAATAAACAAGAAGGTTGGATAAGATAGGTAATAAGATAATCATTATTGATGGGACTGACTTTTTATAATGACCATGGTAGAGACAATGGTTGGACGTATTTCTTCTGAACACATAGCGTGGGCTTGAGCTGTTGGATCGCCAGTGCCTCAGCTATTCCTAGATGCCTTGATTTTACTCCCTTTGATAGGTTAGATAGTATCTTGCATATGACTTTGAAGGACTTTTTAAATGGAGCTGAATGACCTGAGTTCACCAGATGTTCTGTTACCGAACTGTGCGCATGGTACGGCCAATGTACTTGACTACACATGAGTAAGTGAACTTGTATGTGCATGCTGAAGTGGCTTAATGCGATAGCTTGCATATCACTCGTTGAGTGAACAGTTTCTTTTAGGAAAATGTTACTCATAGGCTTGTGGCAAAGTATGTTTCATTGAGAGACATCGAAAGCCGTCAACGGAGAAGTTCTGCTTCGGTATCAAGTATCATCAGCATTTTGGGAAAGACTTGGACCTTTTCATGCATTTTATTTGGTTTAAGATTCTTGTCTATGAATCTGGATGGAAAACCATTTTCTGTCAAGGTCTCTCGGAGATTTTACATTTCTTCAACAGTTAACTCCACAGTGTATATTTTTTTCTAAGTCCTCGAGGAAAGAGAGTTTATTAGGTTTCTCTTTCTGTTTAGAGGCACACAACTTTTAAAGTTGATAAACTGTCCTTTCCATGTGGGCTTGTTGTAGATGGATTTACTCAGCCAGTTGTCAGCATTTTTCCTCAATTGAACATCGAGTAAATGAAACGTTGAGTCGTAGTCATTTCCACAGTGAAGTCGATGTTTGGATGGGCATTATTGAAGGTTTGGAGTAGATATTTTAGATCAAAGTCTTCACCACAAATAATGAAAGTATCATCAGTGTATCTCTTGTAGAGATGGAGCTCATCAATAATTAATGATAAGGTCGATCGAGAGGGGTTCTACAGGAGAATCCATTGCTAATCCATCCATTTGTCTCTACCTTTCGTTGTTGAAGCCTACCTATTTTGTTATTACTAAGTCCTTAATCCATAGTTGCGTAAACAGTCAAGTTTTTCAGTATTCATAATCTTCTTATGACTTTTCTATCCGATCCTCTTAATTACTACACTTTGTAATTCTACCAATTTAACCTCTAACGGGAAACAATTCTGATACTTTCCCATACGTCTACTATAAACGAAAGTACAGCTTAGTTGATGACTTCGTCGTCCCATGTGTATTTCCGTAATTTTAATATGTATTGCAATATTTCATCTGGTTTTCGCTTTATATTACATAGTGCGTAGGGAAATAATTAAAGAGGGCGTTTACATTGGTAATAATGTTGATAAGAATGTGAATGTTAAATTAATAATTAAGTGGAAATAGTAGCAACAATATAATAATGAAAGGAAGAATAAAAAGGACCATTTACTTCTTGTTTCGCAGTAAATTAGTAGTTAAATGCCTAACTGTTTTTTCATCACATAAAATGTTTACCAAATAAGGTATTGTAAAATTTTTGTCCCTAGTTATCAGAATATAAAGTCTCTAATGATTGCTTCTAGTACTAACTGATGAGATGCAAGGAGAGCTGTGTTAAGAGAGAATGCTCAGAGTCCGACAAGATGACATCTTCTAATTTCTTGAATGAGTTCAAGTGTCTATCTACAACAGTAATAAGTCGGTTTAGCGGTACCTCAGTCACCCTCATTTGACAGCTTTTAGTACTCTTTGAGATGTAAGAAAGTCTTTCTTAAGTAGTCCTTCAAAGACTAAGGGGAAGTAAGAAAGGAAAATAGTCAGAATGCAAGAATTAACAAACTGCAAAAGCAGAGACTAAGTGACACTAGACTCTATTAATTTTCTTACGTGGATGATTAGACAAAATATCTTTACAATGTGGGAAGATCAGGAAAGAGCAGAGGAAAGACCAAATCCAAGGTGCTTAATTATTTGACTCAGTTTGAACTTCAGTGCCATCTATGACTAAGTAAGAAACACCATAGAGACGTTCGAATGCTGTGGGCTGAGCTAATGAGTGAAACCATTGTCTTTGAAGTTATTTGGTGAAAAACTAATACTTTACAGATGTTACAATAAAGTATTTCGGGAAACTACACAACATATTATTGTTCATTTATACTTTATTGAGGTGAGTTGTACAGATACTGAAATATAAAAGGAAAATGGTAGAGATTTTCCTCATCACTTTTTATTACAGATTCATTATCAGAAGTGTCTAAATAGTGTACTCATTATTCCTGATTGTCAGGTAAAATATTTAATTATTTTAAAACATAAAAACACAGAAGCACTAAAACAGAATCGAAGAGTATCGTATTCTCGTGAGAGAAATCTTTTTTTTCCTAACATAAAGTATGTTAAATTCCTTCTATGATATTCAGATAAGACTGGTTATATATAGCAAGAATAAACTAAATGCCACTCCCAAGACACCGTCCTTTTTTTCACTAATCTTCAAATTCCCAAAGCTATTGTTTATTTTATGAAAGAAATACGATATTTTGCTATTTCTGCAAAGTACAAATTGTAGTCGTATTATAAGTTGTGAGATCATTACATGGATTTTATATCAAAGCGTGAGTCTATTATAAATGAAAAGCTTTCGATTCATTTTTTGTAACATTTTGAAATGGTTGATTTGTATAACTAATGTTGTTCGATTTAAAGGCTGTTTTATGTTCACTAAGGTGAAAACTACTTACTGCAGTCAGTAAATTTGAGTTAAGTCTGAAAGGATATAATAAATATAGCTAATACCTCTAGCAATTGTGTATTTCATAGAAAATGAACTGAAAACTCTTACAATTCAATTGTACAATTAGGATATTTAGCTTGAAAGGACAGTAGAGTGAAAACGGCAAACTTGCTTCAGATAAATCAACCTTAATGCTATGATCAAACAGTAGACAACTTGAAAATTGGCTGAAAAAGTACTCAAGAAAAAATATACCAATTATTATTAACTTTGAAACATCCAAGCAACAAGTATTTCTATGAATACGCAAGAAAACTACCTTAGGTTTACTCTCTCATGGAAGAAATTGAAGATACGAATCTAGTGTAAAAGAGGTATGCAGTTGCTGGAGCTCTTAACGAGCTTCAAAGGGGAAGTCATATCTTCGTCAAATTAAATTCCGGTAGAACTGTCTTTGTGAAAAAAATTAGTTATCAAAAGCAACTGGCAATATATATACATATATATAATCTTTCAGAATAGTTAGTGAATCGAATCAGCCTACACAGGATTCATTTCATACGGAACGACAGTAAGGTTATAAACACTGTGCCGTATCTGTTCGAAATTTTATTTTATTTAATCGCCATATTTAATTTAGTAGAAATAATTAGAAAGATTTTGAGCATAATTTCACGCCTGTCAACTATGACAAAATGTAGACAGTGCATTGTCATTAATTTAAAAAGTATTAGTAGGATGAATAGCATAGTATGAGACAAAGAAGATTATAGACGTAAGGCTGCATATATATATATATATGATATACTAGAATAGTTAAAAACGTACTTCTCCCGTGTGGCAGGGAAACGCGAATAAGTGCCAGCAGCTTTGAGACTATTTGTTGCTGACATTTATTCGCGTATTTCTTCCACACCGGATAAATACGTTTTCCACTACTCTAGTATATCATTAACTCCTATCCAATTGCAAGCTTTGTCGTTGAGTCCAAGATTCTGTAATATTTCGACAAATATTCATATGTATATATCATAATTTGTCACTACAACTTTCAGCTAATTTCGAAAGCTGTTTTCGGTGTTACAAATATTTAATCCAGTTGTGCAGACGAATATGGTCACTAACATGTTAGTTACTTTTAAACTGTATTCACGATGCATGATGCTGGGTCAAAGGGTGTTTAAGAGTGATTAATGACTACGCCTTAGTTAGGTAAATGTCAATGAAAATACAGCAGTTCTTAATTATACAAAGTTGCGAAATTTCACTGGTGGAAAACAGAACGGATTTGAAAATCTAAAGAAGTCTTACCCTAAGTGATGATTTAAATAAGACTGGAATGAATGCTGAGTTGAATCAAACAGGTATATTCATTCATATTCCTACTGTCTGAATATTTTATTTAATTGTCATTGAGGTAAATACTTGAAAAAACTTACGAACTTGATTTTTAGCATGGCAGTGTCATATATATGGAATTTTTTCACTGTTTCAATTTAATGTGTCAATGACTGTGACACAAATATTTATCATTTCAAATGCATTACAGGATTACATCTATAGGATTGACCAAATCCCTAAACGTTCCCGTTCTACTAAATGCTTGAGCGAAACCTTATACCTAATTGTTGCAGCAACATAAATTGTTTTCTTACAAATTGTGAAGCTTACAATAATCTTAAATAAGCTACAAGTGTTGTCGATAAATCCTGCTTCAAGGACTGTTAGAAAAGCCTTTGGAAGGGTATCGAATAAGGTTTTACATAATGTTAAACATACATGAAGTTATAAATGATTTAAAATAATCCCAGCATGTTTAAGAAAAAAATCAAAACAAGATTTTTCTGAACGTTTCGCTGTGTAAGCCATAGCTCCTTCAGCAGAATTATTTGGCCCCGAGATTTTATGGAAGCCCGAAAATCTGCAAAACAGATGTTCCTTTAGGACCAACAGTTGATTTCACCGATTCAGTAACATACACTTTATCAAAACACATATCACGAATACTGAAACCACTTCAATACAATATTTCTTCAAACATTAAATATACTGAGGAGTTTAAAAGAAAAATAATGGACATAACTATTAAAGAAGACGGAATTATGGTAAGTTTTGATGTGGTTTCTCTATTTACTATTATTCCTCTGTGTGATTCACTTGATATTATCAATTATGAACTTGAAAAAAATCAGAAAATATCAACTAAATCATCATTATCAATAAAAGACGTTATAAAATGCTTAAAACTTTGTTTAGGATCTACATATTTTACCTTTAAAGATAGACTACACTGTCAGACAAATGGAGTTTCAGTGGGGTCACCAGCATCTCCAATTGTACCAAATCTGTATATGAAAGCTCTAAGAAGAAAAGCATATGGTACAGATATGTAGATGACACATTTACCATCATTAAGAAAGCTGAAAAAGAAAACTTCCTAACACAGATTGACTTCATCTCAAATTATATAAAGTTTACTAATGAAGTACAATCGGCTGAGGGAACTCTAAACTTTCTTGATTGTCTTGTAAAAAGATAAACTGACGAGAAACTAAAGTACACAATATACAGGAAACCAACACATTCAAAAAATATTTCAATTTCCAATCAGATCATTCAATAAGAATGAAAGTTTTAGTAGCTTTCAATCTCGTCAACAGAACTAGAAACATGATAACAGATAATGTTGATATGGAGAACGAGTTCTCCAATGTAAAAGAAATGTTGATTGGAAATGGTTATCCGAAAAAGCTACTAAATAATATTATCAATAAAAGAAGCTGAAGGGAAAACATAAAATTGAAAAATCTAGCCTATCGACGATAGCCATTCCATATAGAAAGGACATAGGTGAACAACTTCAATGACTATTTGCTGCATATAATATTCAAGTCTATTTCAAGCCCTCTAATTCTGTAGAGAAAGCTTTGATGAATGTCAAAGAGATGGTTCCCAAAATGTCACAAAACAATTGTGTCTACAGAATAAATTGTTCAGAATGTGAAGCTTGCTTTGTAGGGGAGAGCAGTAGACAGGCGAAAGTCAGAGTGAATGAACATAGACTGTGCGCGAAACGTCCCCCAAGAAATGAAGTAGAATTGAAAAGTCTGTAAGAAAGATCAGCCATAGAAATACATGCTATAGACAGTGGACATAAGATTGATTTTGACAATGTCAAAATTCTAGGAAGAGGATTTCGTTCATATAAAGAAAGTTTGACCTCTGAAGCCTTGCACATTTTAACCACATCGAATGCAGTAAATGGGTGAGAAGGGATAGACTTATCACCTATATGGCAAACTCTAATGAAGCAAGACAGACGAGAAAATAACAAGAAACAAAAAAACCCTATGAACTTCTGTGACCTATACATAAAAATATTATCATGTTTATCACATGTGAATTGACGTCTTTTCCATATGACAAATAAAATACACTCATACACATTCATACAAACAAATATGCACAACGACAATTTGATGTTATTTCATCATGAGCTGACATCAGTCAGAGAACTCTTGGAAAACCTGCAGGAAGTGCTGGACAGCTGTTTCGTCAGCCTAGTTTGGGACTCCTCATCAGTACGTACCCACCACAGGGGTTCGAAACCAGGACCTTCCGGTTACAAGGCGAGCTCGTAAACCATTAAGCCACTGGGGTTCCGTCCAATGGTCAACCCATGAATTCGAACTTATGCCATTTCATGACATAGTGCGACCACTTCGCAATGTCTTCTTCGATGAGTTGTTGCCTCATCTTCAACCTGCTGTATCCAATGGTTCTCTAAATGATGTCAGTTTATGATGAAATCCTCCAACCAAACAAACAAAATCCCTATAAAACTAATACTTGGAAATCTGATATTAGTCATTACAAATATTTGATGTCTGCTTACATATTTCTATTGGTACAAGTGTCCATCAATAAGTGACCTTCAAATGAACTGACTTCAATTTATGTAACTTTTGACTGTATATTTTGATTAGAAGTTAATTGGTGGATGGTGACTATCAGTGGATTTCGTCCTTTTTGGTACTTGGCAGCCGGATGATTGAACCGAAGTGTTCGGTGTCAGGTTGACGTGTCGGCTTCTTGCGCAGATGCTTCGACGATATCGGTTCAATCAATTGACGGGCAAATCTAAAATTGAATTAAATAATCAATACGACCAGTTGCACAAGAGGTGGCTCTCGTGGCCCAAGTGGTCTAGTGGATAACGCTTTGGCGTTTGAAACTATGGGCACTGGGTTTGAGCCTCGATGGGAGCATTATCACTCGATGCGGAATGCAAGTACATCCAGCTAACGAGTCCTAAATAGGACGAAATGCGCCTCCTAGATTTTACTGCTAGTCACCATCCACCGATTAACTTTTAATTACATGCCCAGTCAGCGTCGAAGCATCTGCACAAGAAGCCGATATGTTAACCTGAGACCGAGCACTTCGGTTCAATCAATCGACGGGAAAATCTAAAATAGATTTAAATATATATTTTGATGATTAATAAAATCCGAATAATTTTGCTAAAGAAGCTGTGGCTTACACAGCGAAACATTCAGAAGAGTTTTGTTTTGATTTTTCCTTAAACACCCTGGGATTATTTTAAGTAATTTATAATCATTCAATCTGACTCTGCACTTAAACTATTCCAGGAAATACGTAATACCTACATTCTGGAAACCTATAATACATGAAGTTTTTCCATGAAATCCAATAGAAAGCATGTAAATAATTATGGGGGAATCATGAAGAATTGGCGATTTCCAGCTCATAAAACTAACTTTATGAAGTCATTTTGTGTTTGTCATTACATTTTGTCAGAGATTTCCGTTTGTGGTTATCATTCAGTTACCTATAAACACCTTAGCTTTAAGCGGAGAATAAAATCTACAGCAGCTTCAGGTTTTTTTTCAGGTAAGTTTGTTGGTTTTATCAGTTCTTCTAATCTTCAACAAGAAAATTTTACACGCACATTTTTATTAAACAAAATGAATGAATGCAAAATAAGATGATGTCTGACGTAAACCTACATGTGATAATGTTAGATAATCCTGATTTCAAAATTACTCAGGGTTTTGAAAGTGAAAATGTTACAGAGAATAAATTTTTCAGTTAAATTCTTAACATGTTAAATGTTATTTCGTTTAGTTTATTACAGCTGCATGATATAAATAATCCTATTGACTGACAAATCCTGACTTCCTGTATTTTGAAGGATTAGTTTAATTCTTTAGAATGACGTTATTATGTACACATATTAACTAAACCATCACAACTCACTTGTAACAAGCATTCATTTGATGAAATTTATCCTAAAATATAAGCATATATAGATAACAAATAATTCTGCCGAAACCCGGATTTTCTTTTTACCTTGAGTCGTCTCTATTAAACCAATAGTGTAGTGACAGAAGACAGTAGTACCTGGTAGCAGAATTGTTTATTCATTACATGATATTTAGTGATGGCAAAATACAGAAAGAAACCTTACATTGAACTTTATATATACAGAGGTTCTTTGTATTCCGCTTCTTTGGTTTCTTTTTTATTACAGTTTGTATGTTGTTCCACGAGGATCATCTGTTTCTGCTCTTTGCAACTTAATACGTCACTTCACTGTTCAAGATTCTTACAGGAGACATAACGAGCACAATATCGTTATTATTATTGTTGTTATTCCCCTAGATTCCAAGGGGAATACAGGGCTTCAACAGCGAATTTCCATGTTATCTTCTCTGCAGTTGTCTTTAGCTAACTACATAATTGCCCTGAAAATCTCACCTTCTACCCACATGACCTCCTCGAAGTCACCCTCGGAAACACGCCAAACTGGTTTTCATTTCAGAGTCAACTCTGTGGCCTGGCGCTCTATGTAACTCATCGGCCATCGACCCATCTTCACTTCATTCTACATATTTGTAGAGCAATAGGTTCTCGGTTCTTTGCTGTGTATCCTTCCTGGCTGGCCATCTGATTTTCACTATCGGGCGAAATCACCTTCTGATATGAGTCTGAAGCCTGTTAGAAATACCTTTAGTGGTGCAAGCGCCAAGTCTCTGAAACGTATAGAAGAACTGACTTATCATTTGTGTTGAAAACTCGGATTTTATTCTTTATGTTGGGTGCAGAAGATTTCCACACTGGTTTCAGATTAATAAGAGTTTGTTTCAATTTCCTAATCATGATTTGCTTTGACGTCCTCATCCGTGACGCATGTATTTGATACTGCCTAGATAGGTGATAGAAGTGACTTCCTTCAAATTTCACCGGTTGATAGCGATTTATGCCTGTTATTATTGGTCAAGTAACTTCACCACTTCTGTTTTCATTGTGTTCACTTGAAGCCCTAACTTCCCTTCTTCCGTCAGCTTGCTAGTTTTTACCCCTAGATCTTTGAGTTTGTGTGACAGTAGACATAAATCGTCCGCGAAGTCCAAATCTTCTAGAGTCTCCCGCACAAAATGCTACTTATAAATTTTTGTCAGCTGCAGTGGCAACAAATGCACTCTGTCAAACTAAGTCTATTTCAACTGGTCTTATCATCACTTATCCAAAACTATAAACCCTCGTATAATCTCTATATATCTTGTTTAGTGTATACATAACCGTTTATAAGAAAAAAAAATCATTGCACTGCATTTTACTGAAGTGCCCCCTTGACTTCTTACTTACGAGTAGATTTATTCACGTGTCTTATACTCTAACTGAATACAACTCATGTTATTCAGTCTCAGTTATTCACTCTTATTGGCCCCGAAATCATTTTTGTATGAATAAAGAAAGAACGGACATATTTGCAGGATAATAGAAGCTCATTTTACTTCGTTGGTTCTCCTCAACTGCGTACATCCTAAATAAATCAATTATGCGTTGTGAAATTTTTCTGGACATAATACTTTTTGCAATGACTTCAAGTTATAGATAGAAAGTATAAGCAAATTAATTTCAGAGGTGATGTAAGTAGACAATAAATTATTTAGTGTTAAAAGAGTAACTATTTATAAAGTAATCAGACAAAGGGGTGGAGTTCAGATTTCGTTTGGAAACAAGGATGGACTAGAGACAAAATACAAGATAGAAAAACAGAGTTAATTATATATAAATTGGAGTAGAGAGCTCAGGAAGGTGGGAGTGAATAATGAAGTAAACTTATAAAATAGGTAAAATAATGTAATTTAGTAGATTTGGAACCTTAGTAGTGAGTTCAACTCAGTGAGTGAAAACCGAAATCAAGATGGAGTGGAATGTTATGCAACAGAACAAAACAACTATGTTACCACGGTAGTGGGAGATTAGTCACACTCTCTCTCTGGATGTATAGGTTGAGTCAAAGTCTTTCGATGGCAATGGTTTCTGCCAGCCGAAGTAACCATGCTTTTCTTTGTGTATGATTATTTTGAAATCCTAACAAATTTCAGTTAGGCGTCTGGCAATCGCGCTTGAGAACACTTTGCTAGCTTTCAAACAAAGAATTTTAGGGATATGCTCGGAGAATCCTGTATACGCTTTTATATTAGTTATTATCTTTGAATATAACCGTTACCATAATTTATTTTATCACACCAAACATGCCACCACATAGGTAATTACTTTAAGTCGAATTCCAGATTGATTCAAATTTAATCATTGTTATTTCCAGAGAAGATTGTTTGATTGTTATTTGATTGTACGACTGGTTGTTACGTTATTCCTGAATGTGGTTGGTATGCGCAAACTTGTCATTCACCTGGATGGGGTACATAAATGCAGTACTTATGGAGGAAGTTATCGTCGTTTAATAATTTGTGTTTTACTCATGAGAATTTTCAATGAAGTCGTGTAATGATATTAGATAGTTGAAGGCAGTCGGCAGGAAGTCTTGGACCTAGGTTTCGTGCTAGTTGGCACTCACCAGTCAGCAAGGCGTATCTGCAACCTTGAAGGGACTCATATCCCTACTGAGATTCGAAGTAGTGCAATACTTTCATGTATGAAACTGATACAATAAGATACCCAAGAAAGAAATAAGAAGTTTTGATTCTACATTCGAACTCTTATGCACACCCTTTTGTGTTGTTTTCTTATAGGGAAATGAAATGGGAATGGTGACGTTAAGTGGTATATGTCGTTAATAATAATAATAATAATAGTAATAATAATAATAAATGAACAGATGAAGAATAGTCAATAGACAAATAAAAAGCAATTAGCATATTAAGTTGAATAAGGAAATAAGTAAAATAGTATAAACACTAACGTATACATCAACATACACACCCTTTGTCATGGTAAATACTATTTGAGTATATTCATCATAATGACATAAACTAAATAACTGTCCAATGTCGAACATACAGTCAGAGCAGTTCAGAAAATTGTAACAGAATATCAGACGTATCATGTGTAGACAGATGGAGACATAAATATAACAAAAATAATGTCTTGATCTGCCACCAGAATTCAATCAACAGCAGTTATTTAAGGCATCAGAAAGGAATGCATTAGATAACTTTAGAAAAATGAGTAATTCTATTTTCCTAGAATAAAGTTTGACAACATAATTACAAAAAATAAAGTATTACTGGCCATCGAATATTTCGAGACTAAATATACGTTTAAAATAGTCTGCGTTTGAAATATTCACGATGATGAAGATAATCATCACCTTTATTGACATTTCTTCTGCTAAAATCAAGTGATGTTTAATTTCAGCTGACTAATGCCATTTGACAGATAGACAAGAGTAATAACAGCATTGTATAAAAACAATTTGAGTTTTAGAGAATTGTAGGATTTTAGCTTTTCTGTGGAAAAGAGTGCAAAGGTGATGTCTGACCAAGTTTTACAGTATTATTATTCAACAGTATATATATACCTTAGTTTGGATTTTCGATAGAAGATCATTCGTTATCAGTACCAGTTTTTCACAAACGAATATTGTCGCATATCTGAACTGCCTTTGACAAAAAATCAGCTGTTTTTTTTGTTTGAGAAGGTAAAACGTCTCCAATCCCTCTACTATGTCGGTGGCATAGCGGTTAGGACGCTCGCCGAGAATGCACATGGTCCGGGGTTCAAACCCCGGCCGACGCACTCCTTTACCTCGCTAAGCCAGAAATAATGCTGGTAAAGAGGAAAGGTTGGGCATGAGGCTAGCAACCCCATCCTGTAAAAGAAACACTGCTACAGAAACTTCAAGCCTCTAGCTTGAAGCCCTATGTTCCACTGGGGAACGTGAAGGATATAAAAAAAAAATCTCTGGTTCGGAATGAATTCAGTGAGGAAAACTGCTTTCAATGAAATCTCATTCACAGGTTTCTGTACCTGGGACTGAATACGGTTTCGATCAAGACAGATACCCCATTCATTACATATAGTGTGCAATCTATAAGGAATTTGTAATTTACGTCTTTGAAAAAAAGTAGTGATCAATTTAAATGTCTCATTGCAAGTTCACATTGACATGATTGACATAAGAGGGGGAATAATATTCAAGTATTGGTTTTGTAGGGATTTTGTTTGATTGCACTGGAAAACCTGGGAGTACTGGACAGCTGTTTTGCCCTAGTTTGGGACTCTTCATCAGTACGCACCCACCGGGATTTGAACCCAGGACCTTCTGGTTACAAGGCGAACTCGCAGACAATTGAGCCACTGGGACCCGATCCAATGGTCCTTGAATTCTAACTTCTGCCAATTCACGTCATAGGGCGACCATTTCATAATGTCTCCTTCGATGAGTTACTGCCTCATCTTCAACCTGCTGCACTCTACTGGTCACGGCTTCCCACTAGAACCCCAGGTTAACTGCCTGAATAGTGGCCTAAATTTACACATGAAATGATATACTTCTTGCTTTGTCGAAAACTTACAAAATATAAGCTATGTAAACGAATACAGGGAAACATTAACTTTTTATGTGGTTTTATCAAGAACATTTAGCTAAAAGTGATGTGTAGTAATGTTCGTTTTCATACAATATGGGCGAATTCTCCAAATATCGTCTTTGCTCACTAGTATACTCGTTAAATGCATCAGAATTCTGTGTTTCAATGCATTCAGTGATCACATTTGATAAATATGAGAGATGTTTGTTGTAAAGCTACAACTTCTGTATTTTGTTCATGCGACATTTTGAAAAAGATACTTCACATTTCTTCCATATTAAAGTGTAGACACAGAGAGTGAAATCTTTGTAATCTAGTTCCATAAATATGACATACTTAAACATTCTGTTGTACAATCGAGATCTTGAGGTATCAAAGACTAAATTTTATTTTTATGAAAGATGAACAGATTTCCAAAAAATGCTTATTATCTTCGATAATATAACGGAGATACTAGTAGGCTGTATATCTGGGTTGATAGTACCTATATAGAAATATTTCACTTTTATCAGCTACACTGATGTTCGTTGAATCAATATCCATTTCGATAAACTAAACAAATAGCTTGAATGAACTTAAAATGAATAGCACTTTCAATTTAATATGAAAGTTTTAACAGTCCTATGTAAACAAGCTAATAATGGTGAATTTAGTCTCATTTATTTTAAATATATACTATAGTCTCTTGAATTTTGAAACTGAAATAAAAGTCCCAGTGAGAAGTTGTAACCAATGGGTTCCACGAAGTCAGATAAGAGAATAGTTACACGCCTATGACACTGGCTGGCGACTGAGATATCTATGTCACCAATTTGCAGAAGTTGGAATTCATAGATCATTGGATCGGATCCCAGTGACAGAATGGTCTGTGAGTTTGCCTTGTACCTGGAAGGTCCTGGGTTCGAAACCCAGTGGGTGCTTTCTGATAAGGAGTCCCAAACCAACTTGAAATTAAAAGAAAACACTTTGAAACACAAACTGCACATTCAAAAACAACTTTAGGTGGTAAATTCAGAAATAATAATCTTTGTGTCTTATGTCCTTATTAGTAATTGTTCAGATTTTCCAAATGTTTGAAAGGTTATTTATTCAATGCATTCATAACACAGTGACACCTACCTATGTGTCTCCTTTCTTTCTATTCAAGTATCCGGGTTGATGTGATGATTAAGTGCATTGTTCTAATACGACTTATTACTCCTACTTCTATAACAATAACTAATTGTCTCTTTAAAAGTCAAACTGAACGAAGAATATTCTTTTCAATAATTTCTCTTCAGGTTCTTACAGTTATAAAATATAATATTTGTTGTCGTTACAATAAAGGCCAGTTATGCGGCAGATACATTTTTAACGTAGAATAACAGATTAGTTATGGGGTGTCAAAATAAATAGTCGTATTTGTGTGACAAACGTGCTAGGCTGAATTCGAATACAAAATATTGTAAAACGGGAGACAATGGTGGTGATTAATCATAATAGATTTGTAGAGTGTGGGGTAGGAAAATTGACAAGTCAGTTCAAGGTCATAAAAGGTGTCAGGTGAGTGGCTAGTACAAAGTGGTCTGTGTTAAACAGGAGATAGTTAGACTGCAATGAGAGGTTCATAATGAAATAACGAATATATGAAATGAAACATTTACCAGCTTGGTTCAGCAGGGGGGAAATTAGGTGCATAAAAAGTTCGATCCTGTCACACTCGGTCGGTGCTGGACACCATGTCGATGTCAACACAGCTTTCAGGGTTATATACCGAATTCCGAAGTCGTTATCACGTACAGTTCGCTTACGTCTCCTACACATAGCTGTAGGTCTTGCAATAAGATCGACTAAATCGGAACTTTGTATCCAAAAAGAACACGTTCAGACGCTGTTCCTACCGTGGCCAAACTTGGATTGATGATTCTTCTTCTCACTAAGAGTGCTCCTTCCCCTTAACCCTCTTGGCTTTTTTTTTCTTTCCTTTGCATATTATTACAAATATTATTATTACAATTATAATTATTCATATTATTATTATTCGTCATAATTTATGACCTTCATGCAAACATTCAATAATATCGAATTTTTCATTTATACTATCCGGACTTATTATTAGTGATATTATCTCTTTTCTCAATATATGCCTCCACCTGTTTCATTTCACATATCCGTTATTTCATTATGAACCTCTCATTGCAGTCTTACTGTCTCCTGTTTGACACAAACCACTTTGTACTAGCCACTCACCTGACACCTTTTATGACCTTGAACTGACTTGTCAATTTTCCTACCCCACACTCTACAAATCTATTATGATTAATCACCACCATTGTCTCCCGTTTTACAATATTTTGTATTCGAATTCAGCCTAGCACATTTGTCACACAAATACGACTATTTATTTTGACACCCCATAACTGATGTTATTCTACGTTAAAAATGTATCTGCCGCATAACTGGCCTTTATTGTAACGACAACAAATATTATATTTTATAACTGTAAGAACCTGAAGAGAAATTATTGAAAAGAATATTCTTCGTTCAGATTGACTTTTAATTCATAATATGGGAATTTTCCACACTATCGATTTTCTCTTTATAAATGCTGCATGTCTGAGTTTGCGTGAGAAGTGTTTTCATCACATATTACATTTGTGTGTTCTGATATTGTCTGTTTTTGACGGGCTGTCTGGTTTAATTATCATGAAATTACAAAACCATTTCTTCAATGGTTCAATCGTTCATGTGTGATACTGAATACAAGTGTTAGTTATTGCTTTGTACTTGTATTAAAAAAACGGTGTATGAATAAAATTTGTCATTTGTCTTTCGGAAAACATTTACAAATATCTTGTATACTTTGTTGAGTAATGGTTATAATAACTAGTAATCAGATTACTGTGAATTTTAGAATCAAAAACTGGAACGCATGGATGCATTCATGATAATGAAAATGACATTTTCACTATTCAGTTTCTACTCAATTCTAGTTACTTCTGAGGGAAAAATATTGAGTGGAAAGAAAAGACTTCAAATGAACTGTCGTCAAGATTTGACAGAATAGTCCCAAAATAATTTGGCGCCGAGTGAGAAGTAGACATTTGTAAAAAATTATATTTGTAAAATCTCAGCGAGATTGAAATGAGTAATTCCAACGTTTCGTTCGGCAATCTGGTCCGAACTTCTTCAGGGAAATTGATCAAAATTAACATAACAGAGGTTTATACATAAAAGGAACATCACTTGTTTTTAAAAACTTTGTCCAATCATGAGTCATTCAACAAGTATAATAAACGTTGGAATTACTCATTTCAATCTCGCTGAGATTTTACAAATATAATTTTTTACAAATGTCTACTTCTCACTCGACGCCCAAATATTTTAGAACTATTCTGTCAAATCTTGACGACAGTTCATTTGAATTATTTTGCAATTGAATTAAATTAGCAAAGAAACTGTGTAATTGGCACAGTCATGATGTTTTCACTCTCCATTGTTTGCAACAGAATGTATATCCTAAATCCGTAGCTGTTGAGTCACCTGACAACTCCAGTAGTTCGAATAAAGCAGCTCAGTCTTCAGAAAGAAGACAAAGCAATAAGTCCGACAGAGTGCTTCTACTAAACTCCAATCCTAAACACCATAATTTTGAAAATACGTCTAATCATAAAGTTCTAGATACTAACAGTCTGAACAGACATGAAGGCGTGATGTTAGCTGATGCATAGGAAATCCTGATTAATAAATAAAAAATGGATATGTATCACTAATTAATAATACTTGTTCAAAATTCTCGACTGTCCATATCTTCTTATGGAGACGTTAAGAAATGTTTTACAACTGTTTACCCACACACACATACACACTCTGTTTAAAGTGTTTAACAAAGGTAGACCAATATTTGTAAGTCCAGGGTCAAATTTTGATCACAGCTGATAAAATTTTGTTTATTATACTTGTTGAATGACTCATGATTGGACAAAGTTTTTAAAAACAAGTGATGTTCCTTTTATGTATAAACCTCTGTTATGTTAATTTTGATCAATTTCCCTGAAGAAGTTCGGACCAGATTGCCGAACGAAACGTTGGAATTACTCATTTCAATCTCGCTGAGATTTTACAAATATAATTTTTTACGAAAGAAAAGACTGTTGAATATTTTTTACACAGTGTTTAGTAGGCGTATAACCACTATTACAAAATGAAAAAAATCAATCCTTGCTTACTACTAACCTTCCCAAAGGAAAATCAGTACAATACACGAAATGACTCTGAAGATAAAGAATATCTTTTCATTGTGTGGATAACTATTCTTACTTTATTCCATGAACTAGAAATTTCGACTCATACTGCTATCAGATCTGATAAAAATTGAAAGTGATCTAGGTCAATGTTTTTCACTTTAAAAATTATCATGATCTAGATAGACCTCATGAGAGTATGATTTATGTTTGATGTCTGTGGAAAGCTGTTTACTTCGTTTTATTCCAGGTCATATGTATTTAAGATATTAATAGATGTGTTCGTTTAATTGTTTTATTGACTTAAACTGTAGTGTATACTGACCTACAATAAAAAAAATGACACAATAAACTTTTATTCCTGGATATCTATTATCAACACGCAAAATAACAATATTCATTTCTATTTTCAATATAATCTTCTCATTCAATCAATACGACTTGGAAAAGTAGATTATACAGTGCCTATAGGTAAATTTGTTTTATCTCTAATGTTTCTCTAAAATAAGAACTTACTGTGTTAATCATAACATCCTATTGAAGAATCTCAGACTAGGTTTTTTTTGTTTTTTCAAAGAAATATCGGTAAAAAGAAGGACTAAACTAATTATTTCACCGAGTGTAATAACAACTCCAGTTGTTCTTACTCCAAGAAGTAATCACATTTTACATTTATAGAAAAGATTTCCCTTTTTTAAATTCCCATTAATTTGTTTTATTAGGCTGAAATGCTTGATCCCAGAAAGAATGAAATACACACTCTGGATTCCACTGCTGGCTGCCAGCAAACAAATGATAACACATTAATCGTAAGCATCTGTACATGAAGCCGACAGGTCAAAAAGGGATAAACATTTCGGTTTAATAAAAATCAGTCAAGATAAAACTAAAAAAAGTGCTAATTTCAACAAATAACAGTTGCCGCCCCCCGTTACAAAATAAATGCTATACTGGCCCAATGGCCTATCGGATAACGCCTTAGTAGTTGAAGCAATCGGTGCTGGTTTCTTGTCTCAGTAAGAATATCATCAACCACTGGGGATCCACGCACATTCAGGTGATAAGTCTAAAAATAACATAAACTGGAGTTGTATTTCACTGATGGCCACTATCAACCAAGTAATATTCTTACATTGAATCTTGTAATCATTCGATATAGTTGTCTTTGATAAGGGTTAGAGTCGATTCTATTTAATATTCACAAGAAAAAATAAAACCTGTCTGAATGATAGTGAAATTCATAATACTCAAATAATTACTACTATGCTACGTGAAGATTGATTGAATGAATTTAGACAGCCTACTCACACAAATCAATCTTAAGCTAAACGTGTTTATATTAAGTACTAGATAGAATAAAATCAAGCCGCCCTGGATAATGATATTGGATAAGTGTAAATGCTTCATCTTAAGTTTAAAATTTTGCATTAATTTCTTGTTCCCTTTTAGAAATTATGACGTCAAAATTCAGTCATTTTCAGTACTTCACACGTTTACAAGTAGAGTGGGATTAAACATTACTGAATACTTCAGGTATTAAAGGGGGTATTCGTGCATTAGTGATATTTTTTCAATTAGTGTTATTAAACTAGTTTCTGGACAAGAATTCTAACTTATACAATGTCTATGATAGCGACTGATGCAAATGTGATAGAATGTACAGAACTGGCACTTATTTTAATCGTCGTTTAAGGCTCGAACGCCGGACTTTCTGGTTACAAGGCGAGCTTGTCAAACACTTAGCACCTGTGACTCAACTCCACAGCTGATGAATTCTAACTTCTATCAATTCGTGATTTTAGCGTGACCATCAGTCATTGTCATCGGCGAGTATCTGTGCCCACTCCCTGCTGGTTAGACGCCACTGGACACGACTTCTCACTAGAACTCCAGGCAACTTCGTCTTGTAGCCAGTTGATAGAGAACATCACATTAATTTGCAAGGCGTAGTTTGTAGGGATTTGATTTGTTTCAGGTTTGGAATGAAACAGCTGTCCAGTACTTCGTGGCTTTAAACGGTTCTCTCACTGATTTCAGTCCACCGTCACACTTCAATCAAATCAGACCCCGACAAACCAATCCTTGAAAACTATTTAAATATTATACGTCACAATATTCGATTTCATAGGGTTGTTCATTAGCTTTTGAAAACTGCTTATATTTTAATTAAAAAAAGAAGTACGCTTGAGAGCGAATACACAACCAAAACTAACGAAGAAAATTGCTTCGTCAAGAATTAGTATCCTTCTGAGGGTGATTAACAACACTGAAGAATTTATTTATGTCCCACATGCCATGTGCAGTTAAACAGAGTGAAATTTGCACATTAGAATGAGACCACTTTATGTAAAGGCTTCTCTTCAGCTGATGAAATGAGAATATATATTTCTTTTACTTAGCAGAGACTGAGTACAAAGATGGTGGTTTAACGTAATATCAAATTGTGATGTGATGGAATAAGCATCACGAATGACTTGAAAGGAGAAGAATTACTTATAATATGTTTGGAAGAACATTGCGCAATTTTTGATCACTGGCTTACAACAAAACAGCAGTTACCCAGCAAAATATAAGAAAATTGCTCAATACCATAGAGAAGCAGTAAAAAGTGGTTTAAAATCGATTAGGTGAGTTAAGATCAGTAGATCAAAAAATAATAATAGGAAGCAGAATATCCAACCATGTATTCAGTTGAACAACTCTTACTGAGGTTAGCCGATTAGTCATGGTTTCTTTCTGGATACACAAGTTACGTTTTAGCCATTGACAACAATTGACATCCATTGACAGGACAAATCTAACTGAGGTTAAATTCTTCCGCTTGTTAGTATTGGTAAATACACATGGAATGCTCACTTTGTTTCGTGATTCGATATGATGTCTGATAGGTGTACTGGTAAGGGATTGAGGACCTATGAGTTACAGGTTTTTAGAAATGTGTTTAGAGAAACAAGTGAGCCTAAATCCTTCCGTCATTTCAGCATACTTGATTTGCACACATGATGAATACCTGTCTTTTTCGACTTACAAAGGGCACAAACGGTACTGTGAACAGAAATGAGTTTAGGTCTAAGATAAGTTATCATGTGTCATCCCTTTTTTAAGGATGAATTTCGGCTCTTTCTCAACTGCAGCTACATACTTCTTCTTACTATAATATCTTCTTATTGACTTGTGTGCATATAAATAATAGCCATAATTAATCTAAGCTCACTTTGTTAACAATTATTCATTGTTACAGATTAAGATAGGTCAGCAAAGAATGTCTTTTTCGTACAGTACAGCTGTATAATAATATAATGTTCTAAAAGGTTGTGAAAAAGAGGTCAGTTGTTAACCAAACATATGAAGTTAGATGTCAGGAAAAATACTGAATAAATTGCGAAGCCTAGTTAGGTAGTGTTACACAACCTAAAGACACTGACAGATGAATATCGCTTAGAAATGATTATCAATAAAGCCAAAATAGTACTATTGTTCAAAATAGTAAGAGATCTAAAAAGATGTATGAAGCATATTTTGAAGTTTGGAGTTTGGAAGGAGGGAAGAAGACGAAACAACGAATTAATCTCTATTAAGTACCAAATTATTGTACAGTTTTATTAAAAAGAGAAGCTTTAAGGAAAATTTAGTAAAAGTGAATGAAAAAAATTACTTCTTTATATGCAATTTAGGGTTTTCATTGTGTAGGCAGAAGGTGCAGCCCGAAACCCTTCGAACAAATTGACCTTAACTCACTTTGAAAAACTTTCCTGTTTATGCGGAATGATTAGTAAGAAAAAGATGCTAAATAACCAAGCTATTGCTTAGTCTAATTTCTTCTTTCGATAACTATGTTGGAAAATGTTCATATGTACGACGTACTCACACAACCACGGGGAGTGACTTTTCCCATTATGCAAACACTTGTTTGCATTGAATGTAACCAACTCTACTTGATCATTATCCACTGATTTATAAACTTGAACTTTAAATCTGTCATTTACACTGGTATCATATGTCTAAGCATCATAATTTTGTTAGGCAAGTGTAATGGCTGACGAGAAATTATTTCATGTTTAAGTGCCAATGATGTCGAATATACAAACTAAGGCTAATCCATTGCTAAATACGAAATAATGTCCCCAGGAAAAGACCTTTTCAAGTGACTGCTGGTATCAAATAGGCGAAATTTAAAAGATATTAGCTTAAAATTGAGTTAAAGTCTGAAAATGTTGTCTAGAAGAACAATATAATTGTCTGTATTAAACCATCCAGATTATTTAACATCAAATCATTAACGTTGTAATACAATACTTTACAGTCTGAAACAATATCTCCTAAGGTCGTCAGTACACCTGTCCTTTTTCAGTTAAAAGTACATTAAGAGTATCTTCTATTTTCTCATAACCCAGACTAATTAAAATTTATTATTTCAATAGTAACAGGAGACAGTCACTGAAGTTGTTTACAAATAATATACATTACAAAATGTATCATTTTATACTTCATATATTTCCAAAAACATCTAGATTACTGTTGACGTCTTCACTTTGTTTACATGATAAAAACTTTTCATAAACATCATTATTATTCTAATTAACTATGTCCTTTGTATATCTACATATGTCTATATTAGATGGTTGGAGGCAATCGGCAGGAAGCCCTACCTGACCTAGGTTTCGTGCTAGTTGGCACTCATCAGCAAGGCGTATCTGCAACCTGAAGGAACTGATGTCCCTTCTGAGATTTGAACCCGCGTCACCCAGTGCTGCAGTCAGAGACGTTACCACTGAGCTATTCAGGCTCGTGACTGACCTCCTGTAGGAATGTATTGAATATTTTTGATTGGACACTGGTCAGTAACTAGTGTAATGTGTCTAGTCCTATCTTCGGTGCAGACTGAATTCTATCAATCATGTTTGCAATGTGGCCAAGGCTTCCTGCCGATTGCCTCCAACCATCTAATACCAACAATTCACAGTGCACCGTAATGGTGAGCCACCTAGCATGGTGGCCACATTGCAAACATGACTGATAGAATTCAGTCTGCACCGAAGATAGGACTGGACACATTACACTTATTTCTGACTAGTGTGCAATCAAAAATATATGTCTATACTTGGTCTCGGGTTTTAATCCAGTCGCTGACACTTGAATGACTCTTATTATGACTACGGTTTGCGGTGCAGAACATTCATATGTCAGGTTGAATATCTTAAGAAAAATGTAAATTGCCTGGCACAATCCCAGATACATTTCACACTTATAAAGTTTGAAAACCCATTCTAACAGCCATCTGATATTTTATTCATTTTAGAAATAAAACATGTCAGTGAAGTGGTGATCCTTCAGTATACAATAATTTTATTGTCTTAATGCATTTCAGATTATTCTTTTCAATGATTATTTAGTCTAAGAGTGTACGCTGATTGAACTTGCTCACTGACTTATGTGAAACATTAAAGAAACTCGAACATAATGTAAGCTTAGTAGTGAACACTACATATCGAGTGAGTTTCTGCTCATAACATTTGCATCCATCCAATAAAATAACAAAATCGTTCACTCACACAATAATACGTGTTGCCTTCTACCACCAGATAATGTACAGACACCAGAGGGAAGTGGAGTGCGTCAGTGGTTCAGCGGTAGAATGCTCGTCAATCACACATGTGGTTTGGAGGTCGATCCCCAGCCAACGCACTCCTAAACCTTGCTAAGCCGGTGGTAATGTCAGTAAAGAGGGAAGGCTGAGTGTAAGGCTCGCAACCCCACACTGTAAAAATAAAAACCACTGCTACTGAAACTTCGAAAATGAAGCTTGAAGCTCTATGTTCCACTCGAAACTCAAAGAAATAAAATGAATAATACTAGAAGGAAGTGGATATGCGTTGGTGGTATAGCGGTTAGGACGCTCGCCGACCATCTACATGGTCTGGGGTTCGATCCCCGGCCGACGGACTCCTTTACCTCGCTAGGCTAGAAATAAAAGCTGGTGAAGAGGAAAGGTTGGGCATGAGGCTAGCAACCCCATCCTGTAAAATAAACACTGTTACAAAAACTTCAAGCAACTAGCTTGAAGCCCTATGTTCCACTGGGGAACGTGAAGGAAAAAAAAAGAGGGAAGTGGATAGAAAAATAGCCTTAACACGATATTTCACCTTTCTAGCATTCACTATGTGAAGATGGCTTATTTATTATCAAAACGATGAGTTACTTCTTACAAATAGTCTGGAGAAAACAAATTGCATATTACTACATTATATTGGCAGTTTAGCCACTGTGTTATCCTTCACTATCTCATTTAGTCATACTGTTGTCACTATGAGTAGAACAGCGCAATTATATGAGTCTCATTACATATTTGCGATGGAGAATGCACCAAGTTATTTGTTTCTTTTTGAGTGTATTCTCAAACTGGCATTTTGGTAAATATGAGCCATTTGTTTGAAAAAATTAGATTAATGTGAGCATGCAGTGAAGGACAATAAAGATAATAGTGCACAATGAAAGAACGCCAAACATTATGTGGAGAAAATTAGTTTCAAAGCAAGTTAATTGGTGATAACGCTAAGGTCGATAATTAATTTTAAGTTATTTTAATTTCATTATATCTTGATTCCACAGAGTACTTTGGTAAAAGTATGGAATTTTCAGCATGTGATACCCGTAGCCTAAATTTATCAGGCCGACCATTGATATCAGGTGTGAGTCGGACCATGTGAATGGTCGGTGAGAGTCCTAACCTCTGTGACACCGACACACACGACTTACATTATTTTGGACAAAAAGGATTGCACATACAAATTATTCTCAATATAGCCAACGATGTATTTGTTTTGTCCTAAATAAGTCAATGGGACTCTCTCTATACTAAGTATTCTACTTGACCACTGAGGCAAGTGATATGACACTGTTGTACACTGAGGTGCACTGTTAGATGGTCTGAAATGCGTTAATATTGACCTAAGGTTACTGAATTCCTCCTTAGTGTGTGATGCAAATAAAAACAGCCAACAGAAAACAAATTTAAAACAAGCAATGTAGGTTAATAAAGCAGGATTTTATGAATTCATCAGATTTCGGTAGAACTCGTCAGCTGAATACTCTGCATACACGGATATATATACTTTTGAAATTACATTGCCAATACAGAGTGAAACCTACGGTGATTAAGCCGTTGTACTGCAGGATACCTTTTATATTTTGTATCATAATAAAGTAAGGCAGTTTCGTGTCAGTTTACTTGATAAATGAACTACATTCTTGAATGACAGAAGTCGACCGACACACTTGGGTAAACTCTGTATCTGATGACGGACATTACACATAGTTTTGTCTCTGAAAATAATCTACTTATGCTGCTGTCCTTCGTAACAGAAATTTCCGTAATTCTAGAAAATATTTGCTAGATTTCGATCATAACTATTCTTTAGCTGGAGAAAATGAAATCACCGAAGTGAACTGGTTCTGTTTTTAGACCTTGTATATGAAGTTTCTGCATTCATGTTACTAAATTTCATCTTAAATTTATTGATATTGTTCTTACAAACATTATTTGTGTGTCTCTTCCTTCTTCCTAGAACAGTTGTACACTTTTCCTTGAATATCGCTTTCAGAGAGTTCCAGTGTTCTTCCACACAGGTTTCCTCAGTGATGCCACGTAGTGTCCCCGACTTTGCTCTGATCTGATCTGTGGCGAAGGCATCCCTTGTAGTTTTGTCCTTCATTTTCTGAATGTTAAACTTGAATTACAGTGGCCTGGATTTGTTTTCATGGATTTCAGCTTCACCTTGAAGTTTTCCTGAACTAGATGATGGTATGAGTCCACATCTGTTCCCCTTCTCAACATTATATCCATCAGACTGAGTCTCCACTTCCTTGAGCAACATTGGGATGGAATGTATCTGGTGTGTGGTGTGTCCATCAGGCGAAATCGACTTTACTTTGTGTATATTCTTCCGTTTGTACACATTGCCTCCGATCACCAGATCACTGAAAGCGCAGAAGTCAGGGAAGAATTCTCCATGCTCATTCATTTCTCCGAGTGAGAGCCTCTCGAATCATGATGAGTTCTCTTCCTGTATTATCTGCCCCCATTTTGGCTTACATTCAAATCGACCATAAGGATTTTGATGTCTTCATTTGGGATGTTGTCCATTACTGTTTGTAATTTACTTAAAGTTTTTGTATTTTTACATATTTTATGTGCGTTGAATTTTTTCTAGCGTTTGATATGTTTAGTGGTGTGGAGTTCCTAGCCCCAGGCCCAACCACCCCTCTTTACCCGGGCTTGGGACCGGCTAGAAAACCAGCGAGCTAGTTGACTGGGCGAGGTTATATATATGTACATATAATTATATATATATATACTTATATGTATATATAATTAAATTTGTGGTTATTAATCTTTTAAACCCATTAAAATTAATATTTATCATAAAGTTAATACTATAAAGTGACATAGTTGTTAATTTTTATCCGGACATTAAATGCCATATCTATTTATCTCCTAAGGATACAATCTTCTGTAACCATGGTAAATACACTGTTCTTAAATGATATCACCAAATTTTGTGAAGTATACCCACAATAATATCTCATAAATAGAACATAAATTCAGTTGTAAACTCAATATAGAAAGAAAAAAACGTCAATTAATTTAGCAGAATAAACCAAACCTACGATAAATTTGTTAAGGTTGATCTCAAAGTGGAGAATGCATTCTTTTGCAATACAACCATTTTTATGTCATCTTTTTATCTCTAATATTTTTATGGCATCTTTATATCCACATAGAATGTTTTTATAAATTAAATAGACTAATTTTAGTACTGCTGGAGGTCAACAGCATTCGGAGTCAAAAATAAGATCCAGATTTTCAACTCCAATGTGAAGTCAGTGCTACTATACTCATCAGAGACTTGGCGCGTCATAAAGAGCACCTCAAACAAACTACAAACCTTCATTAACAGTTGTCTTCGCTCAATACTCAAGATCAGATGATCGGCCAGAATGGATCAGCAACAGGGAGGGATCTCTGGCAATGGGCGAACCAACCCAGCAGGAGTTGACTATGCAACGAATATGCAGGAAGAAATGGAGGTGGATTGGCCATACTCTGAGGAAACCATCAAGTGACATCACTAGACAAGCCATTGCTCGAGTGGAACCCGAAAGGGAAGCGGCGAGTTGGTCGTCAGTGCAAGGGTGACTTGGAGGAGGTCATGTGAAGAGGAGATGAAAGCGTGTGGGCAGACCTGGAGCCAGGTGAAAACTCTAGCGGAGAACCGGACGCAATGGAGACGCACGGCTGAAGCCCTATGTTCCCCTAGGAATTAAAGGAAACAATAATAATAATTTTAGTACTGCAAGCATACTTGGTTTGTACAATAGGCGGAGAGTGTGGTACTACATAACCTCATATTAGTTCCCTTATTTGATACATCTCAGTGAAACTGTATTATTTACTGGATGACATTTAAAACGAAATATACTACTCATAATAATTATGAATGCAAATTCATAAATTTGAAATACTGTTATTGCACTTCTGGTTCCTCACTTTAATTTGTTTTTTAGATAGTAGTATCTTGTAGAATACCAGAAAATATGTTTAGTCATTCCTATTGCAAGTATTTTCAATTAAATCAATAAACAGTTATCAGTATAAAACTTGGGCACTGTGGTAGAGTATAACTCCAGTATAGATAAGATTTCATTTGGATAAACAGCACACTGTTGTAAAGTAACATTATCTGTAACGTTTCGAGCACAAATTATTGCTCATAATCATATCAAGTCACTTACTCAACTATCTGTTATTTCTATATTACATTCTACGACTTTTGCTGTATTCAGTCCTATTGTGTTGTTATATGTGAATGCATGTAGTGTGGTAGCTCAGCTTTTTCTCAACTTCTTATCTTAATATGGTCTATTAGTCTAGATTTAGCTAGGTTTATATGCTCTGACAATATAACTGACCACTACCTATTACTCTGGTTAACGTATTTGAATCCATAGTTGTCACGGAGCGGATGATCTATACAATTTTTTGGGTGAGTTTGTTGTTTTAAATGTCATTCATGTCGTCGCTTAGTAAAGAATCCATGAACATGATTTCGAAGATTCCTTCTTTGTCTTTCAGCACTAGGAATGTTTCAATTTCCCTTTGACTGGTGCTGTTATCTATATGCATACATTTATCAACGATGCTACCTTATAGGGCGTTTCGTTTTTATCCTTATAATCTTCTACATACTTCATATGAACTGTGATCAAGATTTGACAGAATAGTTCCAAAATAATTTGGCGTCGAGTGAGAGGTAGACATTTGTAAAATTATATTTGTAAAATCTCAGCGAAATTGAAATGATTTATTCCAACGTTTAGTTCAGCAAACTGGCCCGAACTTCTTCAGGGAAATTCGTCGAAATTAACATAACAGAATTTAACTGGTGGGTGGTGACTAGCAGTGGAATCCATGATGCACATTTCATCCTATTTGGGACTCGTCATTTGGATGTACCTGCATTCCCCAGTAAGTGATGATGTTCCCAGACATCATCGAAGCATCTACACAAGAAGCCGAAATGTCAACCTGAGACCAAGCACTTCGGTCAAATCAATCGACTAGGAAATCTAAATATCAATTAAATAGCATAACAGAGGTGTATATATAAAAAGGACACCTCTTGTTTTGAAAAACGTTGTCCAATCATATGAGACATGAAACAAGCATCAGCATGCATCATAAACAAAATTGTATGAGCAGTGATCAAAATTTGACCTCAGACTTTCAAATATTAGTCTACTTTTGTTAAACACTTTAAACAGAGTGTACTTTTTATCAGATTACGTTCGACTAAAGTTCATGGTCGTAGATAACTGAATATGAAATTTTAAGCGTATATGCAGTATATAATGGTGTGTGTATGTGTATGGGTAAACCGTTGTAAAACATTTGTTAGCCTCTCCACAAGAAGATATTGACAGTCGGGAATTTAGAATTAGTGATACATATCCACTTTTTTATTTATTAATCAGGATTTGTCATGCATCAGCTAACATCACACCTTCACGTCTGTTCGAAGTTTTGGGAAGCACCCATATATGTAGGGCTTCTGCAGCCAGTCCTTCTTTATACGAACCAAAACCTTTCTGTAGAACCTTAATCCTATCTATGTACGTTCAGATAATTTAAATACGGTAAAAATTAAGTGTCAGGGCTTCTACTATATATCTTGTTTCTGATTGCAGATTTACTTTATGTAATATTAAGTTGTTAAACCCCAATACTAATCCCATTTTTGCATAGACAGTGTGGGTTAACTCGAAGTGCATATACCTGTTTGAATGTATGGGATTTCTATGCACCTTAGTGTTTAACATTCAGTCTAGTCTTCTTTTTATTGTTTGATCTATTATTAGAAGCATACTGTGAAGTGAATTTATGTATTTGAAATATGTATACATATATACTTTCCAAGCGTCATCACTATACCTCCATCATACTTTAAGAGTGGCGCTAATTGTCTCAGGTGCTCTCTTTCTTTCACCTGTCCGTAAACATGCCTGCTGCAATTTCACTGTTCCTAGAACAACTTTTCTGTATATTTTCCCTTTAAATACTATAGAAGTCTGATATTGCTGGTTATTTCTCGTCTTGATTTCTGAAAGCTGGTAGTTCTTTTGTCCGTTTTCACCGTTTTTACACTCTGCCTTCATGATTGTGCAATGCATTTAAAAAAGAATTAATCAACGATATTGAATATTAGTGGCAGTATGTTGTTAATCAGCAGAAGTGTGAATACAGTCTAAACTCCTTGTGAGATCTGCTTCACCCAGTTTCAAAGATAAATGTGTTTGTGGGATTACTTCTCCAAATAAGCTTAAAAGTGAGAAGTAACTGTAGTCCAGTTCACTCAATTTTCAGCGACTTCCTAGGTAATGTAGTGCTTTGGTGAGATGCGCCAATAATTTAATCATTTCTCTACAGTTCAAGTAATCACATAACCTGTAGTTTTAGAAACTCTTTGATGAAAAAAAAACTGTATTGACAGGATATTAAAAACGTAACCCAACAGGATGGACATTAGGGTGGTTGTAGTACAGTATAGCATAGTATATGTTTTCCAAATAACAGCAAGTATTTGGAAAACGTTCGGTTGAAATTCATTATACTTAAAAGTAGCTCGATAGACCAACCAGCAAAGGATAAAACAGAAATTTCACTGTGTATTCACCATGTATTACTGCTGTTTTTGTTTGAAGTGTTGCCATCAAAAACAACGGGAAACAAAGGTTCTGTTTATTTGTGTTAACATCTCCAACTTGTCAGTTACATAAAAAATTAAGATAATTAGACTTGTTATTGCTTTAATGTGTTTGTTTGTTGATTTTTGTTCACAATGTGATAGCTATTAAATAATGTTGTTTTGTATCGACAAGTGGACAGTATATAAGCCATGAGAATAACACAATATAAAACTGATAGGGATATAACGCGAACGTGATGTCAGAATCATGCTTTCCTCAAGTGTTGTTTATTACAAGTTGTTCCTGTTTCAATTCTTCTGTTTGTTTAACAGGAGGCGTTTATATATTTTCTTTGTTTAATGCTGTACAGGTTTGATAATGAAGCTTGATTACTAATTGGTAATGACAGTGAGTTTTGTAACAAGTCATTAATCATTAAATGTGGATGTATACTGTCCCAGCAAACCATTAATCTCTGCTTTCTCGATAGCGCTTTTTGCCAAGCTATCAATTCTAATGAATATTTTTTTAGTTTAAAACCGATGTTTAAGCTTCATGATTCTGGAAATGAGAAAATTTTAGTCATGATAGACCTTCAGTGATTTCAAGACAGATTTCATCACTGAATAAAGTCCGTTGATGAACTGCTGAAAGCCAAGCGGTAATGGATAACCGTTTTGTTCTAGTTTCGAATCCTCCAAAAGTACTCACTGATGAACACACCAAGACATAAACTCAAGATCTTCGGGTTAGAAGGGGAACACATTATTGTTTAATTACTACGTTGGAATCTTATGGCTTTTAAATTCTTACTTAATTCAGTGCCCGGTACAGCGTAACCATTATCTAATGTCATCGGTATTTTTACATATATGTACTCGGAACCGACTTAGTACACCCCTCTGGTCAAGACTTCTCATAAGAATGAGGCATTGAGAAGACAAATTTCGCGAGATGATATCATTTCGTCGTTTCTTTACAACTGCTTTACAACTAACATGGTTAACAATAATAAAATAAAGATCATGACAATTACTCAGTTAAATAAAGACAAAAGTACATACTAATGACCAATCATATTTAGATAGGTCATGTTACCCATGGTAGGCGAAGATTGAAGTCTATTGTTTTTTGTACACACAGTTTAGGCTGTATGTGATTAATCCAAAGTGCTTCCATCAACTTCAATAACCTTGAATCAGAGTTATGTGAAATAATCGTGAAACAGTCATTAATACTGATTTTGTCACCTGACATTAATAAGTGTTTTGCAATGGATGATGCTGGATTCCTATTCAGATTAATAGCGTTGGGATTTCCTACATGGTTTAGTAGCCATTTTGGAACATGTTCTTTTCGACGACATTGGAACATGCTGTTGCTTCTACCTATATAGGTGCCACCGCAGCTGCAGGTGGATTTGTAGATACAGTTTGAAGTAGAGTCCACAGAATTTTGTCCTTTAATCGTAGGTACAGGGATCGAAAATGTTCGGCAAGTGAGAAAAGAGATGCGGCGTAGAATATGCGTTTGATGACTGACCGATGTCTTTGAGCTGTCAACTGCATAATCTGGTCGTCCTTGAATGGTAGGTTAATAAAGAAAGCTTTCTTTGGTACAGTAGCTGTCTTTTCGAGATGTGGTTTTTCTTTACTGTGACAAGTGATAAAGTTTTCCGGATAACCATTAGCTAATAAAACTGAATGTATGTGTCGAAACTCATCCATCACTGTGTCACTCTTGCATATTTTTCGGGCCCTTGAGAACAAACATTTCACTAGGGAACGTTTATACTGGATAAGAACAAAACTGGTAAAATGAAGATATTGTCCACTCCATGTCTGTTTACGAAAAATAGATCGCTGAATAGTACCATCATCTCTCCTGGTCATTGTAATATCGAGGAAACCGATTTTGTTATTCGATTCGCGTTCGGAAGTCACTCGGATATTTGGATGAATATGATTAAATAGAGTAATAAAGTTTTCAATAGATTTACTATTATTACCAATTATGAGAGTATCATCTACACAACGTTTATACAGCATAAATTCTCCAAGATGCTTGTCTTTTCCAATATCTGCTAACATGGACCCAAGAGGGCTAGCCATTGCAACACCATCGATTTGTTTGTATGCCTTTTCTTGGAAGGTGAGTCTAATATTTTCTGTACCCATTAAGATGATGTCTCTGATGTAAGTTACAGGTGTAGGTAAGTTTATTTCATTGCTTGTGATGTAATCGCAAAGGAAATCAACAGTTTCATTAAGGGGAACATTGGTGAATAAAGATTCTATGTTATTTGAACACATAACCTTATCCTTGATGTTCAAGGTGTCTAGCATATCTGTCAGATCAAATGAACTTTTTAAGGAATAATTTGATAATGAGTCTCTTACAGGCGTAAGGACTTCTGTAATCCATTTTGCGATTTTGTGGTATGGAGAACTCGACATGTCTAAGATGGGTCTCAGTGGGTTGCCAGTTTTGTGGATCTTAGGAAGGCTATAAAGCTGGGGAGTGTGTGACCCAATTGCTTTAAGTTGTTTATAAAGTTTTTCATCTATAAAACCATGTATCAGTAAAATCTGAAGCTGACGGTTGATCTGCTTTTCCACAAGCAGCACATTATCAGTAGCATTGTCCACCAGAAATTTTGACTGATCTTTGGGGATATCATTCATTTTATTTTGATAATCCAAGAAGTTCACTTTTCAGTGAGACACTAGTGAACGGTATTGCATTTATGATATTTTCATCGATTTAAACATCAGTTTCATAATAAACCAACGTAAGTCGGAAAGTCGGCGAAAATAAAGAAGCACTGGAAAGATATGAGTTTCCCTATTCGGGGAGTATTTTCCAGTTAGCTGTCGGCCCAAGCAGCGTTCGCTTCATAATGAAGATTCAAAGTCTAGTTCAGAGGATGAATTCAGCTTTATTGAAGTGAAATGTATTCCTGACAACTGATACAAATTTGCTAAGCTATCAACACTGTATTTCGTGATTTTTATGAAGCGACTGAAGTCAAAATATCTTATTAGTGTGAAGTAGAAATCAAAATTCAGTTCCATTCTTAATACTATGACTTTCTTACAAATAAAGTTTTACTGAATACTGCAACCACTACACATGGATAAAATATTTTTGTATTTAACTAAAACTTGCGTTTAATATAAAAGAATGATCGCGGAAATACATTTGTAGTTACTGTCTAGATATTAAGAGGAGACTACGAAGCTTTCCTTATTTCTGAATTTTGGCATCTTTCGTGACATTTTTTGAAGGTGCTTAGGTGTTTACAAGAGCTAAAATTTTATTTTCGCTGTTTAAGCCCACTTATTCTTCGAAAGTTTGCGGACTTGTTATTTCATTGTTATTGTTTAGTGTAATTATTACCACTAGTACAGGTGACTGGTAAATGTGATAGAAACTTGCTGAAGGTATTTTACAGCAGTAAGCTTAACTATGAGCTGGTGGGACCCTATAAAATGGTTAACAGATATAGTTTTTTAGCATAAGATGGCAGCCATAATTTCAGTCTTTGGCAAAGGTTTCATCATGCTTTAATGAAGAGCGGTAAACTATAAAGGAAGAGATATTTAGTGTTCTGTAGTTTTCAGGCCTGTATGATGTTAATTGGTAACGAGTTTAACCTCAAATTTATGTGTACGAAAGAGAAAAAATGAAATCATATGGGCGACATACTGTATTCTGCAATAGTTTCTGTTCGGATAAACTTGCTAATAAGCTTGCATTCGGGATGGATGCTAGAATTCATGGATGCTTTAATTAGTTCTTTAAATATTCCCATTTTTAATATTAGAACAAGACATATAAGCGAACAGTATTGTTTTCAATTAGACCTTCTCTAGGCTTTACTCTAATTTACTTAGATTTATATAAATAAAAATTTTAACCAGTGACGGTGATTTTGTGGATCAAATGATAATAATAATAATAATAATAATAACAATAATAATAATGATAATGATAATAATAATAATGTGGTAAACGTTTTGAACTTAGTCAATAACAATGATTATAATGATAGCAAAATATTGATAATAAAGTTCATGCAGGTGGCGATAAGAATAACAAAGGTATATGTAGACAATTCAATAAATAAATTCGGCCAAATTGATATAAGTACAAAACCTGAGCACGGTGGTAGAGTATAACTCCATTATGGATTAGATTTTATTTTGATAAGTCACACAGTGTTATACAGTAATATTAACTGATGACGTTTCGAGCACAAATTATTGCGCATAATCATATCAAGTTACTCACGCAACTTTCTTCCTTCATTTATATACATGTGTGGAATTGACTAGATATTTGAATAAAAATCAATATGGGATAATGTACATTGAGAAATAATAATATGAGTGTTACTGATCAATTACAATCAGATGGGAAATAAGATGAGTGTTTTTATAGTCATAATAAGTAACTTGTTAGAATGTTGTGATGTGCTTGAATTGAAATAGAATTTTGAGATAATTAATTATCCTCCTCTGATTTGACTGGCGGTTATAATATCTTCCCTATTTCTGGTATGTGCATTGAGTTATTTCTGTTGCACATGTAGACTCAATGAACCAGGATTCAGTAATCAATCTCTCTCTCCACCTACATAGATTACGTAGTTACGTAATACTACATGTGAAGTGGACAGATAATCAGACTTTAAATAAATACCATAAAAGTGCGAAGGAGATGGAAAATAAGAAATGGTAGGAGGATTTTGAATAGAATTCACCTGAGCCAAGGGAGAGACAAAGGTAGAACAAACTTCTTTTGTATGCTTCGGTTATGTGTAATAGACGGATTCGAATTCCGTTCGAAAGGCTCGATGTAATGCGACAGATAACTTTGAAGGTGCTTCCTCTGTCCACTTGGTGACCACTATCAATCAAATGAGCCAAAATAGAACTTCTTATAGATTTTATTTGACCTTTTTCCGAACCATGAAGGAAGATGCTCATTAATGCGTTTGTTAAGCTGTCTAGTTGTACGCCCTATATAGCTCTCTCCACAGGAGCAACTAAATTTATAGATACACATAGAAGTGGCACAGCTAGGTAGTTTGTCTTCACTTGAGCAATCATAATTGGTCGGCTGGAAAATGACAAACAAAGGGTAGCGACAGTATAAGTCTGTTTTATCGCTCTCGATTATCTCAGATGTAAGACTTCGCTAGCCATGTTCCTATTAAAAATTTGAAGGTTGTTTATTTGGTTCGATCTCTTTAGGTCGTTTAGCGCGTTGCTTTTTGTATATATATTTCATTTCTTTGTGTTCTTATACTATTTTTATTTAGTTTTTTCTATGATTATGAGTCGAACTAAAGTCTCTTAATCACGCATTCAAACAATGGTCTTTGATATGTTTTGGGCAATACACTGAAAAAGAAGTGGGCGAATAAATCAAAATTTGTTATGTATTATTAATTTAAATCTCCAGAGAATTCAAATGACAGGCCTAATCATTCTCAGTTTATGAATAATCAGACGTTAACAACAATAAATTTTAGGCAATGAAAACCCCTCTACATGAACCTTCATTTCAATGGAGATTCATCTGCGGAAGCACTGAAAAATCGACTGTCCCGTTCACTTAAGAAAACTTTCTTCTCAACTGAACTACGACTGACCTTCTCCACGAAACCTACGATTCGTATGAACGTGAAGGACAAGCTAACACTGCTGGCCTCATCAATGTGTATGTACCAATTCATCTGTTCGTGTGGAGCCAGGTATGTCGGCCGTACCGTTCGCTTTCGAAACGTATCACCGAACACTTACCAGTATGGTTTTACAAAGGAGAAAAACGATGCCCCCGCAGCTCTATCTTAGAACATCTGATATATTCCAGACACCAAGCTACACCCAAAACAAACTTAAAAGTCATCTACAGAATACGAAGCAGTCTCCCTAAAAGTGAACGAATCAGACTTTTTCAAACTGCAGAAGAAATGGTAATTCACTTGCTAAGTCCTGAACTCTGCATACAGAAGAAGTTAGTTCAGTCACTACACTTGCAACAGACATAATCTATCTTAATATCCGACAGATAAATTCTACTTCTTCCTGTCTCTTTATTAGTATTATTTTCTCTTTACAATCGTTATATTTTACAATTCCAACTTTCCTGTTCTCTACCTCCACCCGATTTAATTGTACACCTCATTACCACTGTTATTGACTTGACCCACGCTCAATTTCTAGTCATTTATGTTACGTCATTCAATTTATTTGCTCAGTTTTAGTCCCAATTTAAATGGCATTATTCTCTACTTAGTCTCTACGTGTAATTACCTAAGTTGAAACATTTTAGTCAATTATATAAGTCATCTAATTTACTAACTCAATCTTACTTTAGTTGCTGTCTGATTAACCTTGTTTCTATATTAACTCGTTCTTGTATTACCTAATTAATTATCTAAACTTGACAAACCTCATGTACACACAAAAAATAATTGTATGTAAATGCGATTGTACAGCTATGTGAATGAATTCGCCGAAAAGAGTCTCTTCGTTGAATGTCTTCTCTTTATCAAGTATTGGTTTTGCAAGGATTTTGTTTGATTGCACGGAGGATTTCATCATGAGCCGACATCAGTTACAGAACCACTGGAAAACGTGGGAGTACTGGACAACTTTTTCGTCCCAGTTTGGGACTCTTCATCAGTACGCAGCCACTCTTTTTCATATGACTCAGTGGGGATTTGTAAGCTAATACAATTGTTATGTGATAGCAATACAACTGGTTCACCTGAAATAATAATCACCCGAAACTCGAGCTGTGATAGAGTCTCGAGTGATGTATCAGTGATGACTACTAATCCATGACCATGTTGCGTTGTGATGTAAACTATCTTAAAAACAATCAAAACTTTCTGAATGTTAAAACTTAGTTCCTAGGATGAATTTAGAAAGAAATTATCACAACGTAAGTTTTGCTGTCCGACTTTAAATACGATAATAAATACCCACAATTAGTCAGGCTGGTCTTAGCTGAGCAGAAATTAAGGGGGAGGAAAGTCGGTGTGAATAAATTGAAGTAGTGGTAACAAATCGAAAATGTCACATAAAATGAACAGTATGAATGATTTAATCACTATATGACAACATTCCTGCGTTTCATTTCTTGAAACTAAGGTCTAAATCATGCAGCCGTTGTGGAGAATAACCTAATACAAAGTCTCTTAAGCAATTTGTCATAAATCAGAATAAATTTCTTCAAAGGAACATCGCTGGGATATAAAGAGTTATTTTGCAAAGTATGCATGCTGTTAAGGAAGTTCCTTAATATTTAATTAAGTTGTTTTAAATTATTAGGCTTCAGAAAAAGATCAACTGACAAAGTGACTTCACAAGTAAGTACTCGAATCAAATACTTCTGTTAACCATCATTTATATGCTTCCAACTTTCCTAGCCTTACTTTCAATTTCGCATATTAAGGCTTATTCTAATTCAGCCACAAATTCTGTGATAGTTTAGAGACAATGGTGCAATTTAAAAATACTCTTATACTGACAAGAGCTTGGAAAATGTCTTTCAAAGTAGCGTGAAGATCAGTTTGAAATGATAGAGATACAACACAAGAATAAGTCATTCGGAAAAAGTGAAATTTTTCAACACTGTTTCTGAGAATGCGTCAAGCACTGTGACTACGATTATTTGTAAGAAAACAAATCACCTACCTACTGATCAGTCCAAGTTTCAAACATTAGGTAATTGCGAAGATTTGAATGGAACTACTAAACGTTATTTGGCCTAAGTTTAAGAGTTGCTAACTGTATGAAAACCCATTGAGGCACCCACATTTGAAACAATCAAACTCTGAATATCCAGGCTGTATTGGCTTTCTAAAAGTGTCTAAGCCTATCCTACTTTGCACATGCCGAAGTTACCACGTCATCTAACAAAGAAATAGCATCTGCAATCACTAGAATCTTTATAACATGGAGTAGGGAAACACAACGTAAGAGATGTGTTCATACTTGTCGATAGCATTATCCTCGGACGTAACATCGTGTGTTATTCACCCGTGTCCTAGTTGTAGAAGCAGTCAAAATTATGCATGAGTAATCTGCGGACTAATGAATGAACATTGGAATTGCACATGAAAAATTCAAAGCTATTGTTAAAACCTACAATTAGTGTACACTGCTCATTAATCAAGTACGTGTTTGGACAGAGAGATAGAATTGAGACAGATTCCTTCAAATTTCCATTACTGACTGGTTCTTCGTTAAGAAAAATAGAAACTGTTCATCTGAGAGAAACACAGAATAAGCCTGAATGTTTCTGTGGTTATGTCGAGGGAACCTTTATCTTTGGTGACAAAAAAGGCGATAAGTAGGATCTACTCCACGTCTCTATTAATATCCATCCGATTATCAAATATGTTTACAAAGAAAAAGTCTAACTATATACACTACTTCATTATAAGATGAATATCTTAGAGGTTCTGTCAAAAAGCAAATGCCTGGACGGATCGATAAAAAGAAACAAGACAATGAATGAGATGAAGCTATACTTAGAAATAAAGTTTAGATGTGGTATCTTTAATGATATAATAAATTTCAGTAAAATCACATATCAGGCTCTCAAAAAGAAATATACTCATACTATGCAATGAAGATAATGTGCCACTGGAGGTTACACCAGTATTTGTATATGACATTCTCCTCACGTCAGGGGCTAGTAACATAAAACCCACTCACGGAACTTCATTCTTTTTCAGGAATAAGTATGCATGTGCCTCAAAAAGTCAATAGACGACATCATCTTGTATCATTTAGTGAATTGTCAATTCTACAATGAATTAGAAGCTTTTAGGGTGATACATCTAGTACCCGGAAATCTGCCTATGGACATGGAAATAAGTGAGATCAAATTAACTTATCTATTCTATCTCGCCACACTTACTGTATGTTAACACAAACTTATCACCCGTGTCTATGTCCTGTTGCATTCGAATACTTGTCTTCTCTTTACACTCCTTACTCCATTTTGCAACATCTCAAAATCCCAATAATACTATTTTTTGTTATCCTGTAGTCACTCTGTTTGCTTGCTGTATTGGCGTTTTCCCTTAGTCCAGTAACTAAAACTTATTACTTAGAAACTATATTTGTTTTCTATACTTTGGTTTGTAAGGGTTAGTTATGTTTTTACGAGTTGATCACGGATTGATATCAGTTAGAGAACCATAAAAAACCAGGGAGTACTGGACAGCTGTGTCGTCCATCCTAGTTTGGGAATCATCGGTAGTACGCACCCACTGGGATTCCAACTCAGGACCATTGGGTTACAAGGCAAGCTCGTATACCATTCAGCCACTGGGACCCGATTCAATGGCTCATGAATTCTAACTTATATATATATATACCTATTAATGTTTGCTGTGATGGTATCATTTTGTTTACTACGGTTAAACACATTTTGAAACTCGCCGTCTACGATTTACTTTGCTTTTTTATGTACTGAATTATCTGTAAATAATATCACCACAGCTGATAACTTTTTAATGCCAGTACTGGCTAAGATTTCAGATTTACAATGATATTATGCACTGAATAGTTTGCAACTTTGGTCCAGAGTACATCTGACACATTTGTAATACCAAACATACCTTAAAAATCTCCCACAGTGTAGTCAAAACAAGATAATTTGGATTGAACAATTATTTCCGCTAAATTCTTCCTCAGGCACTACAGTTATCAATCTATGAGTATTATAAGACAAATAGCCATAAAAAACATTTGAAAATTCTATTGGAATCAGTATTGGGGTACATATATAATATGGAGTGATAGTTCAGTACTTAATATTGTCAAATTAACGTACATAAACAGTGCAGCCATTCAGAACATAAGATAAAGTATGAACAGACAAAAGGGTGACAATATTAAATACACTCCATATTATATATGTACCCCAATACAGATTCAGATGGAATTTTCAAATGTTTTTTATGGCTATTTGTATTATAATATTCATAGATTGATAACTGTAGTGCCTGAGGAAGAATTTAGCGGAAATAATTGTTCAATCCAAATTATCTTGTTTTGACTACCTAAAATATTTCGTTCCCACTGATTTTTTGTTCGTTGACTTATTTATCACAAAATAATAAAATTTTTCAAGGGTAGATTGTAAATATGATTTGTGTAAAAATTAACATTCATTTATATTCACGATATTTCAGAGGATAAAAGTGATTTTATCAGTATACAGCTGACATGACAACGTTGTCATGTAAAAATCTTAGAGATTTAATCACTCATTTTTCCGAAATTAAGTTTACATACAATCTGGCTTAGACGTGTAAAACAAATGGTGCGATAAACGTGTCCACAAATTCACTGTAAATATTAAAAAAAAAGATGTATCCCACCGTTATGATAGAAAACTATGCGTAAACAGCAAAGAATAAACGCAAGATCTGTCAATGCATAGATGAAATTAATTCTGTCATGTGGTTGAAATAAGCATCTCCAAGAAAAATTGCCATTAGTAGCAAGACATAAAATAATTGATGAATAATAAATGATATGAACACAAATAAACTGATTTGAACAAAATTAGTCAGTTGCGAAAATTCATATATTACAACGATTGAACGTGATATACAAATTTGAAATTACAATGTACAGAATGCATAGCAGTTCGAATTCTTTGATTACTTGTTTGTGATTGACTTTCATTCGTTCCTACGCGAGGTGAATTTGATTGGGTCACTAATAGTAAAAAAAAATGTCTTAGTACTGATAATGCTCATTGTTCAGTATAAGTTCTGTTATTGATATCTATGGACTTTGATTAAACACTAGGTAGTTAGTGGCTAGTATTATGTGTCTAATCCTTTGTTTGGTGCCGACTGAATTCTATCAGTCAGGTTCACAAAGTGGTCCCCATCGTGGTGCACTGTAAAGTGTCCTTATTAGATGGTCGGAGGAAATCAGCTGGAAGCCTTGGGCTTAGGTTTTTTGCTTGCTGGCACTCATCAGTAAGATGTATCTGAAACCTTACAGGAACTCGCGTCCCCTATTAAATTCGAATCCATGTTACTCAGTGCTGCAGTCAGAGAAGTTGCCACTGAGCTATCTAAGCTCGTGACTGACCCCTTGTAGGATTATATTCGATACTTTGATTGAGCAATAAGCAGTAAGTTACAAGTATCATACGTCTAGTTCTATCTTTAGTGCAGAATGAATTCAATCATTCAATGAAAAAGAACTTTATACAAACACAACACATAGTTAAGAGTTATATATTAGACTCATAACAATGGTATGATAAACGCTTACTTAGTAATAAAGTAGATAATATCATTACTACAGTGAGTTACACAGCCACTTACTGAACACTGACGGGCAATACTATTTTTATAAAATTTACAACAAAGTTGATTTCTGTTTCCCACTACAAGAAGATGTCTAAGTAATACCATCTAAGTCATTCAAGTGTTGGTTTGCAGGGATTTGATTGGCTACAGGATTTCATCATGAGCTGATATCTTTCGAAGAACCATTGGAAAAACACTGCATCAACCGGGGTTCAAACCCAGGTGGGTAGGTACTAGTGAAGAGTCTGGAAACAGAACGAGACAGCTGTCCAGTACTCCCAGGTTTTCCAATGGTCCTCTAACCGACTTCAGCTCATAGTAAAATCCTAAAACCATCCAAGTCAATTAGTAGGCTTCCCACTCAGTTGTGATGACATTTCTAAAATATGTTTTATTGGAGGGCCAGCTTTAAAATCAGTGTCGCAGTCAAAGAAAAACAGTGCAGCAAATATAAATCCTAATTTACAATAAACAAAAACAACCATACGTGTTCATTCTGTTTTCCCAAATGTTTGTTTAAATGAAATGAAAATATATAATAAACATGGTAATTTGGAAAACTAATTTCTTTTCTCAGTAACTAAGATAATTCTTATCTGTACCTAAATTTATCTTTTTGCTCAAATGAACAATATAATCTTTGTCATTTTTCAATTTTACTTCATTGATATTTATTTATCACGGTACATGTTCACAGAGAAATAATATGTGTAAAATAAACCGGCTAACTTTGTCAGATAACTTCAGACACCATGCACGGGTTTCAGTGGATCGCATGCCTTTTTTCCTTAATTTCATTCACTTTCTGTATTTAAATTTACTGTCAAAACTTTTGGAGCATGAGTAACTTAGAATTCTTATGTGGAACAGATATTGTAACTAGTTGAGACATCTTAATCCTACCTAAGGCTGGTTTTTTTCTCGGTACCTATCAGAATTCGGAGAGTGATGGTAAATACACTGACATAAGATGTTAGCTGCTCTTTGTTAAATAATTCATTATCTGTCTGCCGACCATGATAATAGCCATCAAATCCAAACCCAGCTCAAAGTCTCACATTTATGAAGGCAGATTATTCATAATTATCAAAAAACATCAGTTGTAACTTCATTTTATACTGTTTCTGATTTGTTATCAGCACTGGTCAACATACAGTTTTCTTCATGACGTAAAAAGGTTCATGTTCAACATATGCTAATATTTCAGAGATTTTTTTAATTCCTTTACGTTCCCAGTGGAACATATGGCTTCAAGCTGCAGCCTTGAAGTTTCGGTGGCAGCGGTGTTTATTTTTTAAGGGATGGGATTGCTAACCTCGTGCCCAACCTTTCCTCTTTACCAGTCTTATTAGTGGCTTAGCGAGGTGACGTAAAGGAGTGCGTTGGCCGGGCATAGAACACCGGACCACAAGCGTGGTTGGCGAGCACTCTATCGCTGTGCCACTGAAGTACAATTTCAGAGATTAGAAAACCGAAAATCCCTATTATCAACATCCAGTACTATCGCTTAAGTATTTGTTTGCAATTCCCTAGAAGTATAATCTTTTGCTTAATAACTTTATTAATGTGCTTTCACTGTTTTGAACTACTTACCAGATTGCCAATCACTTACTTTGAAAGATATCTTGCTAAGAACTGTCAAGATTATTTTTATTATTACTTAACATTCAGCATGAAGTTATTCAGACATTTAATCAATTTTAATCTGTGTGTCGCCTGCAGTAGACTGCTATGATAAATAATATAATGAAAGATATTTTGCTTTAAAACAATGAAGGATAGTCAGACAACTTTAGATTTTCTTTCATTTTCACGCATCATTCAGAAATTTCATGCTAATTTTGCACAGAAATTCGTTTTTTTTCAGTAGGCAATTTCCTAATGACATTTGTTGTATTAGGCAATCTAACTAAAGAAATTCTGTTACATTGTGACACATGATAAGTTTTTCCTGGAAAATATTCTTTTTTTGTTGGTAAGTCGACAAACTGACCAGACATTGTTTTAGTCAGACTATTATTTAGTAAAGACAAAGTTTTATTTCATAGCCATTTTGTTCGTATAAATTTAGCCAGGCAGATTGAAATGTGGAATATTTTTCTGGTAAATTTCGTCTACTTATTCCGGTTTAATACTTGTTTGTTAACTGAAGTAAGGTGAAGAATTTATGCAATTTTTAGTAGATGAACTGGACAAATTGCTTACGATTGGCTTGTCTTGCATTTCTTTGTTTTCGGCATATGTCATTTATGTAAGTGGCATTGTGGTTCAATCAATTTCGAAATCATACTCCTTACTGGAACATAAGATATCAGAACAACCATTTCCTCATAAGTAACTTCTCAAGACTAACTTCAATTTGACATACATGATTGCTTGTCCCTTATTGTGATAAGATTGGTCAACAGTCCTAAAATCTCTGTACAAGTGCATGAAACTGTTTCATAACAGTGACAAAACTATCGGTTTTCTAGCATACCGATGAAAAGCAATCAGAGAAATTATAAGTTGCCCTCCTCAAACGCTACTGACTGTGGTTCAAAACTATAGATTATATATACTGAGTCAGCGATACTTTGGTTTCTAAGCCGCCGTCTTTCCCATTAGTATCCATTTGTAAGAAAAATAGTGATAATCATAGTGAAATCGAATTTCATATCATTTGAGCGTAATTTGCTACTTTCTTTGCAAATTTAAAACATTCAGCTTAAACGTATATACTGAACTCTTGTTTTAAATCGTCTGCAAACAAAATACAATGAAAATGGCGCATAATCGATTCTAATCGTCTTTGTCAAAAGTTACGTGTACATGACTACGTAAATGTTGCGCAAAGATCTTTCCGAAGGTTTCATGTATGTACTTAACTTGAATGTGAGCAAAATCTCTGTAGGTTAGAAATAAGAGTGGTTATGTATCTTTACTTCGCTATATATTTTATCTTGAAATGCTCACTGATTTTAGGAAAGAATGTTATATCAGTAGCCACTGTTTTTATGGTCACTGTGGTTGAGATTTTGCGAATTCCAACGAGAGATGTCTTCATGTCAACGTATCCAGCTAGCATTTAGGCTTCACTGGGTTGGATTCCTAGTTAGGTTGTGGACAGACACAGAAGAAGAGTTCCATACTTAGACGAAATGGTTGTCAAATTCATTCCGGTTTTCAAAATGACATCAGTTCCTGAAGAGACCTACCATTAAAATTATTTAACTCCCTATATTTCAACACTTGAAAACTTGAAATTCATTTAGAGAAAAACTCAAGTACCCTAGCACCTCCATTGTTTTGACATATGCACATGTATAAGAGAACATTAAAAATCTGCCCTCAGTTTATATCTAATACAGAAACCACACCACCTAAACAATAATACTGTACCGACAAAAACCCAGTGCAGTAACTGCTGAACTAGCTCATATAATGAACACTGTTCACTGTTTTTCTGCTAACCCTGACAGAAAGAAACTATCTCCTGATTTTGTTAATCGTATCATGAGATTAGGGAAAATTTATTTTGTAGGCAGCTTTAAAATATCTAATTTGATGTTTCAGATATCTGTTTCTGGTAATTACTTTTTCAGGTTAAGTGAATCAAGTACTTTTTCACTTTGCAGATCTTACTTTAACGCTTCCACCTAATTTGGTCGTACCACTTATCCTCTGAGGAGTCATTAATAAAGACTGTACTTCAAACCACTTCTACTAGGGTTTCATTTTCAAATTCATATTTTTGACATTGTTTTAGGCGTAAAAAAAGGAACAGACGAAGAACATTACTGTCATGGTTTTAAATCCGTACAGAAAGACGTCACGAATGTTACTCCAGGACTGCATACTATCAAAAAGTAGACAATTCTGCATGCAATCTGAACAAAACCTCTGTCTTCGTCTCTATTTTTTCAAATATCACGTAACTGCTCTTAGTGAACCCTCACTTTATACGAAGACATTTCTCTTCGTTTAATTTCACATCTCTAGGACCGATTAGGAAAAAAAACAATGGCTGACTACACAGTATCCCTCAAAAGCTTAGATTCTTATTAAATATGGAAGTAAAATGAGAATAAATTTATGACTCCAGCACTACCACACCAAAGCGCTTGAAACAATATCTATACACGCATTAATCCAGTTTAATAAGATATTAATCCTGAACGGAAAAAACACAAACATTTATAAATTATACTATACATTTGTTTTTCTGAACGCATCACTGCCTATAATTTGTCATGCAATCAGTTATGATGATCTCTGTATATCAACAGGAAATAAAAGAATATGAGATTATTGACATTGGTGATAAGCTAATAAAGTTAATTCTTTATCCCTTAATGGCGTGTTCATCAATTAAAATTTGACTGACATGTACCTAACTACATCATTTATATATTTGTTTTGTTTTTCAACGCTCTTCAATAAATATCTGTCATGTGTGGTGTTTAATTCACACTGACGTAAACAGAAATGTAGTTTCTCGTTTCCACATTATTGTTTGTTTTCAGTTTTTTTTTACCTTTCATGAGGTGTATTTGTCAACTGACTTAATGCTGCTTGTTTATTCTGTGTATTGAATATTGAGCTGACATGTGCTCAATGGTGGGATAATTGTTTTTGCATATTTTTTTTGTTTTAGAGATATAATAATAGAAGATATTGTTTCCACAATGTTACTGTTTATAAACTCATTCTTATGTAATCATGTTTGCCCGTATCATTTTTATTGAAGCAGATGACTTTGGCAGGGTAATGAGGATTTTATAGGGTAAAGCATAAGTTAAACACATTCATATTTATCTTTAATTTAACTTTGGGTTTCCCGTTGACTGGTTATGTTGGACTGAAATGCTTGGTCTGTGTTGACATGTCGGTTATCAGTATGGACTCTTCAAATACATCTAGAGGTTAAGGTAGTTATTTTTGTTCATGGTGACTAGCCACCGTATTCAGAATGCTTATTTCGTCTTATTTAGGACTCATCGGCTGAATGTGACTGCATTCCCAGTTACTGATCAAGATTGCAGTGAAACTTGAATCCTACACACCTATCGTTTTGAATGCAGAAGCATTATCTCCCAGGTCACGACAGTCACGAGAGCTTCGGCATTCGAGATAATGGGTGCAACATTCGAATCACAGATAAAGTTAACCAAATAAACACATTCTTCTTTTACCAGCCACCAGCCTATCCTATGGGTGATGTAATGAATTACTCAGTCGCCTATCGGTTTGAGGGAATACTTAACAAAATTTCCTGTTCATATATTACCCCAACATATTCTGGTATTTTAAAATCATGCCGTATGATAATGACAGTAGACGGGAAGTAAACATTAAGTGGAACCAAACTGATATAGTTCATCTATGTCAATAAACTTAAGCAACTTATATAATTTATAACGATAATTCATCGTAGTTCACAGTGTACTATTGGCTGTTTGTGCGTGTATTATTTTTTAAATGTACACTCAGTGCCATTTTTATTGTTTATAATTTTAAAAAACTCGCGCCTTTTCTCATATCAGAAATTATGGGGCTTAGGTGAAGTCAAATGGTATTATTTACGGGCTTCTTGTATTGCCATAGTGACTAATGTAAGTAGAAGAGTAAGGCTGATGCTTAAGTTAGTTATATGAATTTGAGTCGAAACATCAATTAGTTTGACAAGTATGATGTAGTTCAGATAGTTCAGATAACCAGTCAAGTGAGTCAGTAAGCAAGGTGATCTTTTCTTAATAATCAATACGAAGAATTTCAAAGGGAAGTTATATATCATTAGTGTAAGAATTCAAATGTTATAGAAATACAAACTGCAAATAAATGTGAACTGTAAGACTGTCAACTATGCAGTTCCTGAAAAGTATCACCTACAACAAAAATCAGTAGTATATTACAGGTTTTGAGGTAAGTGTATACTATGTTAGTCAAAAAGTATATTTATCAGAAACATTCCGCTAACTACTGATTCAAAGACGGGCACATAGTTTGTAAAATATATGCATGACTCGGATACAGAAATATTATTAAGGCGTATCTTAATTATTGCTATCATCATGTTAAAAATTCCAGCTGAGAATAAATAGGCTATAAACTATTATTTGATATATGCTGAGCGAAATAAAACCAAAAATGATTAAAATATCACATGAGTGACAACACAAGTTTCCGACCAAACAAGGGAATGACCATCTGGATCTGGTCAAGATCACTTTGATGTCGTTAGCAGAGATGATAAAATTCTTCTCTAGATACTAGCGCAGGTAACGTCTCCCTTGAAATGCAGATTCATGTATAGTCTCCTTTTTCGAGAAGAATTTGAGTATTTTTGAGAGCGACTAGGGAGCAAGCCACGTGGTTCCACTCAATGATCTCCCCACCGTGTGTGATGCTTCTTGTTGTTGGTTGCGTATCTTCGTCACCTCTGTCTTCTCTCTGTTCATTTGAATTCCTGACAACGCCTTCAGTCTCTTCCGCTAACTTCTTGCTTTTCAACCTTAGGTTTTCGAGTTTGTATTACATAAGACAAAAGTCATCTGAGACGTCTAGATCTTCGAGAGTCTTCTTATCGTTCCAACGTATTACTTTCTCCTCACTCCACACAGTTTGCTGCATTATACAGTTCGCCACAACCAAGAAGATTATCGGTGGCGGTAGCCAACCTTTTCTTACTCATATCTTTAATTCAAAGGGTTTCTGTGACAGCTTCGTGGCTGTTGGTGGGATTACTGGACAACCTACAGCTGGTGGTTGGTTAAGGAATCTTTAGAAGTGACTGGTCAGTTGTTTCCTTTGTTACTCTTCCTTGGTAATTAGGTTTCCTACACCATCTTTCATAGGCTTCATCTGTGTAGATCTCTTCCTGGTTAGCGACCTGGTTATCTGATGTAGTGATTTCAAGTTCCTATTACCTGGGGAGCCCCTTGTGCTTCAGATTCCAATGTATCGTAGAAGTCTCTTTTGTCTTCCCTAGGAATCGTCTTCACATCTTTATTCAGTACTTTACAGACTGAAATTAGCTCCTTTTTCCGTTGTTCATCTTTTCACCGGTTCGCATGATTCACCACCCCTCTCCACACTATTACGTAGCTGTTCATTTACTGAATCGTGAAAATTGTCTTTAAATTAAATAACGCCAAATGGAAGAGAAAACTCCAGAAAAATATAGACCGTACGAACTTCAACGCTAAAGTTCTTCGATGAAATATTAAGTGTAATTTCTCTTACCCAAAATATCGATTTTACGTCTGGTTGACTTTCATGTAAGTAAATAACGAACAGTACACTTTTTTTAGATATTCGCCAAAAAAGGAATTTAACAAAATTTAGTAAAATCAAGACATTCTGAAATAAAAAAGACAAAAATTCTCACTCCTTTCCTAAGGGATCGGAGTAGTGAATTATTAGTTTTAGAGAAAAAAGTTATTATTAAAATATGCTCAACTTGTTGCCAAATACACATGCACTCGTTCACTAAAAGTGGCGTTATTGCTTTCACACGAAGTTAAACACAAAGAGAGTCGAATGAAGTCTGGTAATAAGCAAACTAATAAAGATGACGTACAAAAATTTCGTCTTCTTTTCTTCAGGAGATTTTTATGAGTTTATTTTGTCAATTTTGAATATGCATACTTTATTCCTCTGTATGTTCTTGCAATTCATAGACTTTCTTAGAAGAGGTTTATGAATACATCAAGATAAATTGTGCTACTATCAAAAAGGTAGAACTGATATGCAAGATGATCTGTCCTTATTAATTAAGACGAAGAAATTCAATAGGAAGCTATCTATCATAAGTGTAAGATTTCAAATGTTATGTAAATACGGAGTGCAAATAAATGGGAACTTTAAAAATTTCAGCTCTGCAGTTTCCGGATAGTATCACCTACAACATAAATAATTAAATTAGTGTATGTTTTGAGGTAAATGTGTATTATGTTAGTAAAAAATATATTTATCAGAAACAGTCCAATAACTACTGATTCAAGAATGGCCACATGGTTAATAAAATATACGCATGACTCGGATACAGAAATATTATTAAGGGGTATCTTAATTAATGCTATCATTATGTTAAAACTTCCAGCTGAGAATAAATAGGTTATGAACTATTATTTGATATATGTTGATCAAAATGAAGCCCATGTTGATGAAAATATCACTTGAATGACAACAAAGTGCGCAATCAAACAGGGGAAATGAACATCTGGATCTGGTCTAGATCTATTCGATGCCGTTAGCAGAGATGATAGAATTTTTCTCTTGAGACTAGCGCAGGTAACATCTCCCTTGAAATCCAGATTCATGTAAAGTTTCCTTTCTGGAGAAGAATTTCGGCATTTTTGAGAGGGACGTTCTCCGTAGAAACACCAAGAGCAGTGTTTTCCAGTCTTTCACTGATACACCGAAATCTCTAGGACAAGATCATACATTTGATCACATCTACGTACATACATCATTTCACTTGTTCTTGTGTATATTGGTCGTTCGACGCGTATTCTGTCCGAAAGGAACATTATCAAGAACATCAACCCACATGGTTTCGGAAAGGCATTAGTGTCTCTACATGGAGTGTAACAACCTAACATCTTGTCAACACTGGTCAGGCATTCCATTCCAACAAACGCCTAACTCAATGTAGTCCAAAAAATGAAGAATAACTTGCTGAACGCAATACATTTTCATCTCATTTGTATTATTGAAGCTTTAGCCATTCAGTTGAAAAAGCCGGAGTTATGCATACACACCACTCCTACTATCATGGTAACATCATTGTCGATTTCTACTCACTCGAGTTTTGTTTGTCTGTCTTTCTAAATCCTTGTAACTTCTTTAAAACATCTCCATAATTCCTTATTTTCCTTGATTTCTATATGCATCCTAATTACAAATAACTCATTAAATTATCCACCCTATTACACAATTCTGATGGGTTTATTCAACTCCTTTATGCATCGACTGATATTACCAACTACGTTTGGCACAATTTATCACTTTTCTTACCACTCTCTTTCACAAGAAAACTAGAACTGAAAGTCAGTCTGAACGAAGAATACTCTTCTCCACAAATTCTCTTCAGGCTTTTACAGTTATAATGAAGAAATATTCTCTTTTAATTAGCATCTCATCAATAGTTGTACACTAATATGAAGTTTCAGAATGATATATGTGATTCGCACCAACCCCACAATGATGCCATAGTCAACTAGAATTAAAAGATTGAGGGTGTGTGTAGGAGTGAGTATTTTCTTTAAGTATTCGCCAAAACAAATTCACCTCCGTTTCATCTACGTTTACTTGGATTTTTAGATCAGAGGTGGCTAATTACGATTTGAATTCACTCAGGTAGTTATTCTTATGTGATTTTTTATTACGTGCTTGCATGAATACTATAATCATAAGGGATGTTACGTTTTGCTGCTTTCAAAGTCTTTCTTCGATGTTTCTACAGTGCTAGAACTTCTTTGTGGTGTTTGCTATGCTATATATGGATACACTCGGCGATTAATTTTAACCTCAGCAATATGTGGCAGATTAATTTCTGTAAAAATTCATAACATCGATGGCTATTTGAGTATTTCGACTAATTTTGTAATTAACACCCTTTTCCCTCAACCTTTATATTATCGTTCTAACATTCGTAAATCTTGCTTATTATTAATTGTGGCCTTTGGTTGGTTCCTATTTTTAATGCTCCTCTTTGCTAGTGTGTGTGTGTATGATGGTGAACTGTCAATAATAATGTGCTGTTCTACGATCATGATTTCAGTTGAATGAATTGAAGTTTATGGCATGGGGTGACTTCTAGATTTTCGTATACACAATCTTGATCTCACATTTGTTGAGAATAGTTTTGTTGATTCTCAGGTAATTTATAACTGTTAATCAAGTGTTGGTTTGTAGGAATTTGATTTGAATGGTTAAGGGATGTCATCACGAGCTGACATCGGTTAGAAGACCATTGGAAAACCTGGGAGTATTGGACGGTCTTTCGTCTCAATTTGGGACTTTTCATCAGTATTCATCCACTGGGTTTTGAACTCAGGACCTTCCGGTTACTACGTGTGCTCGTAGACCATTAAGTCACTGGTACCCAAATCAATGGTCCATGAATTCTAACTTCTTCCAATTCATGATATAGCGCGACCAATAGCCAGTGTTGTCGGCGAGTATCTTTAATATTAAGATTCTGCGATTCTGCTTTAGTTCAGTTTGCTCATACATATAAAACATATAACTTCTTATACAAACTGCATGTTTGTGAAACTGCTTATCTGACCGTTTAATGCGAAGGCAGTTGAAAATAAGTTGATTATTTATGCCAGAGTGAAGCATTCTTTTCACCCAGTTTCAACGTAATTAACGATGTTGTTGTTACGCTTATTTGTCACGTCAAACTCGATAGATATTTTTTATAGTGAATTTCATCCTGTCAACTTGACCGTTATTGTCGATTCCTTAGACGAATTAATAATCAGCCTAACTGACATTGAAGTGATGTATTGGGACATAGATGATTATATGATGTCGTCAAAACGGAATCTGTACTGGTTGGTTATTATGGAACATTTTCCCAGTCTTTTTCAACTATGATAAACAACTGGCAGCCTGGCAAAGCAACTATATCAACAAACTAACGTTCTAGCTTAGGCTTGTTCCAGTACGCCTGTCATTCTAATGAAAAAATTATAAAATGAGACACCACCCTTTGTCAAAACTTATGCAAATGTAATGTTTCTACTGTGCATTAATTTGAGAGATTTTACATCTACAGATATCGAAGGTAACGCCAATGTAACTACAACTGCCATTGTCTATAAAACAATATCTGGTTTTAAAAACAACACATCATATTGAGTGACATTTGTTATCAGATGTATTAGTGTAAACTATTCTGCATCAAAATAATTTAATTCTCTCTTGTATAAAAAAACGAATTCAATCAAATATATATATTTACCTGATAGTCTGTTTGATTAGCTTTTAGTAACCTAAACAGACTGAAAAATTTGCTTACAAGAACAGTTTTTAACTGCTAAGTACTATTTGATTGCATGATAAAGTATATATATAGTATAAGCAAAGACTTCTAATGGAGAAAAGGATTCTTCTAATGACTGACGTTTTCTAATGTGAATATGTTTCATTATTCTGTAAGATGCATTAATTTAAACATTAAGCTTAAAGAAAACAGATGTTTATTACACATTGTTCAATTCCCAATGGATAAAAAGTAAATGAAGGGAAAGATGATTTCAATTCACTTTATGATTTATGACCAAGAATAAATAAAGAATACAATAATGATAAGGTGAGTACAGAACTACTAATGAGTTAAAAATATTATTCAGGCACTCAAAATGAGCATGAATTACTCACAATTAAAAATGTTGTATTCTATCTAACATACTCCCATGTGACTGACAGAATCTGCAAACAGACGTATTTGGATTCTGGAAACATATTTATGTATTATTTTGTTATTTCCTGAGAGAGAGGCTGTTCTTTGTTGTATAGCTGAAGACGAATGGAAAAGTGAACGACATTTCGTCAAAATAGAGATAACATTAACAGCAAAAGGAAAGCTTTGTATTGATAACCACAGACTTTTTGACCACTGATAACTTTTATCCAACAACATATTTATTACGCATTTATACTTTTTTGCGTGCAGTAATGACTAGATCCTCAGTGTAGCAGCATATTCAATGTATACTATCGTAAATCATTACCTACGGTTGCTTATATTTTAGTTCTAGGACGGCTATACCAGTCAAAAAATTTTACCGGATAACAATTTTTTTAAATTCTAGTTATTTATAGAAAAATTGTAAAAATTTCTAAACTTTGCAAATTCGATTATATATCAATACTGGTTGCATGGCCAAAGTATAAGTTGTCTTTGAAATCTACCATACATTTTGTAAAGGATAGGTTGCACTGAATGCTGCCTTTTTTTAAATGGTTGATATTTATTGGTCTTTGATAAACATTGATGAATAGATGTAACGACAGAAAGCAAGAGTCAGGCAACAGATTTTTTATTAATGAAATCAACACATATTTATAGATTTTCGTATGCATTATTATAGATTATTGTTAGCTGACAAACACAGTTTTCTGATTGGTTGTTTCTTACTAAAAGTTAATCTTTCATCTCTTTGTTGCTTTTTCTTGAGTGTCAGATCATCTATCTGCTAATTGTATCCACCTACGCAAAGTCTGCTCTCCGTCTTTGACCTTGTTTTCACATGAGTAATATTTGAGACATAAACATTGACGTCAATTAATGTCTACCAATTTGGCTAGCAACCATCTCTCACCACACTCGTTCCCCCGTCAAATAGCTTCGCGCGCGGGCGTTCCAACCTTCTGGTTGATGCATCCTCTAGTTGATGATTGTTACAGACCGGCTTGTCCCAGTGCACCCATCGTTGGATCTGACTGGCGTTAACTCGTTTCTGTTTGTCACCTCTTCTGATGGTATATACTTGACCCTGTCCTTTTGTGACTGTGTATGGTCCTTCCCATTTTGGAAAGAGTTTTCGTGAACCTGGCCCGCATCCAACTGCATATCTTCTGTTTCTACACTTCCCTTAATTCCCGACTGCAAAGGTAATGCACTGAGTCTTTTCTCTCAGCTGAGACTTCGCGACATCCCTCCGCTGCTTCTGCATTACATTCTTGACTGCTTCTTTCCGTTCTGCTTTTAATTTCGTCGTACTCCACTTTTGGTGAAGGGGCTAGGTCTCGTTGTGTATCGGTAATCGTGGTTTTCTACCATACATCAGTTGAAAGGGTGACTTTTTCGTTGTTTCCTGGGTGGTAGCACGATGTGCTAGTAGAATCAGTGGAAGCTCCGTTTCCCAGTTATCGCCCTTCGAGGCCAGCCACTCCTTCACCGTACGGTTGTTTCTCTCCGTCAGGCCATTCGTTTGTGGATGCTATAGGGTCGTTCGGATCCTCCTGATGCCAAGCTGTTGCAAACGGGAAGTAAATTCTTCACTTTCGAAACAGGGACCTTGGTCTGTCAGTATTGTTTTTGGTACGCCATGGTCTGCAAAGATGTGTCTAACTACTGCATCTGTCACGGTCCTTGCGCGTTGGTCTGGGATTGCTACGTCGTCTACCCATCGTGTCGCGTGTTCCGTCATCACAAAGAGGTACTGATTACCAATGGATGTCTGAGGAAATGGACCTATGACATCTACGGACTACAAGTCACCTATCACCGTAACTGGAATCGACTGAAGTGGTGGTCGTATTCCTCGGTCGCCTTTCATTAGCTGGCACCGTGGACATCCAAGTACATATCTTGCTACGTCTTCTCTCATACCTGGCCAGTACATACTTTGTCTCAAGAGGTCGGTTGTTCTGGCCACTCCTGTATGTGCTAGCTGGAGACATTCTTCTATCATCATCAACATGAACCACCGTTTGCCTTTCACTGCATTTTATTTCATTGTATTTTTGTGTTCCATTAGTAACAAAATTTCAAATAGCAGTTTTTTTGTTGAATAGTTGACGGTTGTGATTCTCCCTTTCCTCCAACATATGCTGACTGGATAAACAAAAAACATGGTATAAGTGTAATTATCTTTGTCATGTTTACAGTTAGTGATTCTCAGAAATTCTTTTCTTAAAAAAGCTTACTTTGTTTTCATTGCATAAGCCTTTACAATTCCGGTGCATTTAAAGTCAGTAAAGTTTTGTAAGCAATCATATACAGGATATTTAAATTATTCAAAGCTCAATAAGCTTGAAAAAGAGAATATTTATTATATCAATCAGAGAGAAGAGCTGAGTTCTTCATTATTATTGAAGTTTCTGTGCTTCCCAATGAATGCAAAACAAAACGAGATTGTTCTTACTGAGGTTTCGCTAGTTTAATGCTAATACCTTTATGAAAGTATTATTAAACTAGAATACATAAAATCTCAGCTTATATACAGTAACATAACCACATTTCTTCAGCATAAGGTAACTTTTTCGGAGTCAAGTTGGTCGGTTGGTGAAGATAATAAAACCATGTGTAGATTGTTGAATTTGATAAGTATATGAAATTATGTGTTGATGAAAGATGAATAAGTTATTATATATAAGCTGAGATTTTGTAAATTCTGGTTTAATAACACTTTGATAAAGCTATTAGCATTAAATGGAGAAACGTCAATAAAAACAACCTTGTTTTGTTTTCCAGTCATTGGGAAATACACCAATTATTATAATAATAAATATTATACACCCAGTGCTCACATTTCTGGTATATACTAAATGTGGGCTTGGTTTGGACACATACAGATCAGTTATGTTCAAGGAAGGGTTTAAATAGAGAGTTTACGATTTTAATTAAAAGATATATTTGAATTTTGATGTCCAACTAAGAAAGAAGACTGATGGTACTCTAAAGAGATCAATATAACGAAAGCCTACGTGGAACGGCCGGCTGACAAACTTTTACATTTGGGTACCGATCAGTCGCAAGCGGAACCTGATATCTCTTGCAACTAGAACCCGTAGAAATTGCAACCCCGAATCAGTAAAAGAAGAAATCACTCTTTTGAGGAAGACACTACTACTCCACAACGCTTTACATAAAGCTGAAAATCAAAAAAGAACAACCCATCTCTGTGCCGAAGAAGATGCTATACATGAATGTGGCGTTTAAACGTGACCTTCTGGTCGACATCCTAAAAAGAAGAATATCTAACGCCCTTGAATAAAACATTCTCTGCTGTTACATTACGATTGGTACTCTCAAGCCTCCCATTGTACTTCAACAATTCCAAAGATAAACTATTATATTTGACCACTTCTATGTGTATATACCAATTTACTTGTTCATGTCCGGCGAGATGTATAGGTCGTTAAATGCATGTTTTCTCTAAAAGAGTCAAAGAACATTATCTTGCTTGGATACGAAGAGGTATCACTGGGTCAATCAGGAGTGACATAATTGAACATATATTCAACATTGGACACTCATTACGTAAGGAGAATCCATTCAAAGTCATCTACAAAGCCAAAAGAAGTCTTCCGAAAACGGTAAGCTTCCGTATACTTTGCATTGCCGAGGCCTTATCGAATCGGATAGAAGACCCTGATTTATGCACACAGAAGAAACTTCTCCCCCCTCCTTCTACCTTGAGTATAATTCCAAGTTCTACGACTTTGTTAATGTTTTGTTTTTTGAATTTTTGTATGACATCTCAGTAACATCTTCTTCTTAACCGACCCTCTACTCAATCTTTCCACCTATTACATAACTTGTTTTGGACACGTGTCTCCACTAACATCCTATTTCATATTACTCAACCCTCGTCAGTACTTATCAATCTCCCCTTGCTAGCCACAACTTTGATTATTCATCACATTTTAGAAACATTTTGATGACCTAAACAGTAACCCTAACAAAATTTTATTTTTCTTTGACGATCCTAATGTACACGCGCACACAAAATAATTACACATAAATGCGATTGTACAGCTAAGTGAATGAATTCGCCGAAAAGAGACTCTTCGCTGAACTTTTTTGTTCTTATATTTGAATTTGGACTCAAAACAAGAGGAGAAGGAGGATTTCTGTGGACAGATGCAAACAATAATGGACAAAATCCTAAATAACTACATTAAAATCCTAATGAGCGATATGAATGCAAGCCAAACTGGGGGCAGATAATACAGGGAGAGACCTCATCATGGGTCGACAGGCTCTCAGAGAAATGAATGAGCACGAAGAATTACTCGCAGACTTCTGCGCTTTCAATGATTCGGTGATCGGAGGGAGTGTGTACAAGCATAAAGATATACATTGGGTGACATGAATTTCGTATAATTGACACAAAATGGTTCAGAATGATTTCACTTCAGTACTGCTAAATTAAGTGCGGACGAAGTCCGCTGGACACAAAGTCGATAAGGGCAGCAGATGTGAGCGCAGACTATTATTTATTTCAAATAACCTCCACGGGTAAGTTGAAAGCCTTAAACGTAACTAGAGACAGACCACGATTCAAGTTCAACATGCAGAAATTGACAGACGACACTACTAAAGATACTTTCACTGTAGCCATCAAAGAAAAGTCGGAAACACTACGTAGCATTACTGTGGAAACCTTTGTGGAAGAAAACTGGAACTCGCTAAAGCTGATGCTCAAGGAAAGTATACAAACGTTCTGGGAAGAAAGTAGAGGCAAGATAAGGAATGGCTCTTAATAGACTCTTGGAAGTTGATAGAAGGGAGGAGGATGGTGAAAAAGATGACTCATTGCAAAAATGGACAGCTGAAAACTGAAGCAGAACAAGCTGCAGGTGTAAGAGATGCCAGGACATTATATCAGATAACCAGGTCTCTATCAGGAAAAAGATCAACGCATACGGGACCTATAAAAATGGTGAAGTGTACCTAATTTCCAAGGAGGAGACACCAATGAGACAATGGGCTGATCACTTCAAAGGACTCCTGATTCGACCATCACCTACAACTCGTCCAGAAATACCACCAACAGCCTGTCAGTAGACACCAATTCTCCAACGAAAGCAGAAATTTTGAATGCAATCAGGCTACTAAGAGCCATCGGGACCAGACGGAGTCCCTCCTGAAACACTGGAGACGGCCCAAAAAGATCTTAGCAGATATGTTCACGTCACTATTGCTAAAGGCTTAGAAGGAAGTAAAGGTAGCTACTGATTGGAAGAAAAACTACGTTGTCAGACTATTAAAGAAGGGTGACTTAGGCCTCTGAAAGAACTTGTACGGAATAATGCTCTTGTCTATGCCAAGTAAAACACTAAGTCACGTCATTCTGGAGAGAATAAAGGATGCACTGGATGCAGAACTCCACCCACTGGAGCAAGCTGGATTCAGGAGAGGCAAATCATGTACTGATCAAATTGCAACGCTACGTATCATAGAATGGCAGTCAAATGTCCATTTCATCTCCATCGACTTTAGAATGGCTTTCGACGGCTTTGATCCCGAAGTAATTTTGGAAATGATTCAACCTCAGTTAACAGCTGTATTACAACGTCACGTGTCAAGTAATCCACAACGGAAAACTCAGTGAGGCATTTAAAGTGAATACAAGAGTATGACAAGGTTGTCTATTATTACCGATGAATTCCTGATTGTGATGGACTGAATTATGCGGAAGACCATGCACGGGGAGCGAGAAGACAGGTATACGTTGTACCAATAAGAAGAATCTGGAAGATCTGAATTTCGTGGATGACTTATGTCTAATAGCACACAAACTCGAAAACCTGCAGGTGAAAACGAACAAGCTGGCAGAATTAGCAGGAAGTAAACACAGAGAAGATGGAGGTGATGAAGATACTTGGCCAATAAAAATGAAGCTCCAGTTAGAGTCGACGGAATCAATTCAAAAGAGGTCACTCCCTTCACTTATCTAGGAAGCATCGTTTCAAATACAGGCGGAATGGATAAGGCAGACCTTCACCACTCTCAAATCAGTTTGAAAATTAACTGCACTTGGCACAAATAACAAGGTTTGGATTTTCAACACAAATATTAAGCCAATGAGTTCTTCTGTATGGGTCAGAAATTTGCATCACACGTCACTAGAAGCCTTTCCAACAGGTCACTGCAGACTTTAATCAATAGCTGCCTTCTCTGTGTTCATACTGAAGATCAGATGGCCAGTCAGAAAGAATTTGAAACATGCAACTCTGAGAAAGAACCAATTAAGAAACTGTCGCTCGATAAATATTTGCATGAAAATGGTGATTGATCGAACACACTCTGAGGAGACTGTAGGGTGACATCGCTCGACAGGCCACCACTCGAGCGGGAAACGAGGAGTTGGACGTCGTGTGAGGAGACTGTGTGGGGAGTAGATGACAGATTATGGGCAATTGTGAGGCCAGCTAAAAAAAATCCTCAAAGAATGCAGCAAAGTGGAGATATGCTGTTGAAACACTATGTTCCACTCGGAACCCAAGGGAAAAATAATAATATATGTAACTGAAAACATACTGCCACAGGCTTTTATTAACTGTTTTGCATACTGCACAATATGTAATTTGAATGACGATGTTTTTCATGAGCCAACAAAGAGAACAAAAGTTAGGAAATATCTGCTATTTTGCAATAATATGTATTCTTTCTGAGGTTCTGTTTGCTGTATCCGACGCCATTAGTAGCATCTTAGTTATAATACCTGGAAGAGCTGAGTCAAAATAAAAATTGATTTTTTCCTCAAAATCGTGGAATAGGTTTCCCTTAGTTCTTAAAATTTTAAATGGGTGAACGGTTAGGCATCAGTTTACTTGTTTCAATATAATGGAAGGTTCACTATTTAGAAGGGACGGCTTGGTTTCCCACCTCAGATAAAAAGCAACTTGGGTATTTGAAACGTAAACACTATTCACGAAATGTCTTGGAAGTGTGCAATAAACGATGATAAGATAATAATTGCTTTGTAGTATAAATATATCTCAATTGTAAATGAAGTAGAAATATTCTATAGTTTGGTTTGTAAGGGTTTGTTATGTTTTAACTAGTTGATCACGGACTGATATCAGTTAGAGAACCATTGAAAATCAGGGAGTACTGGACAGCTGCTGTTTCATCCAGGTTTCGGAATCATCGGCAGTACGCACCCACAGATATCAGTCCGTGATCAACTCGTAAGAAGTAGAAATAATCTGGTTTCATGGGGAATTCCATCATTAAAAGTCAACAGATTGTGGTGTCCCTAACAAAGTTTACGGTGCAGAATTTCATCCCAAAATAATTGTGCTAAAGTAGTGCCTGTATTAGCGGTTCAGTATTTTATAAGCAGTTACAATATTTCACTAAATTTCGAATGAAAAATATTCTACGACAATCGTATATATTGAAAACACTGAATATTCCCTCCGTTTACAGTAATGTGGGTATTACCAAAAGGTTATATGTTACAGTATATTCCTGTTTTCGTATCATTGGTTATTCGTGAAACTAGTTATTAATTCAATCCAACAATTGGCAGCACTAGTTGAACTCTATCAATTCATGGTTTCACACGTGAAGTCTCATGTCCACTTTTCTTTTGTGCTCATAAACTAATATCAAACACTAAGCGGCTAATTATTACGTATTGAGATACATACTCAAAATTGCATTTTCTTCTACTTTAAACTCAAAACATAAAAATCTTCACTCAGTCATCAAATTTCAAATGTCATTTTAACCTTAGAGTACGAATGTTTCTAAAATTGGGCATATATATATATACATTATTATCATTGCTGTATAAAGTTTGCTTATCTTGAAGGAAACCAGCATCATATATGTGTGACAGGTGTAACGGAATAATTGTTTGGAAAATGGTTCCTGAACGATCCGATCACAGTATTGGTACCAATTTGGATGTTTCAACTAACTTTGTAATTACTATCTGTTTTTCTTTTAGGTTCTATATCGTTGTTCTGATATCTGCATGTCAACTGTTGACTTGGTCCTTATTATTTGTCACTGCCCCTATTCTAACCTTGGGCTACCTCCAGGAAGCATTGGTGTTTGATTATTGTGAACAGAACTTCTGATTCCATCTTGTTGGGAATATTCTCTCTGATTTCAAGGTACTTCTTACGGCTGAATTCTGGTTAAGTAATTGTATTCTTCAGCTTTTGCTTTTTACTTAGAAACTTGCCTCGTCTGTATAGCTGCCAGATGGCAGTGTTGAGGTAATTTTGATTTCTGGTGTTATTTTTTTGTTGAATAGAACCACGTAGATCTAGCCATGAATAGCCGTCTTCTGCTGTCTTTGTAGCGTTTTATGACTGTGTCTCTTGAGGAAGTTTTGTCAGCTCTACAGCAAAATGCAGAGATAGGTATTCTGAGTTCAGACCACAACGAGTCAGTCGTTACAACAGGTTATGTTTTGGAATCACTTATCTGATAATCTGAAACATTTAGGCGAATAACATTTATTATGTGGGAAACGTTATGTACCAGCTGCACGTGATTTGTGTGGGTTGTCCGGTAGTTTTTAGTTGATTTCTACTTGATTGACGACCATTGTACAACTGTCACACAGACAATAAAGGAAATAAATTTCATTCTTATAGTGTTATACACATTTCCTGATAAGTAGGTAAAAGTAATAGTAAATCATTATATTATTTGGTGAATTAAACAGGGTTAAGCCATTTTTAGCATTGAATCGGGATGTCATTTGGACTTAATACATGGATTTCTAACTCACTTTTAAATTACCTATTTGCATCATTTAAAATTTACTTCTGTTTATTGAACTGTATTTGGATCATGAATTACAAAATACAGTATTTAGATGGCTACTTTGCACAGCAGACTGTTTATATATTTCAACTAGGGAATCGAAGTTAGAATACCATATATTTTAAGGTCACACTGATTTTGAATGGGGCAAAGTTCAACAATAGCGTCCCAAGGGAGGGGAACGCATGATTGACCTTCAGCTGACCAACCACAAAAATGAGGATGTTTTGCACAAAAATGACGTATATTTACAAGAAAATGCATGAGAACACATTAAACAGGGTATCTTTCTCTGAGATGACTTAAAAATACGTCCCAATAATATTGAGGAGTATCAGCTGCTAAGTTAGACTAATTTCCGTACATGTATTCACCGAGATGAATAAAGATGAGCTGTTTCTGTGAATCGTGTATCTTTCTTATCCTGTTGTGCGGTCTTCCCCAAAAGCACTCGGTTGAATTACTATGGTTTCCAGTAAAAGAATCGATGACCACTTATCAGGAAAATGTGGATAATAGAACAAATTAGATTAAATGACATCAACTCTTAATCTATTCCTAATCGTAATCCTAACCTTAATCCTGACCCTAACCCTAAACCTAACTCTAATGAAATTAGCTCCTTAATGGGTGAATAGGGTTGATATTTCAGTTAAGTCAATGACAGGTGCTGTTAGCCAGCGACTAGCATGCGTTCAAGGTCATTGGAGCGTTCACACTTCTGGGACGCTACTGTTGAACTTCGCCTTGAATGGAACCAAAACAATCTACATTATCCAGTGATCCCAACAGTATATAACGGTTATGCACATAATTATTAACAGATTGAATGTCTTAACATTCAAACAGTTAAGTATCTTATATAAAGTAACGGTATATTTTATCAAGTTTCAATAAAGCAAGAACAACAGTTTTTACAAAATAAAATGGTACCATCATTCATTTCATCGGCTTCTCATCAACTGCTTACAGGCCAAAGTCATGATTAAATATATCTGCAGAAACAATTTTAACAAACTCGCACAGAGTTCATTTTTAAACAAAAATCAATCAATATATTTAATTGGTGGGTGGTGACTAGCAGTGGAATCCAGGATGCGCATTTCGTCCTGCTCGGGACTCGTCATCTGGATGTACCTGCATTCCCCAATCATTATATGCATACAGTAATTATATATATGTATAATATTAAACACTATTCAGAACAATAACAATCATACACAATGGAAACTTTCAACATTACGTAATCAGATGAAAGAGAGGTGAAAATATCCAGTTATCAGGACAAAGAAAGACTGACAACTGCTTCTTTCTGAATGCATAAATCCGGTTTCAGGTGCTTGATAGAGATCGCTTCGGCAAATTTGAGAAGAATTGAACTCTTTTGCCTATTGATAATTTTGGACGAACTTGCGGCGTCCACCTCACGACCCGTGTCAAGGAGATGACTGCCGATGGCACTGTTTAAAGTATTTGTTCTCTTGAGATATAGGCTTTTTGGCACATGTTCAGAAAATCATAGGTATACCCTTCTTTCTGTTCTTCCAATGTAACTGCTACCACAGATGCATGCAAATTTGTTTATGCAGTTGGAGTTAACATGGGAATGATATCTATCGATTTTTGATTGCACCAAAGAGCAAGTTGTTTGATAGGCGGGAACGAGCTTGGCTGCAGGATAGGCTGTGCCTAGCGGCTTCCTCAATCTTCTGTTGACAATTGCTGCAATATTTTCACCTTTGTTATCAATTTGAATGTAGATGGGCTTTTTCTTCACTGTGATTTGCTTGACATTTGCGACTTCATATCTTCCCTACTTGTTTATGAACCTTTGAGGGTAACCGTTGCTTTTCAACATCAAGTTTAACAAGTTTAACTGAAGAAATAAAATTCCACTAGAAATTTATTTGATATCATGCTTATGGTTATTTAATTTGTCTAATACTTAAGGTCGCATAGCCACCTACCAAGTTAAATGAGTACTAACGGTTGTACATCTTAAATATTTTCCGTCTTGGTTCAAAGGTTAGTTTTGTTTATTAAAAGTTATTAACACATACGACTTGAAGAGTTGCACAAGAGATGAATGCTTAATTTTAATATATTCTCATTTTTTAAAATTACCTACTATTCTTTTGACTAAATACCAAAAGTGCTGATTTATGTTGGATAAATTGTCAGCAAGTCAAAATCTTATCAAATCTGCATATGGTTTTAAGAAAGTTAAAATCAAGGCGCTCATTTATTTAAATTCAGAATTTTCAAATTAATCCGTGACTTATACAGGTAGTGGTGAAATTTTCCAAAGTTCGTTTTGGAAACAGAAATTATTCAAATCACAATTTGTGAGCTGCTCAATACCAAAAATGTCAATCGAGAAACCAATCAATCGACCGATAGCAGAAAGCATGATGTATTTATGCTCGAACTCTGTAAGTTTAAAAGTTGGGAATTAATTTCCAAATTGCAAATTTGATCCAATGCACTATCAGTTCACTTAAGTAGCTAGCCATTATTCTGCTGGTTTAAAACGATTCGGCTGCCTGAGCTGATTCAAACCAGGTGTACCACCGATGGAGCTAGGCCTTAGATGAGAGAAACTGTCGTCCTGTGTTTAAATCAATTTCGTCTGACTCGTATGAACTACAGATTGACGCCATTAGTATTGAGCTACTAACTCAATCCACCAGTAATATTTAACCCATCTAGATTAATGCGTAAATACCGCAGAGTTATCGAGAGTTAGTCTATGCATATGTAATTTTAAAAACATTATATCACAGAGACAGATATGAATATAATAGTTATAATGAAAATAGAATATTTGTCTGTATTCACTTGAAATTTACTATGATATATGTAGTGGTTTTTAGTGGCTTATTTCTGGAATTCTTTTGAAATCCTTTTACTATGATTCGGCTTTTTTTAGGGGGGGAAAAGTTCATAAGATTCTCAACTCAGGATGTTTAATCAGTCGGTTTTCACTCGGCTTCACTAACACTATGCTGCCTAATAAAATAAATGAAAATATGCTATAATTTATCTTATACAAAAAGACGTCTGAACATCTGTTTATCTTTTGGTCTTTCCGATCAAATTTAATATCTTTTGAGTTATCTTTTCAAATATTGTTTTTAAGAAATACAGTGGGCATTTGAAAACACATCACAGTTTCTCTCCTCGCGTGATACACCCATGTGTGATATGTTCCCCTGCATTCAGTTTTCCCACTTTGATTCTACTAACAATTTTATATTATTTCTAATCAGTTTGGAAATGTATTTTTTTAAAATGATAACTTCACCACTTCTAATCTGTAAGGCAAGAGTGTATTCTCATAATGTCAATTGCGACTTTCCCTTCACTTGTCATACTCTTTGCATAAAAGTTTACTTTGAAGCAAAATTTACGCACTTTGTCACGCGTGATTTATTAATGCTCCATTCTCGTTAAAATCTACTCAAACATGTCCTCAGCTTACAACAGTTCTTATGATGACATGTGTGTGTATGTGTGTAAGTTGTCTTTTCAACCACTAAAGGAACCGATAAATTTAAACTTTAATATTTTCACTAGATATTTTCCACTTTCTTATTTTCTAAAGTCTATGCATCCAAATTGTAAAATTACGGCTGATCAAGATCATCTCCAGCGTTTGTTTAGTCAGTTTTAAAGATGATAGGATGTTAGTGACTTTAATAGGATGGAAAGTGATGAGAAGAATGTAAACAATTAGTTACTGTTGTTACAAACTGGACAGATATACTTATTCCTGTTCATCCTCTGATTGGATGACAGTTCATTCTGTTTAGCAGGATTTCGTCATACATACACACACACACATTTCCTATTGGTTGATGAGGTAGCATAAAATAAAGTGACTAATGCTTACTGCATACAACCAGCAATACATCAGTATACTTCAAATCACTGTGAACACTAAAAATGTTGATACCTTCTACTAAATGATCACTTCTTGTTTTATTTAATTGATGTTTAAAATGATGTCATAAGAATTTCGTTAATATTTTCATATATGTACATACATACTGTCATTTACGTTCAAATAAGGATATATTTACAAATGGAATCCAATTATACTGCTGGTATAGGAAAATTAGTGATAAAAATCTATGCAAGTTTGTTATTATTATTCGGTATACCTGGCAATATAATCAGTGCAATTATAATGGGTGGAGATAGTACAAATCGTTTGACTACACGTTTAATAATTATAATTCTAGCTATCGCTGACAATTTTGTACTATTGACAGCTGTATTACGTTATTGGTTAATGGAAATTTATGGATGGGATTTGCGTACAAGTGGTCCCTATGTTTGTAAAATTCATATTTTTGCTGTAGGATTTTCAACAGATTTCGCTGTCGGTGTTCTATGCGCTATTGCAGTTGAACGCCTACTTGTTGTTACCCTACCACATAGAGCAACTGATTTGGTTACAGTGAGATCTGTAATTGTAGGAATGACATGCTTTGCAGTAAGTATAATTGTAAAGAATTCATTACACTTCTGGATGATCGGTGAAAATAAATCACCACAACTTTTTGTGAATAAAGATAACACTACTGCAACAAATCAATTCCTAAATGAAACAGATACTCAAAATTCTTTAAGGAATGATTCATTTAAATGTGCATTTGTTTCAGATTATGAAGCACTGTTTAAGATTTTCATGAAATTTGACTTTATTAGCTTTGCTGTCCTTCCATATTTGATATTATTTTCATGTAATGTAATTATCTATTTAAAATTACGTAAACAACGTCGTGTAATGCGTTGTCATGCAAACACTGTATCATCAGCAAATTATAATAACAATATAATTGAGAACAATAATTCTAAAATACCAAATCAAAGTAATGAACAACATAAACTAAACAGAATTTCCTTCGTTCATACAAATTCAACACATCAGTCTGATGTAAAAGATGTTCGACCTAAACGTTCCATAAGAAGACCAGAAGGTGTTATCAAGATGTTAACAGTTTTAACTGTCATTCATGTGATATGTACATTACCAGGCACAATATTTACTTTTCTTTCATCCTATTTCAATTATTTTGATGATATGCCAAAATATAAACATGATCAGATTAAATTTCGTTTAGTAATGTTAATATTTACAAACAATGCTATTAACTTTTTTGGTTATTGTATATCTTGTACAACATTCCGTCAGACAGTTTATCGTACATTATGTCGTTTATTTCGATGGACTAATATGTGTCAGAAAATAAGAGAAGAAAATGGAACAAATACTAGAAATAATATTAAACAAAAGACAACAGTAGATGAAGGTATCAGTACGTATGATGCTGAGAAAAGGCAACGTGAATATTTAAAGTGTAACAATTTTGTTGAGAATGAAGCATCATTTAACTAATATCATTCAGTTTGCATTCTCACAATGACAGACCTAATGATAATTCTTTGAAATCACTTGAAGATTTTCATATTAAAAAGATGTGACCATATAGATACAAGGCTGTCGAATAATGAAGCTTTCATCAGATCAATGGACAAAAAATGAAGCTATGAAGATTATTCAATTTCTGTACGCCAGAGTGATAATTTCTAAGTGTTATTTTGTTGATAATTATCTACTTCAGAATCTCGGTCAATAAACAAACTCTTGTCTGTGCTAATGCAATAAACCCGGTTGTGTTGAGTATTTTATTTCGAAGACCAAATTTTATTTGAAAAGAAAATACAAGTATTTATCGAGAATCATCTCTTTAGTTATTAAGCTGCAGTAAGTTATTTTAACACAGTGTTACAACCTATCAGTCATAATCACCACTAGTAAGACAGTTGTATGTTTATGTACAACTAAAAACAAATATAGTTTTACCATGGTTGCTTTTTGCCAGGCTAGTTGTAGTCACATTTAGAATAATATGCAAGAAGATTTCGAAGCAATAGACCTCCTTGAAATATTATTTATTTACAAGCAAAAAAAATTTATTACGCAAAACCCAACTATTGTGCGTCGGTGGCATAGCGGTTGGGATGCTCGCCGACCGTGCACATGGTCCGGGGTTCGATCCCCGGCGGATGCATTCCTTTATCTCGCTGAGCCAGAAATAATCCTGGTAAAGAGGAAAGGTTGGGCATGAGGCTAGCAACCCTATCCTGTGAAATAAACATTGCTTCAGAAACTTCAAGCCACTAGCTTGAAGCCCTGTGTTCCACTGGGGAACGTGAAGGAAAAAAAACCCAACTATCATTGAATATATATTGTTAAATTTCCAAGCTATTCTTAAGAGATGCACATGATCTCAAATTTTCTGACTTCACTAGATATAAGATGGCTACTTCTGGATTGCTAACATTAACCCCTGATAGTACACTACATTTCTTCATTGTTCGCAAATAATTAAATACCTTTCACTTAAAGGGAATAAGTCAACGTTATAAAAAAATATTCATTCAAGGTTGAGTTAGGCGCAGAGCAGAAAAATACTGAACAGGCAAATAAAGCTTCCCATGTATTCAAATAGATTTAAATTTTTTATGCAAGCGAAGTAGATAAACAACACCACATGAGTTCAAACGTATTATCTATCATATCAACTGGTGTTCTTAGTTTATTTTAAATTTATGCTTTAAAATCACTATATGAGATCAGTGAAAAACAGTTTTGGTGTTCTTATTCCAGGGTATTAGATTACTAGTGTTGAAATTGTCTCAGGTAGATGGTTTTAGTATTATTACTATCTCTTAAATAGATGGCTTAGTTTTATTTCTGCATTATATATATATATGTATATATATCCAATGCCATTTGCACTGTTGCGTAAAAAGACAACGAAAGCCTCGTAATTAAGCCATGTGGCTTAAAGAACACAACAAGTTCAAATAAAAATTCCCAAAACAAGAATTTTCATTGAATGGTATAAGAAAAAGGATTAGGTTTGCATAAAACAAACACCTTTTCTATTGGTATGAGAGTTGAGTTTCTAGATTTTCCAATGTCTACCAGAACTACTGTTGAATATCTTTACGTGATAGATATAGTCTGATAAAAAACACACCATCAGAAATGGCTAAATCAGTTGAATTAAAAGATTTTTTAAAGTTTAATTTATTTGCTGTCAAGGTAAAACGCGATTAAGGTATCTAGAATAATTGAATTATGTTATGAAACCGTTTAACAAATTACTTCAGCAAAAATTCTAAAAAAACAGTAGTAAAGCTAGGCACGTCTGCACCAAAGAGAGGACTAGACACACCACACTAGTTACTAGTGACAAATCAAAATATCCATTACAGTCCTACAGGAGGTCAATCGCGAGCCCCAATACCTCAGTGGTCACGTGTCTGACTGCAGCACTGGATGAAGTGGCTTTGAATCTCAGATGGGACATGAGTTCCTTCAAGATTGCGGATACACCTTGCTGACGAGTGCCAACTAGCACGAAACCTAGGTCCAAGTCTTCCTGCCCATTGCCTCCAACAGTCTAATATCATCAAATCAATGTGCACCATGATGGCGAGCTACCTAGAATGGTGGCCACATTACAACCTGACTGATAGAATTCAGTCTGCACCAAAGAGAGGACTAGACACGTCACACTAGTTACTAGTATCAAATCATAATAATAGTTCTATTGATAATAATGAAGAACAATGCAGCAATTTGTGATAATAATAAGAGTTTATAACGTTGTAAATAAACAAACAAATGTTCAAACAGACTTGGTATATACAATCAATTAACGAACTAATGCCAAAACAAACTATAAAGATAGTAGATAAACCGAGTTTTTATTATTGCGCAATAAGAATAAAGGAGAACAGAGAAAAAATGGTAAGGGAAGTTTATATTATGCGGACTGGGATCGTCCACGGTCGAAAGAAGGATTATGACTGTTCAAACTTTTTCCTAATATACAGTTTGAAATTAATAGATTGATTGGCAGTAGACTCAGCAATATGTAGTAGGTGAACTGGAAAACCATTAGAAGCAAAGAGTAACTAATCACATTGGACATTTTAGTTTTTGTCCACTGAGTGGCTGCTATCTCCTGTATGAAAGAAAATAGATTTGTAGATAGTTTTTACTTGTTTTTCACCCATAAACTTTGGAAGATGTTCTATCACATGTTGGTTAAGCACAATATAACCGTCTACATGGAAGAACCTGAATTGATGAAGACTCATGAATGTGGCAAAACTAACCAGCTCATCCTTAGTTTGAGTCACAACCACTTAAAAATTCGAAAAGTGACAGCTAACTTAATCAATGCTAGTGTATTTCCTGTTAAATTAGTAGAATTTATTCAAAAAATTATGATGTATAATTACTAAAATGAACTTTCGAGTGAGTAAAATAAATATGCAGGTTATTTATTATAATGAAGGTTTTTGTATTTCCCAATGAATGAAAAATAAAACGATATATTGTGTTTACTGACGTTTTGCTATTTAATGCAGCTAATAGCTTTATCAAAGTATTATTAAACCGGAATTTACAAAATATCAGCATATATATAACAAAGAGTTAAGAGGTGAGAAAATAGACTTAGGTCAAGTTAAAAGGACATATTGAAAGTCAAAATAACAAGGAAGATCACTAAATCAAATAACAAAGTAATAGTACATTTGTTATGATATCAAAACAAAGTTTACTAACTTGATCATCGCTCGTCTGTCTGGGGGCATTTTTCGTTGTCAAGTTGGCCAATTGGTAAAGATAACAAAACCAAGTGCAGATTGCTGGATTTGATCAGTGTGTAAAATTACAAAACATTGCTTATCACATTCGTGTTCATTTTGTCACTTCATGGGGGAGGGAGGTGTTGTAACCAGGTCAGATTCTGTTTTAGTCCATCATTCCTATTCAGGCAATTTGGATTCCACTTGATGTGAAGTGCTTCTGATAATAGACGTTCTTTGTGATTCCTGAAGTTTTTCTGGATTATTTCAATATTGTCAAAATCAATTTTGTGGCCTGATTCTATAGCGTATAGACCTATGGCTGATGTTTTTTCAAGTTTTTAAAGCTCGACAGGAGTTCTCGGTGGTCGAAGAGATGCTCTACGGTGTTCATTTCTTCTGATTTTTATTTCTCGAGATGTTTGTCTGATGTGTATCGCATCACATTCCATGCATTTTATTTTATAGATACAATTAGATAGAGATTTGGTCTTTTATATGGACAAAGTTATTTCGTAGTGTGTCTGATTTTTTGAAGAAAACTCTAATGTCGAGCTGATTGAGTACTCTTCTGATATCGTCTGACGTCTCTGCTCTATATGGAATGACGACTGTTGAGGTCCACGTTTTCGGAATGCGTTTTCGTCCATACTTAATGTCTATGTTGATTTTGTTGATGAAGTTCCTTGAGTAGTTGTTTTGCTTGAGAGTTTCAGTAGTGTTTGATATTTCTTCTTCTTTTTCTTTCTCATCCGTTATCAGAGAGTGTGCTCGTCTAAGAAGACTTGCGCTGATGGGGTGTGATGATTTGAAGTCTAAATATTCATTGGAGTAGGTTTTCTTCCTGAATATGGATATAGTAAAATGTCCGTTTTCCCTCCTCTTAACTAGGCAGTCTAGAAATGGTAGTTCACCGACGTCTGATGCTGCTTCGGATTTTATTTATATTTATTTATTTAAACGCAGAAAAACTTGGTGCAATATGGCACCAAGAAAGATGCGCCACACAATATTGTGTGAGGGCTGAGATACTGCCCGGGCGCCCAGACCGAAGCAGGTGGTTTTCCTAAGGGACCACCCCCCGAGCCTTTGACTTGGAGTCTAATCCGCAAGGCAGCGGAGCAGCGTCAGGAGCTGCGTTCCCGTTGTTGCCGGTGACCCATATGGGTTCATACGCCATTTGATCCGATTGAATTCTGGAGCCCATGTACCGCCATGCTGCTTCGGAATAAACTGGATTCTGGGAGATACACGGTTTATTTTCTCCAGGAATGAACTGTGTAGATCTCGTTTTAGTACTACAAAAGTATCATCTACATATCTTAACCATATTTTAGGAGTGAGTTTGTTTGAAAAGATGTTATTTTCGAATCTATTCATGAAAAGGTCAGCGAATATTGGGGAGACTGGTGAACCCACAGCAACACCATTTGTATGTCTATATAGACTCCCTTTAAATGTAAAATAATTACTTTCTAGACAGAATTTCAAGCTCACAATTATTTCAATGGTGTCCAGTGGACATCTTTGTGATAGCGTTGTATCCGATTCTAGTAGACTGGAAATGATATCAAGACTTTCGGTAATAGGAATACGAGTATATAATGAGTTAATACCATAGCTTACCATAATGTCTTCTTTATCAATTTCTCGTTGTTCTATTTGGGATTTGAAATCATATGAATTTCTTACAATATTTTGAGTGTCCTTTTGTAGTGGTTGTAGTACCGAAAGTAAGTATTTAGAGAGATTGTATGTCGGTGAGTTGGCGAAAACTTATCGCCATTATACTGCTTTTTTAAATAATTAAATGCGGTGTTCATTTGGATACTTAGTCAGTAACAAAAGAATCTGCTTTTAATCACTACACTTTTTTAAGATAACCAATTGACCAGTTTATTATGCGAAGGTTTATTTTTCTAGTTTAGTCATTTATATTTTGTCAATGTAAACTGTATATGAAAGATCTTTAAAAAAAACTAATTAATAATGTATGAAGCACCTCAATTTTAAATGGACCTTTCTGTATAGACCTTAGGAAATGTTTCCGCTACATTTTATTTGAACTGCGCAATTATGGGTTGGCAGAAATAAAGACTGAGTAGATCCAGAACCATATAAATAGAAAACTGTGAATACGATATAGCCCTCCATTAAGTATCCGGTCTTTGTTAATTTAATTAACACGAAATACAGATTTTCTCGCTAAAATTATCTCATTAATAACACCTAATTAGTAATATGATGGTTTATTAAATTTTCGCATTGTTACATATATGTTTAACAATATATTTGTGATATTTTTAAATATTATTTTGAGGGTTATGTGTAGCGTATTTAGCGTACTACCCGATTTTCACAATATATACCGTCTACTTGTCAGTGATATAAAAGTATATCATACGCAAATAAGCGCTCTCTACGACATGAAGAAATTTCAGAAACCACAGTATACAAAGAATCAGTTAAATTATTGGGGAAATTTAAAATACAACTTTTTCCTAATAAAAACGATATCAGTTGATATATTATCAGTTTATACAAACTGTATTGAAGTCGATGAATGGATTTTCTGGAATTCTAATAAGAAGTTCTTACAAGTGAAGTTCAGTACATCGAAGATGAAGACGTAAGCTTATATACGTTATTAGACAGAGCCGGCGCCAGCAGAATTTTGAATTCACATGCCAGGGGATTGTGACACAGTGACTGGATTTTAACTTAGTATCGGTATAAAGTGAATTTCATAGCTCTAACCTCTGGTGAGATCATGAATACTTACTGTTTCAAACTAGGATGGAGCATCAGTTCAATGTGGATATCCAAACAACATTGATTTGTTACGAATCGTACTTAAAAACCATTGAAATTCTCATAATTTCAGCCATCCAAATGACGTGTATTACACTACTTATACTGTTTTCGGGAAAATTGTCAGGTTGACAAAACACTCTCTATTTGCTTGTTTATTTCCGGGTCTATACAAATTGTGAAGCAATTTAATCAAAACGATACCTGTCTCTAGAAAGCTAATTCAAGCTAAAGAAGTATTCGTCCTTCTTCAGCAAAATATTTAACTTTGCTTCGTACCGAATGAAAAATATCAGAATGATAATCAAAGCGATAATTACAGTTGTATAAAGTTACGACGCTGACTCCTAATGAAGAAGTGAAAAGCGTTGACTGCTTAGTACAGGGAATCGAAACTTCTGTCAATATGATGGACACAATTTCGTTTCTTATAACAACAGTTAAATATGACAGGTATTTTATGGTACAATTCTTTTCGAGTGAGGAATAGGGGATTTCGTGTAAATGTTTTTTTTTCTTTTAGTCTGTAAGTGAGACAAACTCTATTGATTAAATGTAATCATTTAAGAGAGAATGCGGGTTTGCAATCACGACAGGTGAGTTTTTTATCCACTCACAATATTATTATTTACTGTTGTCGTTCTCATACCATTTATGGTGTCTTAAAATGTGAGAAGCAGTTGGCTGCATAAGCATGTTGTCTGGAAATGTATCCATTGCTTTCTCTCCCTTAAACTATTAAGTTTAAATGTTGAACAATATAACTTTTAGATTGAAACATTTCCTCGTGTTATCTACCTATCATGTTACTGTATTCGTTTATATGAAAACATATTAGATTGTCCCTCAAAAAAAAGTGGAATTTGACGAAGAGTATCAAAAATTCAGACTAACTTGAATACACCACACATTAATATATATGTGGACATCTGTAAAATCGTTTTTAGTTTTTACTACCACTGTTTTCAAACAGTGCAATTCTGAATCAGTTTATATTTGTGTTTAACGGATTTGAAAGATGCTACCAGCAGATTTTCATCAACATAAGGATTCATAATAATTCTGTTGTGAATTTTTAAAAGTTAAGGGTTGATGAAGTAGTAGTGATCCCAGTGTTTTTCATTCCTGTGCGTTTCGAGGAGAACAAAGACTTCAAGTTTTTGCAGACTTAGTAGCGTTGGTATTGTCATTTCTACGGGGTCGGATTTCTAACCTAACTTCCAACCTCTCCTCTTTCCTAGATTTACCACCGGTTAGGAGAGGTCTAGGAGTGTGTTCGATTGGGAATCGAGTCCTGTTTGGCCAGCACTTTACCGCTCAACCGCCGATGCAATGGTTAATGAAACAGTATTAATCTGTCTGTTTAAAGAAATATTCTACTGATGAATTGGACTCAAAATTACAATAAGCCATTAAGAAGACGAATACTGAGACAAGATATCATTTCACAGTTTTGTTTTACGATCGCTTTGCAACTAGCACGGGTGACAATAATCAAATAAAATGTTTGACAATCAGTCAGAGGTATAAAATAAAAGTGCATATTGATCGCCCATTGTGTCTTAGTAAGTCAAATAGTTAATGTTAGGCAAAGGTCAAACTATACTGTTCTCTGTGTATCTAGTTTGTGATGTATGTGTTAAACCTAAATTGCTTCCACCTTCATTAACATCGGTTTGAAGCTATGTGAAATAAGTGAGATACAGTCATCAATATTGATTTTGTGACCAGACACTAAGAAATGTTTTCTTTTGCAATGGATGATACTAGACTTTTGGTTTGACTTAACGACTTAAAAACATGCTCTTTCCAACAGCACTGCTATATTCTATTAGTTCTACCTATGAATGTGGCCTCGCAAACTACAGGTGAACTTGTTGGTAGAGTGTGATGTAGAGACCATAGAATTTCGTCCTTTAATCGTAGGCGTATAGATTTAAAATGTCTGAGTAGTAAGATAATGTGCTTTTGATAGCTGACCGAAGGCTTTGAACTATTAATTGCATTATTCGGTTACCCTTAGCTTAATAAACATAACTTCCTTTGTTGCTAGGGCTATCTTTTCAAGAGTTAGTTTCTCCTTTATTGTGACGTACAGTTAAGTTTTTAGGATGTCCATTATTATTTGTAAAGCGATTGTAAAGACAATGCAGAATGACATCGTCTCCCAGTGTTTTTTTCTTATTGCTGTGTTTAGACTTATCAAAGGAACAACATGTTTCAGTAGGTATGTAAATTAATTCAGGACACCTTACGCTCATTCCTGGGGAAGTTTATGTATAGAACAGAAGACAACCAACAAAACTGCGTGTACCAGATAAATTATGGGGATTGTGACTCTGTATATGTAAGAGAACTTTCCAGACAGGTAAATGTAAGAGCAAAGGAGCACAAACAACGTCCAAAGGTAGTTCCAATGACCTCTGCGGATTATAAGAAGCTGGAAAACAGATCGGTGACTGTACTATGCTCGATAGAAATGGGACACAAGATCGACTTTGTTAGGATCAAGATTCGTCAGAAAGGTTTCGGTTCGTATAAAAAAAGACGGAATGCAGAAGCCCTACATATATGGGTGAATCCAAAAAGTTTGAACAGGCGTGAAGGTATAATGTTAGCTGATGCATGGCAAATCCTGCTTAATAAATAATGAATGAACCTGTATCACTAATTTATCGAACTAAATCTGATTTCCTCGATTGTCTATGTCTTCTCATGGAAAGGCTAACAAATGCTTTACAACTGTTCCTTCATGCACGCACACCACTGTATACCGCACATACATATATTTTTCATATTCACTTATCTATGACCACGAACTTTGTTTTAGAATAATCACCAAAATTCAGATGCAGCATTTAACAATAGTTGACTAATAATTGTAAGTTTTTGGTCAAATTTTGTTCCCAGTTCATGATATTTTGTTTATTATATTTTGATTTCTTTTCGTGACTCACAGAAGTGGACAAGATTTTTAAAGATGTGTCCACGTCTATTTACCTTTGTTATTTTATTTCACTTTTGACTAATTTACCTGAAGAAGTTCGGATCCGTCTTCCGAAAGAAACGCTGGAATTACTTTTGTCACTTTCACTGAGATTTTACAAATGTCTCATTTAGGAACTTGTCACTTAAAACAGTGTTCAGTGAACAACGTCTTCAGGTCCTACAAATATCCCTTCATATTGTTTGTGGAATAAGTTTTAATATTGAACTCGATTGTTTTTACGAACTAAAATCGTTATAATCAGTGAATTGAAGAATCCCATACCCGAGAGATGCATGTCGCTAAACTGTTGCTGGATTGCATCTTGAAACGTGTTTCTATGATATATATGTATATATAGCTCGAAATTGATTTCAATGTGGATTTCGTCACCTGTTAAGAAAAGAATTTACGCATTTTGGTCAAGTGTGGAATTTCGTCACGATTATCAGATGTCTCAGTGAGTTTTGTTTAAAGTAGATGATTGTGAAAAGCAGTGAGTACACATAAATGAATACTTATGATCATTGTCTAATATGAAATTTATTCAATCCGACTATGAAATTCACATGAATGAATTGTAACATCCAGTACAGGAGAAAATAGAAAAAATGGTTATATTTGTATGTCAGTATGTAAGTGAGTGTAGGATTGAGCTACCAAAGATAAATTAATGAAATAAAAGGATAGAAAATGAAAGGCGATTCTTTGAACTAATAGGGCTATTTATTGCGTTTTCACTCAGTCACGTTTTTAAGTGTTCCTAAGCATAAAGCACTAAGTTAGTGTAACCAATCCTTTAGAAGTAGCTGAGTCCGACAACTAACGTGATTAAACAGCTGTGGGACTTAACCAAAAAACAGTCACAAACAAAACTAAATTAATTAGTAGTTGTTCACATACAAACCAAACTCTTTTGATTCGGTAAGTTTACTAGTAAAAGAGTTCTTAAGGATTCAGTTTTCCCAGGGAATTATGCAAATCAACCAGTAGAAATCTATTGTTAAATGGATGATAATAAATTGCTATATATCATTCTGTGAATATATACAATAAGACCTCATTAATTCTATATATAATTTCCATGTTTTATTATAATTGTTTAATGATGAGTTGACCATTTCATGTTATAATGGCCATCTAGGTTAGTAGGATAGATAATTCACTGAGTTTTATCATTTTATCTCTTGTACTAATTTATTGTATCTCTAAATGCTCTATTATGTTATTATATTTTCATATTGACTTCAATTCTAGTTAACTGTAAAAGTCTTGTGGAAGTAAATGATGCGACAGTTTCTGTTGTGTTTCGCTGTACTGTATTATGTGATGTCATAGTTATAATGAAGGGAAATATCACCAATGCTGTCTGCTCACTAACTGAGCTTCTTTTCGTGAAATTTTTCAGTAAATTAAAATAGATGTACATTATAATAAAGGTTTTTGTT